>JAUMHO010000008.1:2517721-2645626 GCA_032360965.1 Ulva armoricana
AGCGCGAACGCGCGCTCATCAAGACCCGAGCCAAACCGGGCTCAACCACATCCAGAAACGGGGCACGGCGGCCCAGTTTATGCACGATTGCCCCCCTCATCCAAGCCGCCAACTCCTTGTCTTTAAGTTCGTGTGCACCAGTCACAACGGCCTCCCCGCGTTGGTGGGACGCCGACCATACTTGCAGACTCCACAGTATACATCATGCGTATATTGTATGCTGCTGCCTCGCGCAGGACATTTGCTGGTCCGTACGGGTGATGCACACTTGTACCGCCGTGTTGTGGATTTCCCTTTGTTTCTCTACCTGGATTTCCGGCTGGAACGAGGCCGTGAGATCAAGCAGGTGTTGAAGTCGTGTCGACATGATGTGGGAAATCCAAACTTCTCAAAACGAAACGATGTTATGGACGCATGCACGTGACAGTCGCAAGTCGTACGTGCACCACCACCAACTCAGCGCCAATCATCAGCAAGAACATAAAGGCAAGGACAGAACGTGTGCTACACGAAGGGCGGAACAGAGGCCCAGCATCTCAAAGGGGGAAGAGCAAGGATTACATACTCCACGCGTGCACACACGTATGCGCACCACAGCCACGTGCACACACAACTTATCATCCCGCGAATCACCTTGTTTGAAGGCGGCCTAACAACATCAGTGAGATGTGGTTCACGTTTGCAACACTCTCAGCTGCGCACATGCGGGTTGGCAATCGGCAGAAACCTGGCCCCTGTTTCGGTGGCGCGGCACACAGGGGGGTATCAAAGCGGTAGCGCACATTCTGGCGGCAACACCGGCTGAGGACCCTGGGACTGGGGTGCTCTAGGTGGACATGCTTTCAACAGCGTCAATCGCGCAGCAGTGGTCGCTGCCGTGAATGACGCACGACCCTAGGCCTGCTTCGTTGTGATTACATGCGCTCATGCCGAAGGACGATAAAGTCGCCGGCAATCACATGGGGAGAGCAGGCCGGCGTGACCAAGCCTGCGCTTCACACCGGCTTGACCCAGGTCTGCACTGGATGTCATGAACGTGGGCGTCATGCCTGCAAGTCGAGCGTATGCCGCGCTGAACGCATGAGAAGCGCTGGGTGTGGCCAGAGGCGTGGCCATACGATCCATGGGCATTGGAACAACTGCAACAGGACAGCTGCATGTAGAAACCGCGAATGCACGGGGTCGGCCTGCATGCATGGGTTCAGCGGATCACTGAGCTAGCCTGTGTTGCCCGCTTAGGTTTGGCATGATGCCCGGCTGGGGCTGGCGCGATTCCTGATTCCCCTAAACACAGTTAAAAAGTTTCTTTGTTGCTGAGCACTGCTGCAGCGGCATGAGTCTTTGAGGCACATGCTGTCGCTACGGCTGATGGGACAAGGACGATGAATAGGTGGCCTCATGAATCGTGACTCGTGAGTGCGAACATTACGGGGATGCCGCATGGGGCCCTTTTTGGGGGCAAAGGACCTGAAAATTTTCCACTTCACCAAGTGGCGGGTCAGCCCTCTTGCCTTTTCCCTAGCAACATGGCAAAGTGGGAGTTTCAGGTTTCCACATCACAATTTCCAGTTCTGTTTGCTCCAAAAAGGGCCCCGTGTGGCATCCCCCTGAGCTGATGACATCTGGCGGCCGGCCCCTGCCCAGAAAACAAGGGGCACGTTGCGACAAGACAGAGGGGCACAGCCAGGGCTGGCAGCAGCAAAGGTGCTACAAGTTAACATGGCCGATACAACCGCTGCTCTGCGATGATCTTGGTGCATTCAGAATGTATTCGTGGCGAGGGCACCCCTCGTTCTGCCGTTGCACGGCAACATAAAGTGGCTGAAGTGGACCTGAAATGGTTCAAACGGACCAAGAAAAGGGGGAAACAGACAGATCGAACAAAGAGAATGTATGAGCCTATGTTTGGAAGAAGTTAGCAATTGATGTTCGAGCAGTGCAGCTGTGACACGTTGCAGGTTGCATCGATCGACACGGGCTGGGCGAGCTCGGCTATTCATTGACCTTCCATCGATCACCGCTAAACAGAGCGAAGAGTGGCATTTCGAGCCGCTCGAGCTGACGTTTACATCATTCTGTACTGTGTTCAATGGCGGGGCCTGGATCCCTGCCGTGAGGGACATTCTCCAGGTCTAGGATTGATGCACTGGCGACGCTTCGCGGACGACGCTTCACGGACGATGATGTCGGCAAGCGTGATCATAAGCAGCTGTACTCTCACCTGATAATCGTTTCTAATGGCGTTCTGACAGACCGCGCGACGTCTTCATACACGTCGTATCAACAATCATGTCAGCTGAAAATGAGCCCATTCTCCCCCCCAGTGTTCTTAGGAACATCGGAGACAAGATGTACGAGAAACGCAAGCAGGCTGCGCTGGAAGTGGAACAGGTGACAGCACGCACTCTAGTTGTGCAGATCACGTCGCTCTAAGGTCACTTCTGGTGTCACCGCACGTTCGCCCAAGTTCAACAGCATGTTCTGAAATGTGCAGATTGTGAAGCACCAAAGCTCTATCGGACATCCAGAGCGTGTCAGCTCTATCATAGACAAACTGGTGGAGGACACCAAGTCCACACAGCCGAATTCCAGGAAGGTTGGGTTCCATCAAGATGCCTGCTCGTCACGCAAACCCGACAGTCATGCAGTAACGGGATGTCCCGTGTATGACATGTGTCGGTGTGTATGCAGGGTGGCCTGCTGTGCCTGGCCGCGATTGCAGTTGGCCTCGGGCCAGAAGACAATGACCGGTTCCTGGATGTCATCGTCCCTCCTGTATTGGATTCGTTTAGAGACCCTGACAGTGGCGTTCGCTACTACGGCCTCGAAGCGTTGTACAACATTGCCAAGGTCTCGCGAGAGTCCTTCCTGCGATATTTCTCTGATACCTTTGACAGCCTCTTCCGCCTGTGTGCCGACTCTGAGAATCGAGTCCAGGTATACCCCCATCCGCCACCACTGGCATCTAAGCTTCTTACTCCATGATGGAGTACCCGTGCAATGCACGGCCGCACTCTGCAGTGTCTCTGGCATCATGCAGCAACCGTGTCAGCAGGGCCACCCTCACCGCAGGATGAGCCGGAACGTGAGGATGTGCAACTGTGTGCAGAATGCAGCCATGATTCTGGACAACATGATCAAAGACATCGTTGCGGCAAGCAATAATTTTGACATAGATAGTTTTATCCCGCGGTTGGCACGCTTCTTGGCCGTCCCGCACATGCCCAACAAGCGCCGCTTCCTCATCGACTGGACAAGCCTGCTGCAGAGCGTCCCAGATATCGATATGCTCTCTTACCTACCCAATCTGCTTGACGGCATGATGAACATGCTCTCAGATAATCACACAGAAATTCGTACAGCTGCCGCCCGTACCCTGGACAACTTTCTTAGACAGGTGCGTTGCCGCACAGGCACCCCCTTGCGCTATGTGTGGAGGGGCAGCCTCCGTGACATGAAATCCCCCGTGCTGTTCGGGCGCCTCATGTGTGTCTCTGGCAGTGGGAGATCGGCGATGAGTGCCGCACAATGCGTCTTGAGGCACCGCACAGAGTTGCCACGTCCGCCAGCCTCAGCGTTGTTTCCGGGCTCTCGGGTGCCGCAGGCTGTACGACAACCACTGCGGTTGAGGGCAATCTGGCCGGCCATCCCCGTGCGTGTGTGCAGATCGACAAGTCTCCGGAGGTCACTGACTTTGCGGCGCTGACCAAAACTCTGGTAAATAAAGCCAAGTCCTCAGATGATATCACTCGGTACTCGGCGATCCGGTGGCTCAACTGCTTCCTGCACGCGCCGTCGTCCCACGACAGCATGCTCGCATTCCTGGCAGACCTGATCGTCGCGGTGCTGCCATGCATCTCCCACTCCGCCACCAACGTGCGGGATGCCGCGATCGCATGCAACCACCGCCTCCTCACGATGGACCTCTCAAAACACCTCGCGACCGTCGGCATCGGTCCGGTGCTCACATCCCTCAGCTATGAGCTCGTCAGTCAGCAGGAGCCGACTCGCCTGGAGGCCCTCAAGTGGGTGCAGGTGCCGCTCCTGGCCCCACACATGGCATTGCCCAGGCCATCTTCTCTGGCGGGGCCTATGTGCGCGTGCCAGTATGGCAGAGTCGTTTCCGAGACGTGTATTTACGTGAGACACATAATGGAGGGTGGCGTCTGTGTTGACCCACAGAGGGTGATTCGTGATGCAGGTGCTGCTGGAGCACAACAAGGCAGAGGTGTTGCAACAGTGGCATGATATCATGCCTGCACTGCTCGATGCTCTGACTGCAACCAGCGACGGGGTCGTGAACCAGGTGTGCACCTCCGCGCCCTCAGCGGGCGCAATGACCTGCTCTCACAGAGCGTCCTAGAGTTGCGCCCTGACGCGGTAAACGTATTACCCAGTGCTCGACGTGATCTGCCGAAGCATCTCGCACAACAAGGCATCCACGTTCACGGGCCAATGCTGTGGTGACCCCACAGCTGCACCGGTCCTCGTTCCACTGGTGGTGTTGAGCCTTCCAAGCCGTTCATCTGGTGCAACCTGTCACGCCCCCCATACGTCAGCGGCTGTTTGCGGTGGCAGATTGCGTACGGCTGCAGGCGCTGCTGGTGCACGTCAAGATCGCACAAGAGGAGCGGCACTTCAAGGTCGTGTTGCGGGCACTGCTCGAGCGCTTCCAGGGCGAGAGTGGGCAGGCGTTGCTGCAGAAGCGGGGCACGCTCATCATCCGCGGCCTCTGCAGCATGCTCGGCGGCACGCGCGTCTTCCGTGAGCTCGCCACCATCCTCGAGGCCGAGACCAACTGCGCCTTTGCCGCGAGCATCACGCAGGCCCTCAACCTGATGCTGCTCTCCGCGCCAGAGCTCGCAAGCCTGCGGTCCCACCTGCAGCGCTCGCAGCGCGACCCCGCCAGCGCGCACCTGCTGCGCACGCTGTACAGCTGCTGGTGCCACAGCGCGTGCGCCGCGCTCAGCCTCTGCATGCTGGCCGAGGCCTACCAGCACGTCGGCGCGATGATCCACACCCTCGCCGACCTGCCGCTCGTTCCCGTCCTCCTCGCACAGGTTGACCGGTGTGCCACCCCTGCTGTTGGAGCAGCCTCACACCCCTCGCCTCCTCATGGCCATGCGTCGGCTCGCGCCCAGCGACCTGGAGCACACCGCAGCATGTGTCACACACGCTGCCCCCCCTGCGACCGGAAGCATATGGAGCACCTCGGTGTGTGGTGAGCGGGCATGTGCGAGAGTTGCAGCCGGCCGGGTAGCGCGGTGTGTGTGATTGCAACCCCGAAACCGCTGTGGCCTCATTGGTGTCCAGGTGCACCACGCATCCTGCACCGGCGCGAGAGAGCCACGGGGCTGGGTGCTCACCGGCGTGCTGCTGCAGGTTTGTGATGTTGATAGACTCCCCCGTGTTCACACGCGTCCGGCTTCAGCTGCTGTCCCCCGAGCGGTATCCGGACCTCATGCGTGCGATGTACAGCCTCCTGATGCTGTGCCCGCAGTCGCGCGCGTTCCACACGCTGCACGCGCGCCTCTCCAGCGTGCCCACGCTCGCACTGCTGAAGCTCAATGACAGCCCGTACCATACCAACACCAGCGGCAACACCCACACGCTGACGTCGCACTTGGACGGAGCGTCGCCTGTCGCTTCCTCGCCCCATGAGTTCGACGTGCCGCCATCGCCCGAAAGCAGTGGCGAAGTGCAGCTGCCCTGGGCGGAGATGCTCCAGGTGCAGCCCTGTGGGAGCGGCATGACTGTACTTCTGCCAGCAGCCACCTCTGTTTTCGCAGGCTCTAGTCTATGTATGGGAGTATACGTACACGAGTCCTGCATGCGCCGAGTCACTCCCAGCGATGTATCTGGTTGGTCATCCAGAACAGCGTGTGACCGGGGTCCTGGGAAAGTCTGTGGAGCCGATGCATGGCTGGGGTGTGTTGCGTGCGCCTGTGCATCGTGTCACAGCCCTCCGCGATGAATGCATGCGGCATGCCGGTAGACACAGGTTTCTACCAGCTTGTCGCGGTGGAGCCGGTGCGCGAGAGGCATGCAAGGCAGTGTCCTCAAGTGCCAAACCCGTGCCGTGCAGATGTTCAAGTCCAAGCAGGAGAAACTGATCACCTACCATGAGGACCGTGACCGACCGCCACGAATGGCAGCAGGCGGACAAGGCGCGTCGGGCGTCCTGCCTGCTGCCATTCCGGTCAATGCTGCCGCCTGGGAGACCGCGAGCTCGAGCTCGTTTGCCGGCACACCAGGCACCAAGCGGTTACAGAGCCAAAATGCCCTGAGCTCGTCCTCCCCAGGCCCATGATAGGCAAACACACATCCAGAGCAGGTCTCCTCCTGTGCATTTTTGTTTCTACGCGTTGCACCACATGAGGTGCCTCAGCACTGGCCACCTCAGCACTGGCCACCTCAGCAGGCAGCGCCTCAGCATCCGGCTCGCCCAGTTACGTGGACAATCGCAAGAGTAGTGCGTTTTGTGGCATCAGCAGCCTGAATCAGCTCACAAAAGGCTCGGCCATGGCAGTGCATGGTCGTTCAAATTGCTTGGCTATCTGTGCATGCTGTATGGTTTGCTGCTGGTCTTCGAGCCGAGGTCTTCTTGGGGGATGTCAGGAAAGTAAAGATATGGGGGAGCGGAGACTATGTGTTGCTGATTCGCCCCTGATGCAGTATGCGTGTGATGATGTGGTCCTGGTGCACCTGCGATGTTGGCAGTAGATGTTGCACCAGCACACGCTGGCCGTCCTACCATGGGACGTGTTTTTTTAGTCATTTGATTTGAACTGATGACACTGGGCTGCCTTTGAGTAGCAGTCCTGTGAGATGTGCCAGTGCCATGGTGATATGACTGCCAGCTGGTGAGCGCAGCAAGTAAATCGAATGCAAACCCTCCTTGGACTGAGTACGTGTAATGAATGAAGCATGGCTGTCACCATTTGTTTAATCAACTTGAACTTGAGAAGATGCTCCATCACAACTACTCCTGATTCGGTGTGGACGTGCGGGTATCGACTGTACAATCCACCAACAATGGACTGCAATACACGAGTTAATGCAGAGGGGGGGTTCACCGCGTTGAGTACATGACAGCTTATAGTGTTACCAACTGAGACCATGCTGCTTGCATACGCGCACTAAAATCCACACAGTCGCACCAGGCCACAGTTCTGGGGAATGCTACTGCTCGTTACATCTGTTGTTCAGCGCTGGTACATGGAGAAGCCATTGGAAATCAGCTCCGTGCATAGCATACACAAAGTAACATAGCACAACAGACCCATGGGGGACACCATTGCTTGAATCGATTCGATCACATTGTCTGGTCCCACATCCCTAGAACGCAAGCATTGACCTGCTGCTAGCAGTCTCTACGCGATGCTAAGACCTGCTATCATACTTTCCAGGGCGGCGGGTGGGCGCTGCAGTTTTTCGACTGTCTCTTTGGATAGGGCTTTTACTTGTACTGGGCCCCACTGCGAAGCAGATTACTCGCCAGGACCTTCATACCATGACAAAAGTCCAAACACAATGAATAGGACACCCCCAATCAGGTTCACAGTGCGTTCATCTATCACCGATGCCAGCTGCCTGCCTCCCAAGACTGCAGCACCAGTGCAGGCAAAATGTCCGAGACATCCACCGATTGTCACTCCGAATGCATTGTTGACTGCGGCAAGACTGATAGTTGTGATCTGGCTGCGGTCACCCCACTCTGCAAGGAACGTCATTGTGAATGCTTCCACCAAGATTGTTGATAGCAGGCGCTTGAAAAAGCTGCCAGCCTCCTTTGAACCCTTCTTCGGGCTACTCAACTCGGCTTCGACCTCCTCGAGTTCAGAAGGCCCGCTGTCATCCTGCACAACATACAGATGCTAATGTTGGTACCGTTGTATACAGCAAATTACGGGCACCGGAACATCTGGAACGAGCTTGAGCACACCTTTCCACCAAAAATCACCTCCTTCAGTGAATATAGGCCAAAATAGAAAAACAGAATGATTGAGCCCCAGTGCGTGTAGACCTTGGGAATCTGCAGTGGAGCGTGTAAGCACTCAGAGAGCATAAAATATGATTGCCCTCCCTTAATTACTCCATATTAATAACATTCATTGAAGGCGTAGACTGCGCACCAGTGATGGTGCTACAGCACCCAAAGCAGTGCTCAGAATCGTCATCACTGCCAGGGCACCCGCACTGCCAGAGAAAACCTGCGTGTGACCAAATGCATAACTATGTTTACTTTGTGTTCATGCGCTCTCTCCTTGCGAGAGAGCCCTTGCAAGCGCCTCAGAAAGTGGGCCAGTGCTGCGTGTTTGAAGAGATCTGCTTGTACGTGCAGGACTGACTTACCAGCCACCGGGGATGTTTCATAGCCAGAACTGCAGCAATGAAGAAGGTCTTGTCTCCGACCTCGCTCGCGGCGACGACCGAGAGGGACTTCACAAATGCACCGAAGAAATCACCGTCCATGTTTGCTACCTATGGACGAACCAACAGGTCGAACCAGAAAAGATGGTTCAAATGAAAATCACGGGCGGAATGGAGGTCAAACGCTTATATCTTTAGATCGACAGGGGCTGTACCGTCCCTAACCCTCAGACTCCGCCTCGACCGCTTCTAAACAAATGCCAGGTTAGCGATGTCTCGCACAGCTGACACACCCTACAACGCGTGTACACCCTCTGTAGCCTTGTTACTGAATGTGTTAAGCTGCATTGCCATTGGTACCGGTGCATGATGCTCCCATCTGCCTCTGCGGTGACCGTGTGCTGAGCTTCGTCGCACATTCGCCACGGATTTGATCACAGGTGTGCATCCATCCGGACTGCACATTTAAGCACTCAGTGGCGGTGCAGACGCATTGGCCTACACACACGTTGTTCCACGCGCTCCTCCGCGGAGTTCTGGTAGTGCGCACGACACGTTGTGGCCGTGCCGTAGCTCCTTTGCACTCAGTGACGGTATGCACCATGGCCTGCCGCTGCAGGTAAGCCCTAAGGTGCAAGAAGCTTTAAGGGCACAGAAGGGGGTTGTGGCATTGGAGTCAACAATCATCAGCCATGGTACGCCCTGTCCTGCGTTTAGCCTGGACACCTTCCGCAGCATGGCACGGCATCATGCAAATTGAATCAACGGCATGACACATGGGATCACACAGCAGCACCATCAGTGCGGCTTGAGCATCAACCTTGTGCGTCCGGGCTGGCAAGGTATGGCATGCGGGTGAACACCGGTGATGCTGGTGCAGGGATGCCATACCCACAGAACCTGGAAACAGCCCAACGGGTTGAGCAGACCGTTCGAGCCGGTGGCGCAGTACCAGCCACGATCGCAATCATCAATCACAGATGCTGTATCGGGTTGGATGAAAACCAGCTCAAGGCACTCGCACAGCATGGCTTAAAGTGTGCCAAGGTCTCCCGTCGCGACATTCTGCCAGTGCTGGCGTCTGGCGAAATGGGAGCCACAACTGTTGCAGGTACTTCTACCTGCGATTTTCCACGTAGTTCCTCATGCCGAAACTCTCCGTACGGGGACCTGTGCTCGTGTGCCTAGTCATGAGATCTTGGGTGTTCCTGCTGCTGGCTCGCATATGGATGCTTCAGCACGCAGAAGCCTTAGTTCTCACTACCAACGAACTTGTGTCCTAAACACAGTTTAACAGGCGGGGAGAGCCAGGACTCAGACACGAATGTTCAACATTGGCGGCGGTGCTGCACCACGCATGTCACTCTTGCCACTGTAGCTACCATGGGTTCACACCGGCGACCTGCACTTGTTCTGACAGAACCACACCAGGCCCCTGTTGCAGCAGTACCACCTTTCAGCACCGCTCGTAGACACTCGCAGCCAGCCATGCTCCACTGCCAGACCCTTCCGGCGCACCCGCCGCATCTGTGTGGGACAGCAAGCGCTGCGCAACCGCACGGCACCTCTGACGCATGCATCAGCCCTGCAGCGACGATGCTGCTGGCGAGCGCCGCAGGCGTGCGGGTGTTTGTGACGGGAGGCATCGGTGGTGTCCACAGGGGCGCTGAACGCACGATGGATGTGAGCGCGGACCTTACCGAGCTCGGCCGAACGCCGGTCGCCGTCATCTGCGCCGGCGTTAAAACGGTGCGTGCGCCCCCTGCCGGTCGCATGCGCGTTGGCTCCTGGCACACACTCTCATGGATCCTGGTCGGGTTTCGATGCACACCGAGGTGCCTGCGCGTGCCGGTTGTATGTGCCTGCATAGCAGCATCCCAGAGATGGACCACTGTCGTGACGGGTCAGCGACAGCTCCTGATAGAATGCCTGCGCATGGAGCTGCTCTGTGCATCACAGCAGAACCGTGCACCTGCACTGGATCCTCTGGGTTTGTCAGGCTGGGTTTGCTGTTACCCATACAGGCAGTCCATTCCAACGTTGCAAGGGGAATGGCGACACAGCACCGTCTCCTGTGTCGATGTTTCGAATTTTGGCGTCACAGTGCAGATACTGGACATCCCAAAGACCCTCGAGTACCTGGAGACGCAAGGCGTGACGGTCGTCGCCCACGGCAGCGATGACTTCCCGGCTTTCTTTGTGCCATCAAGCGGCGTCCGGGCACCCTTGCGGATCGACTGCCCTAAACGGTGAGCTCGCACGCGCACAGTGTGACTGCCCCTGCGCAGTGTGCCGTCGTCTCTCCTATACGACCTGCTGTGATGCTTCTGCCCATGTGGCGTGCAGGCAGCCATGCTGTATGTCAGTCCGCGGCAACGTTGGCGTGTGCGCGTGCAGGCTTGCGGCAATTGCACGGAGGCTGCCCACAATTGGCAGTGGGATGGTGGTGGCGGTGCCAATTCCTGCGCAGGACGAGGTGCTGGGCCGGGAGCTGCAGGGGCACATAGACACGGCGCTGCGGGAGGCGGAAGAGCAGCACATCAGCGGCGCAGAGATCACACCCTACGTGCTGGAGAGGGTGCGGGCCCTGACGGGCGGAAAGTCTCTGGATGCAAACATCAGGTTGGTGTTGAACAACGCAACGATTGGAGCTAGAATTGCTGTCGAGGTTGCCGCACAAGAACAACGTATCCAAAGTAGACTTTGAGCTGCCTGGGCGACTGGTTTCATGCTTGCTGGAGGTGCCCTGACTGCTACTGGTGGCAAGTTTATCCAGTATCACGAGGTGGACCCGAAAGCAGGCGCACTGGATGTATTTTGATGCATGGCCTGTTCTGATGCGAGGATACCATATGGGTGTCCATGGCGTGGTTTTCATTGGTGTGGTGACTACATTGTACCAGTTTAACGAGTTTGCTGATGACACAGCTCCACGTAGCTGGCGACAGACACATGTCACATGCAACAGCGCGTGCCCCACTGCCGAAGTACATGATCGATTGCAGCCGTCAACATACCGTACTTGCATGTGCGGCATTGAACAAGAGTAAGAGTGGTCATTGTACTGGGCATCAGGATAGAAACAACCCAGGAGAACACAGGCCTCTCCAACGTAAGTGCCCATGTCCACAACCTTATTGGTGTCGCACACTCGGAAGCACACAGCGCCTCACTCCAGAACGCAGAGCTGTTGCTAGACTAGGCTGACCAAGGCAGTCAACACCACACAGCAGAGTTGCGCTTGGCACCGGCGCGCCATATAGATCGTCCATTCAACTGATCCTTCGCGCAAGTAGCCATACTGGCAGACGCATTCTTGATTCTGACAGTCCATCCACTGCTCCTACCGGAATCGGCGTGCCTGTGCCGGCAGGCGCCATCCTCAATGCAGATGACATGTGCACACCATGTACTTCTAGGCCAGGTCGGCCTGAGATGTGGCCCAGTCACTCCAGCACGCTACAGAAAGTGTGCCCTGATGAACTCACATGCCATGTGCTTGTGAAGCGCCGCCGCATCCCGCTTGAATGTGACCTTGATCTGCTCAAACACAGCAATGCCGGTACATGTGACCGGGCTCTCCTGGCGCAGCGAGTCCAGCAGGAACCCACAGAATGTGTCATGGAAGAGCGGTTCCTGGAGCATTTCTGCCAGCTCCTGCGCGTCCTCCTCGCTCGCAGCCGCCGTGATGCATGCCTTCACGTCGAAGCTCCGCGCAAAGGCCTGGAGGTCCTCCGGGAGCGGACCGTCCGCAATCGCGCTGCCGACTGCAGCCATCGCCGCATGCATGCGCGCCTTGTGCACCTCATCGCCCAGCAGCTGATCAGCACGCCGCACATGTGGGCACTGGCCGCTGATGCGGCCTCCAACCTCCCACTCAGGATCGAAATATGCTCGCCTGTCCTGGCGCGCCCACTGCCCGCTCTCCAGGTCGTACACCTGGTCATGCCTGCAGTACAAGCGGCATGGAAGAGTCTGAGGCAGTAAGCGTGTGTTGGCAGTGTGAAGAGAGCGACCCACCTGCTCCCAGGCCACCGGGGGCGGCTGTGCGCCGTGTGCTGGCCATTTCAAGCGGGCCCGACCAAGCGGACACTGCCAAATATGGCATTGGGGATCAAATGAGCGACGAGAGCTCTGACAAGAGTGGCCACATGGGCGGACACAGCAGGCCGGAGGTGTGCCAACTGGATGCCACGCAGACGGCAGAAGTTGCAGTTGTGAGCAGGTTTGGTCCGGTCGTGGTCCACAGTGCACGAATCCAGGTTCGCAGCACACCTCAGGTGATCCTCCAGGGGGAAGAGGGGCCTGTCTTTGCCAAACGTGGCCTTCCAGCAGGGAGATGAGCGGTAGCAGCACGCGACATGGTGATTCTCTTCCGCCCATGGAGGCCTCCCGGGCTCCGGTCCCTTCACCCAGAGCCACGCCCCGTCATCAAACACACGCCTGACCCAGCAGCACCATCGAGCGCAGACATCAAGGCCGTCCACGTACAGCACCGCATGACCTGCACGGCTCGTGATGGGGTCACGAGCATCACTCATGCCACGACGTGCACGGCTCCGCTCTGCAGACGCCGTACGACAGGCTGCTCGTGCGGACAGCCTGGTGAAAGTGTTGGATGCCTACTGGCTAAGAGTGAGCAGACCAGCAGTGGAAAATGTGGCTGCTACATGTGAGTGTCCTGCGGGCCTGGACGGCACATGACCGACAGTGTGCTGCTAGTGTAGTGCAGCGGGACCGAGTACATCGGAGGGTGGGTGTGCAACAGGTTGTGGCTGTGTAGAGGGGGGCAGCACACCCACTTTGAGCTGCTCCGCGCTCACTTGCGGCCAGACGCTACTGTCACTGAACGGCACCCAAGGGCGAAGATCTATGGGAGCAGCGAAAAACTCAGCAGGCACGATGGCCTCTGGTGCCGAGTCTTCGTCACTGCCACTGTCGCTAGTCTGATTCCCATTTTCGCTCCTGTCAAACGGCAGCGGGGGCTCTTTGTCCTTACCCAGAGGCTTCCATTTACCATACATGGCCTGAATCGGAGCGATCGGTGTCACCCATCCGCAATCCAACAGGTGCACGCAAATAACACGTCAGAGGCACTGTGCAGCTGTTCCGCCGCAGTGAGTGTCGATGTTGAAGCCTGACAGAGGCTGTGCAGGTTTCAGTGCTGGACCATTCCCCACGCAGGAGGAAAGTTGGGGAGTACAACAGTATACTTGAAGCATCGATAAAAAACATCCAAGCACTCTCAAAACGGCCGTTGTCGTTCGTGCATGTGGCTCAGCCGGAACCCGATGCCAACGGGAGCCAAACGCATGGGTCAAGTGTTGACGTGCTCAGTTGGTACTCCAGTAGCATGACCGCCTGTATCTGAGCAGCGGTTTGAGCACTGTGCCATGTAATACACCGCAGGCGGAGTGATCCTACGGGACCAGCAGGGACACACTTGTGATTCCTGCAGCCGAATAATCACCCATCGTCGCTTATCTGTCTTCTCTTTCTTTGTATGGTCTACGACTGTGGCTCGCCGCCAAGTGCCTTCATAGCCTTGCACCTCGGATACGCCGTCGCCACCCTTGCGCAGGTATTTGTCTTCCAACGCTTCCGCCCGTACCTTCACATGATCTGGTGTGTCTTTGTCTACAGCCCGCTCTACAACCGCACAACAGTCACTGGAACCTCACTTGCTGGCATCATACCTCAACGACTTTTCCGCGCTTCAGGAAGTTGTACTTTTCTGCAAGTGGCATTATTGAGTAAGAGACCTATAATTCTTCAGCTGACCTAGTAGTCTAAGGGAGACACATGCATGCACTGGAGGTCGATCTACGTGTGCACGGGAACCCCATTGCCCGTGTCTTCAGAGAGCGCCTGTAGCAGATGATGTCACTGATACTTGTTCGTAGTGCGGTGCGGGTGAACGTTGCAATCGATTAAGAGCAGTTGGCTCAGCTCCCCACAGGTGCATCGACTCGATCTCAGTGCAACATGAAGACTTGCACCTATCTAGCATCCTAAATATTCTCCTGAATCTGTCTCCTGTTTTGTTGAAATTGCTAGTGCTGGAATATGTCCAGCGTACAGAGTTTTGTCTTGGCAGTAGATTTATGGCGACGGTGCGATGGCCGGATTCCGAGCGTTTCGCACGCTGAACTCACAATTTTGCGTCAGACACGGAGGAGTTTGTTCTACGCAACGCACCCCAAGGCAGATCCAGCTGTTGCTAGGACTGTGATCTGAACCTTGAACCCATTTCACACTTCCGCGTGTGAGTTATCGTGCTGGACATCTGAGCAGTCCTGCACAAACGGAAGCTCATCATGCATGGTGTCGTACTGTAGCACCTATATAGTTACAATTCCAAATGTTTGAGCATTCTTGTTATCGTGAAATCGCGGAGTTTAGCAGATCGCTCTGAACCAACACCTCGTCGACTACAAGTAAACTGGTTGATCCCTTGGCCCCACGATGGACCACGCTGCGACAGGCTCCGCCAGTGCAACAGTTGAACCAGGTGAAGCCACCGATGAGCCGGCTTTGGTGGCTGCCGGTGATGAAACCACTGCATCTCCTGCACAAGCACCACCCCCTCCGCCTCCTCCCCCTCCCCCACCACCGCCAGAGGAAGAACCAGATGCCGGTGATCCAGCTACAGCAGCCCCTCCTCCTCCTCTCGCACCACCTCCTCTGGCTAGACCTCCTCCGCCCCCCCAGGAGCCTCTACAATGGCACGCCTCAGGTTACCCTCACCAGTACCCGCCGGCGACGCACCAGCCACCATCCCCTTACCCACATTACCCTCTTCAGCCACATCCTCATCACTACATCGAAGCGTGGGACTGGCATGCACAGAAGCGGCAGCGGCTGGAAGGTGCGCCCTTTCGACTCGTTGGTGTCTGCAGCACTCACCTCCTGTGGCACTCTCCCTTGCCCATGCACCATGCTGCCTCACCCAGCCCATCCACCTCTCGACACAGTGAACTCAGTCTCTCTAAAGCCACGCTGCGCATGCTTGCGTCTCACGTGCTCACTGCGGTTGGCGAATCGTAGATGGTGAGGTGCCTCACGAGCCGCAGCCACCCCCGGAGGCCCCCCCGCCCACACCAGAGGAGCGGCACAAGCTCTGTGCCGTGCTGCGAAGGATTCGGGGGCATATAAGCCAGCCCAGCAAGTTTGACAAGGCGTCAACGCTGCTCCGCAAGCTTCTGCACGACGGCACGGTCTCGACGCACCTCCGCGACCAGTCCTTCCAGGCACGCACTTGTCCACCACGTGGCACCGCCGCCGCAGCCGCCACCAAATCCGTCCTCCTCAGCTGCTCGCTGCTGACGCACGGTGTGTGTTGTTCCATGTGGTCCATGCATGAACTCCTCAGGTGTCAACCCGGGCAACGCCTTGCACTCGGCATACTCCAAGCACCGCCTTCTTAGCCCCATCCCGGCCTGAATCAACTGTGCCTCATGCATGTGCACACCAACACATGTAGTCGCAGACAATTGCATGGTGTACGTTTCTAGCTAATCTTTTGTGATTCTCTTCTTTGCTTATGCACTTGTATGGCGTTAGATACTGTCGAGCGTGCTGACGTGGTTGCGCCCTCTGCGCCAGAACGAGCCAGTTGGCGGAACACCATCGTCACTGCAGCAGTTGTTGGCTTGTTGGTCGTGCAGAAAACAGGATGGAGCGAACCAGACAATCCTTCAGCCTCGACATCCTTGATAGCCCTAAAGAAAATGCAACATCTCTTAGTTACCATAGCTGCATCCCAAGGCGCGACCCAGTACGTGCCTTTGACAGGACCAGTTCTGGGTGTGTAACGTCGCTTGTTGGGGCGGTGCGCCAGTGTATTCCCCTAGAAAAGATAGATCGTTCCATCGTTGACAGAATTTGCAGCACTGGCCAGCAAGAGTTGCTGCAGGTGCTGTGTGAGGCGCTGGCGTTTGTCAACACCGGCATCGATGGCCCCGAGCTGAAGGCGGTCCGCAAACTGCTGGACGGCGTGGAGGAGCGGGCGGCGGCGTTTGATGACGCCCAGCGCGCCCACATCGACGCCTGGCGGCTGCGCGTCATCATGCCGCTCCGGCTCGGCAGCGATGACGGCTTCATGTACAACAAGGCGGCCCGCAACGTGCGGGAGCTCATCGAGGGGCTCCCCGAGGTGGCATCGCAGGAAGACGACGCCCTACAGCGCATCCAGGTCCGCTCGAACCGCACTAAGAGAGTCCCTGTCTGCATGGTGGCATGCGTCTTCCGTGCGCCCTGGGAAGCTGGAGCTTGAGGCCTGTCATGGAGACGGATCGATGTGGCAGTTGGGCTGGAACTCGCCATGTGTGCGGAGAGAGCTCGTGTCGTGTTTGAGGTGTCCTGATCATGCGCTCACCGGCAGAACAGTGGACTGCCGGTCGTGCTGCAAGGTGGTGACATGGACAAGCGCACCTGCTCACAGCGGCGGTTGTGCATGGGAGGCGGCGAGCATGCGCGGCGAGACGTGGTGGCCCGGTGATGTAGTTGTGTACAGGAGGGCGAGTGGGACGAGCAGAGGCGAGCTCAGGTTGTTCGCATGGATGCGGAAGACGCTGCGGAGCCGATCGCGAAACAGGAGGGCTGCGAGGGTGGAGGCACTGACTCTGATGCCGTCGCCCCTGGTGAGGCGGATGCGGCAACAGACCCGGTGAGCCTTAACCACCATATCGGCGCGCAGCAAGCAGCGTCTGGGTGCGCCCCTTGCTGCTGTGTGTGGTGCCTGTGATTGCGTGCACACGCTGAGGAGGCGGCTCAGATATGTAGAGCACCCGCCGCCGCTCTATGTGAAGTAGGTGTATGCAACTGGTGCTGATCCGGTGCACCTGGTGTGCGTGGAGGGCTGTGCACGTTGCCATGCAGCGGCGGTCTTTGGCAAGCCTGGCGCCGCTTCCGGCTGCCGGTGATGGGCTCAGAGGGGCGTGTGTTGCACACTGCACGTGGCAGGGGCGTGCGGTGTGAGCGCAAAGGCATGACTGCTGCAGGTCTGAGGCCGCAGAGCGGTCGGCGATGGTGTGGGGCGCGGCGGAGGTGCAGGCAGTGCGGCGGCAGGCGCTGCTGGAGGGCCTGGAGGCGATGCGGCGGCAGTGCTGGCAGCCGTGGGCACGCTCCGCCGCGCACCTCACGCTCGCCGCCGCCAAGCAGCACCGCGGCCGCTTCTGCGCATGCCAGCAGGAGCAGCTGCAGGCGCTCATCAACTTCCTGAGGACCTCCAAGGCCACTGGCATGGTGCGCGGCCACTGCGGGGGCTGTGCTGTGCTGCCGCCCCGCCACCTCAGCATGCCTGACTGCCTTGCGTGCCATCAGTGGTGCACAGCCTTGGAGCGTCCTGAATCTTCGATGTGTCAGGCGAGACCCCGGGCGGCTCGCAGAGGGGTGGCTTGTGTCGCATGATCGCTGTGCCGCGTGGGTTCGCGTTGCTGGCCCTTGGTGGGCGTCCCCTGCTCGTGTAAGCTGTGCGTGCTGTGTGTGCTGTGGTCGGTGGAGGGTGGTGTGGGCACAGCGTCGGCTGCACCAGATGAGGGGGGCGGTGCTGCTGTGCAGGGCCCGTCTGCAGCGCAAGTGAAGCAGGATGCAAATGCGTTTGAGTCTGCGCGCAAGGACTGGTCGGGAATGACGGCGAGCGGGCGGGGCAAGGTGGGTGGGGCTGGCGAAGGCGCAAACGTGAACTGGCTGGGCTGATGCTGCGGGGCCAATCCATCGAGCTGCGGTATCGCAAGGCGCCGCAGGGACCGCACTGGATCCGGGCTTGCTGTTGTGTCTGCACAGAAATCGCGCTGCATCGTCTCGCTTGTTCCGTTGTGGGTTCTCCAATCCTCGGCCTCTGGTGCAGACCCACATGAGAAGGCGCTCCGAATGATTCTTCACAGTTGTCCTGATCCACACGCTCCCACAGGGGCGTGTGACTGCCAGAGCGTAGACGCTCCGAACCCGCTCCGTCTGCACTTGTAAAACTGCAGTGGAGGATGAGTGTGAACCTGGCGATCTTGTCGCTGCAGTACGTCCAACAACAGCACGAGTTTTCTCAAAAAAGCACTGACAGTCGTGACAAGCAGTGAGACATGCGGTTGCACATCTATAATCCTGAATCATCATCGTTTTCAAGAGGTCAGCGGAGGTGGATTGGGGCGAGTCACTGCGCGGGGTGTGCTCATGTGGAGAAACCGCACGCAATCAGCGTACAGTTCAACACTGTCAGGCTGCCATATCCTTTTTGTCCTGCTCTGAGCGTTTGCGCATGTCCGTCGGGCACCACGGTGGTATTTCGAGGTGTCGGAGAGGTTCGAACTCATCTCGATCATGCATTGTTGCTCGATGTGCAAGTCCACACGGCAGTAGAAGCGCTCCTACGTGCACGAGCATGTCCCACACAGCGGCGTAGTGTCAGAAGAAAAAGAGTCGCTGTCGGGGCAGCACTGTGTTCTTAGCAGCTTCTTGAACACTCTTTGCCCTAAGCGACTACAATGACGGTCACTCGTGGCTTCGCCGGGGCACAGGTCTCCCGATTGACAGTACCACCACGCGCAAATCAAGCCACACTTTCTCAGAAGATTGCAGCAGTCGCCGTCGCGCTACCGCTGCTGCTCGTGTCTCCAGGTGCTCCTCTGCGTGGCCCCTTTCGTATTATGCCCCGTTGGATACATCTCGCGCTGCCAACATGCTGCCCTTGTACTTCAGCTGCACAGGGACAATCTTTACTTGTTTGACTCAAGTTCAGCTGTATTGAGCACCATGGCGTTCGGCTTTTCAGTGGGACCAGCTGGAAACCAGGACACTGCCGCAATGCCGCATGTTGTCACATACCTTGTCAGAATCCACGCAAGCGTGTTCAGTTGCATTTGATAGACTGGTTAGATCTTTCCTGCCATCATTTGCGCTCGTGATCATGGCTGAACCCTGACACGCCTATTGCAGAGGCAGATGCTGTTGGGCTAGAGTCATTTGATCTACCAGCAGGCCCATCTCTTCCCAACCCGGCTAAGAGTCTCCAAGAAAGGAATGCGAAGACACTGGAAAAGGCAGAAGAAGAGTTCCAGAATTCAGACCTGCTGAGCATCCTGAAGGCCAACTCGGAAGAAAACAAGCAGAAGTGTGTTCTCAAATGCATGAAGCACATCTTGTCGCCGCATCTGTGGACAAAGGGAAACCATTCGAGTAGTCAGTTTTGTACTGATTCACCCAAATGCATCAAGTTCATCTTGGCTGTCCCAGTGGTGCTTGCCTGTACAATGCGCCATTCCTGCAGGAACAAGAGAGCCATAGAGAACAAGTACTGCCAGCGACAGGCAGAGCTAGGAGTGGGTGACTGTGGCGGGCTGCGATTTATTCCCGGCGCCACAAAGAATGGCCAACAGAGAACGCCCGACTGGCTGGCTAAGATTCTGGGTATGGAGCCTCAGCCGGCACAGCCAACACTGGACTTGTTCAAAGACTAGCTTAGATCAGCCAACCGGCTTGCTTAGATGACTCTTTGTCTTCGCAGAGTATATATGGTCCTGGTCTCAGAACTGCGCGTATAGTTGCAGATCCCACACATGGTTTCTGACAGTCAGGCTGTACACGATTTCATGCCAGTGTCGACCCTGCGTTGCTGATGCATCTCTGTCAAGTGACAGAGTGGTTGTACATGTGACACATTCTCCCGCAACTATCTAATTGTCGACGGTCATCTGAAGTTGCAGTGCTAGGAATAGTCCCGTGCACTGTGTCGGGCGGCGAACAACACACACGGATGTTTGGGTCTCACACGTCAGGCGCATTGCTGACATATTTTACAGGCGTGCCCACAGTGGGGCGAGGTGGCGAGGCAGCCACAAGAGCAAGCCACTACATGGTAACCCCCACGTATGTACAGTCAGCCAGCCACTTGCCAATCAGGACCACCGGGCACTCCCAGATGAACAGGCAAGCAGCTGGTCAGGCAGAGGGGCCCGCTGCTCAGTAGCTGTACATCACCATCGGCCCCGCAACCGCGTCCCGCTGCTCTGCACCATACAGCTGCTCGATGAGCATCAGAGCAAACTCAAACGCCGTTCCCGGGCCCCGGGACGTCACGCAGCTGCCGTCCACAACCACCCTGTCATCTACCTTGCTGCACAGCACACGCCACGTTAGACGCAGCTCTGCTTTGATGACACGTTGAGTGCCTG
The DNA here is from genome assembly GCA_032360965.1 of Ulva armoricana. NCBI lineage: Eukaryota > Viridiplantae > Chlorophyta > Ulvophyceae > Ulvales > Ulvaceae > Ulva > Ulva armoricana. The sequence continues at coordinate 2,538,262 of JAUMHO010000008.1, forward strand.
CTCAAGGGCCACAGGCAGCTACCACCTGCTTCACACCGTGGGGCAGTGGGTGTATGGGCTGTCTGCGACCGTGAGCTCGGAGTTCAAGCAGTGATGCTGCACAGTGGCTGAGGTGGCACCGTGACAGGCTCGCAGCGTCCTGAAAAGCGTATTGCAGAAATTGTGTACCGGAGACCCGCGGAATATTGCGCCACCGATGATGGTACATTTTTGCCCCCGCAAACTTGGCGGCGGTGGTACCAAAAACAAAACTAGCAAACCCCGGTTCGATCGAAAAAAAAAGGGCAATAAATCAGGGTGGTACACGTGGTGAAGACGCCTGCAACGCTGCGGTACGATTGCTCTGAAAGGGTGCATGCACTGTTCCAATAGCTCAGAGGTACACTGCTTTGCGGGTTCACGGTAGTTGAATTTGGCGAGGTGATCGATGGCAATGCTGACACGTAGCGCATGTCGTGCACAGCGTGGAGTGGGGCGGCCACCCCGACTGATGCACCAACATTTAAGCATGGGCAGATGAGCCCTGATGAACACGCTCAAAGCTCAGTGCTGGCCGTTCGTGCTCAACCATATCGCCAGATGTGATCACACGGGAAGATGTGGGTTTGTTGCGACTCCAGAGATGACTCTGACCCGGCCATGCATGCGGTGTTGCAGTCGACACCCAGAAATCGAGATAGGCCCACAGGCGTTGCACACCTTTGGTTGGAAAGCTGATCGCTGAAGGCTGGATGGGATGTTGCGGGGCCATCCAGCAGGCCCTGGGCTTCAAACACGACTGCTGGAGCTGCACAGATGGCAGCATAGAGCCTGCCCGCCTCCTTCTGTTGCTGCAGCATTGTTGCGAGTGCAGTGCAGTCTCGCAGCCTCTCAGCCCCAGGCATACCTCCCTGCAGGCGAAGCTCTGGCTCGTGTTGGCTCGGCCTTTGCCGGATACTGGCAGGGGTGGCTGCGGCATGGACCACAGCTTCGCAGATCCTTTGAGACGGTTCCGCAGCGAGCTTGCGGTCAAACAGCTGCTGGGATGGTTTCCCGTGGGGGTGTTGCCTCACATGCTTGTCCCCGCATGCGTGCTGGCCTAATAACGGCATCAGGAACAACTATGGCTGGCGACACCCAGAGCCATGTTAGCAGCATGTGAATCTCCTGTGCTCGAACGAGTCGGTTTGTTGGGTTGGTGGTTTGAGTGGCGTGGACGTGAGCTCTGCAGGGCAGGCTCCTGCACTGAATTGGTTCCAGATCGCACCGGCAGGGCAATGCAGTCATATTGGATGTTGCAATCAGTGATGAGCTTGTCCGCCACAAGCTTGACACCCCTGGAGCCTGTGATCTCACAACTGCCTTCCACTGATGCTACATCCACCTCCGCCCCTGCAGAAGTTCAAGCTCTGGTTGACGCACGCATGAGAGCCACTCACCATCACAGAGACAGTCAATCTTGAGCAACGAGGTGATCACGATCTGCCAGTTAAAGACGAAGCGTAAGGACTCGTGTCTGGCGAATTGGATGTGCGAATCGTAGCAGGCAAGTGCGGGGGATATGTGTGGTCTGCCTGTGGCATGACTGGGCACGAGTTGGACGCTCACCAGCCCTGCGCAGGCAATCGATGACGATGACCGCCTCCATCTCTTCACAGCCGTCTGCAACTGGTACCAGCACGCTCTTGGCTGCTGCCATGCTTGCCGGGCGACTGTTCGACATGTGCACACACCGGCAAGACGGTCTTGTGAAACTTGCGCGACGGAAATTCTGACTAACGCAATTCACCATCATAATTGCGAATAAATTGCCGTCGTCGCTACGGACGTGCTTGTGAATAGATCTGAGTGTTCACGCTGCAAAACCAGAGGTGCTCCTGCAGACCACCGGGCGACAATAGCAAAAAAACCCCACGCCTGGCTGACTTGATACAAACGCGCTGCAACTAGTAGTCAGATGCAATGTATCTGCAGCACGCAGGAGTGCACGTTACCTGATTGTGCTTGAAGATCAGCATGGTGACCTGGAACGCATGCATGGAGCCCGATTCCACCGCAAATCTGAAGGGCCAGATGCTGGGCAGGCTCGAGCCATCCTCATGTGACTGCTCTTCAGATGGCCGTTCCAACCTTCGTAGCGGCAGTTGCCCGGCTTGATGGTGCAGCTAGTGGTAGGATAGTGCAGCATGTGCTCAACCCTGATGCTTGCGTTGGCTCATGCATGCATGGATCATGACGGGCGCCTGTTTGCAAAAATACGAGGTGCACCGCGCCACCCGTGCAGCCATGGCACCTCCCGGAAAAGGAAAACCTCCTCAGGTATCACACGCAGCCCAGGCAGTATTCAGCATCAGCGCCCGCGCGAGATTGGGAGGGCAAAGGCGGGGCATGCTCTCTGCCGGTGCCGACGCAGGCAACAGTGCTCATGCGTCGCGATCCTTTGTTGGAGCACACTCCCAATACTTGTCCCGTGAACAATCGCACTCGCTGCCTTTGAGAGGCATGCTGAATGAAACACTGCAAGGCGGACTCTGCGCTCACACGGCGGCGACGGTCATCAGCCAACTGGCGGAACATTCTCGCGGCACCCTCGGCACGATGCCCTCCTCCAAGGCTACCCTGACAGACCCTATCAAAGCGGCGCCGTGAAGTAACACTCCCACGTGTTGACGATGCTACTCTCCACCCCTACGCGTAGGGGTGCTGCGCCAGATCGCCTGACTGTGTTTCGCGTGACTCCCGCGGTGTCGTCCTTGCACATACACTGTCCTTACGAACGTCCCAGGGAAGATCGAGTGGTAGGCTGCGCTTCGCTGTACACGACAAACCACACGATTTCTGTGCTCTCACACGGAACCACAGTGTAGCCGGGTGTCCACCAGCACGCAGATGCTCCGGGAGGGGCACGAGCACACGCGGCCCACGGCGAGGCGAGGGGCAGAAGGGCAGGTGGGGTCGCCGCAGGAGCCATCGCCACAGGGCCTCTCGCCGCGGAGGGGCCGATCCTGTCGCCACAGACGGCCACGGCCACGGCCGCAGCGACGCGACGATCGCGGCGATCCGGTCGCCCACCGGCGGCGGCGCTGTCCCCGGCACAACAATCCTCTTGCTGCAGACACGAGCACGCGCGTGCCTTGGTAGCCACGACGTGGCTCCGGCGGCGCAGTGTTCATGGCAGAGATAGGGGTGCGTAACCCCGGATGCGCCACCGCTGTGGACGGCGGCGGGGGGCCGCGCCACACGGGGATGAGGCCGCTGCCGGCGCGCCTGGGTCAGGGTAGGACGGCGCGGTGGACTCGGGTGAGGTGGAGCGCTGCTGCTCGCCGGCCTTGTGGCGTTGCCGCGTCAATGTGTGAGGGTATGCCGGGAGAGGTGCTCATGGGTGGCACCACAACGGGGCTACGTGCTGCCGTCGCCAGTGGGCTTGGCGCGTGGTAATGCATGCACGGCTGCTGCAAGGACTTGTGCGGAGTCCTCGTGTCCAAGAGCTATGGTGTGTGGTACCTGTGAACGTGGCACTTACTCGCCGTATCCTACCACGGCATCTCCGGATTACAAAGCCATGTGTAGTGCCCATGAAGATCCGGGGGGTTGGTGCTCAGCAGGGCATGCAAACGTCAGAAGTGAGGCTGCATCAGTGCATGTGGCAATGCACCCAATAGCCGAGGTGGCGCGCCAATGCCAGTATCTGTGTGTGCCTGGGCTCTGCGATCACTGTTGCTGTGGGAGTGAATGGTGGTCATCATCATGCATGTGCGTGCGCAATGTCCCCTCCAGGTGCTCGACTGAGTTGCGTACATGCATGCACTGAACCAGGATCGCTGAAAGAGGTTCACTGGACGAAAGCAGCATGTGTACGGCGTCTGAGGGCTGGACAGGACTTGGAGCGTCCATCTCTGTTGGCTGGGGTGTCGATGGCAATGTCATTCTGCAAGAATCACTGGTCCCGCATGCTGGCTTCGGGGAAAGCGCCTGTATGTCAGGTGGCGTGGTTATCTGCACGATGGTCTTGCTAGGTGGTGGGGCTGGTTGCGTATGCGTGGTGCAGAGGGTGTGATATCTGGCCAGGTTGAAGATGTGCTGTGGGGCCGTAACAACAACTGCAGCCAAACAGTTAGCGTGCAGATCACGGGTGATGTGGGTTTAAATCAGGTTATGGGAAAAGGGTAATCCATGGACGTCTGAGCACGGCGACCGCCTTTGGCCAGAGTGTGCAACGATGACGTTGAGTGCTGTTGCCGCGGGTTTTCCTCGCTCAGCAACCAGTTTACGTCCCAGGAGACTAGCCTTTTCATAGACGTAAAGGCAGTCTACTGCGCACTCAGGACGGAGTGAGGCGCTCGCGGTGCTGCCGAATTCTTCTACTCGCAGTGAAATCTCGCGTGGCGACACCCCAACGGCCAACACAGCACGGAACCAAAAGATTGGCGCGGTCGAATCAATGAACGTCGTGGTATCAAAAGAGTAGCTGCATCGAGTGCTGTCCAGTGCCTTCTGCTTGCGCTGTGTGGGGAATGAGCGGGGACACGTACGCCACCTCGGTATCGCCTTTTTCCCGCCACGTTAGGAAGCGGACTTGCACGCGCATTAAATACGATACACATCACAGAATCCTGCCTGTGCACATCTGAGTAGTCGTGCAGGCACAGGTCCGTCATTGTCACCTTCCAGGTGCAGGTTTGCGTGAGGCCTTGCAAGGTCAGTTCAAGGCCGGCACGTGCAACGCATCATAGCATACCTTTGCCATCGTCGTATCAATCCAGGCTTACGCTTAGCTATTTACTGTTGACCGCAAGGGGTACCCGGGGAAAGTTCAGCCAGGAGCTCTCGAGTAACCAGAATGAAGGTGAGCCCACCGGCATGATTGCTGTAATTTGCTTTTGGCCAAGACTCTGGCATTATTTCAGAGATAGCACTTTTATTGTCCCCTGGATACAAAAATGCTACGTACTGCTTTCCTGAGAATGTCTCCAATGTCGAGCGGAACGCTTGCCAGTTGGAAGCGGGGCTTGCCACATGCTTGCATTGTAAGTGGTTTAGGATATTCTCAAAGGAATTCACCAGTTGAATAGGCATGCTATGTTGAGGGTACGTTCGCGGCTCACTAGCGACTGGTGCGGGCAGCCTACCCCTGCCGATCCGTGGTGGCATCGCCCGGGGTGGCATGGTTGAACGCGCTGCAGTAACATAACCTGAAAAATCCATTCCAAAGTGATCCCATGCAATGCTGCCCCGCGTGTTTCATGGCCTCCCTCGCCGCACATGCTACGTGCCCAACTCCGACAGGTCGTGTCCATGGGAAGCCCAAGCCATGCTCATGGGTCACACTCTGCGCAGGGAATAAGACGATGCAAGGACACCCGTACGCGGCCTCCGGACGAACTCGTGCAGTGCACAATTTGCAGGCAATGTCTTCCAGGCGACCGTTTCTACCCTCGCCACCTTTCGTGCATCGCCTGCCAGATATCTGTCAACGCTCTGCAACGTTGTGGCTCCGGAGCCGACCGCACGCGTGCCAAAACAGCGTACTCTCGCATGTGCGAGCTCTATTTTGCGGACTTGGAGGCTGATGTGCCGCATGTACGGGACCGCATCCAAGCTGAGGCGGTGAGGGTGCTGGAGAACGAGGATGCCCAGAGCAGCAGCCCTGCCAAGCGCCGCAGAGCGGACTGCAGCGAGGCTCTCTCGAGTCCGCAGTGGCAGGCCTACTCTTCAGCTGGTGCTCGCGGCGGCGCTGGGCGCCTCACAGGAGGCCACAGCCACAGGGGCACCGACAGCACGTCTGCGGGTACATCCCCACGGCTGAACGAGATGCTGCGGCGGCCCAAGACACGCACGTGGGAGCTGGACAAGCTCGCGACTCTGTGCTGGCACATGCTGCTTGAAGAAGACGGCACCGACGCTGCGACAGGCCAACATGCGTGAACACCACAGCGTTGGCCGCCTCTTGCTGCAGCGGTACGGAGACGCTGCCTGACTGGACTCTGTGACAGCGGAGAGTCCGGTGGTGGCTCATGCCTGTCTGGCTCCAGCGTGCCGCCCGATCTCCTGTCTGTGTGCTGTCGAGGCCATTGGAGTGCGGCGCTGGTGGCACTTCCGCTGATGACCCCCCCCCCCGCTCCAGGCGCCAGCCCACCAGCCCAAACAGTGCATTGGACTTTGGACTGAGCTCCTTCAACTGGATCAGTCACGCATGGGTTGTTTTCAGACGCAAATGTGGAATGGCTGCACAGTCATAGATATGTGAACAATGGCAGCTGATGCACCCGCTGCTCCCAGGTTCCTATCGAGTTTGATGCATTGTGGCGCATACGCCTGCAAACTTTCTCGCGACGAGTTGCGGCCTGTGCTCAGAGAACAGGCTGGCTCATGATGATGAGGGGTGGAGTGCAGGGTCGGATGCAAGGACATGCGGTGAATGGTGAGAGTGGTGGACTTTTGGACAAGGTCTGTGCTTGGGCCTCCGTGGCATCTCTCTACCTGGACTGCCCTTCAAGGACTGCTCAAGGAAATTGACAAGGGAAGGCTCAAAGGGGAGAGTTGAATGTGGACCTCAATGGAAACGCTGCCTATATTTTGAACGGCCTCGGACTGGCAGTGAGCATGGACTGATGCCCCCCTCCTGATGGACAAAGACCCTTGCAGGCTGACATGCCTAGCGGGGCTCACTGGTCAGCAGTGCAATGCATTGATGCACTGCAGTGAATACACTGGCGCGGATGTCAGATGATCCTTCAGCTTGGAACGCTTCAGTAGTAATGTGCATCTCGTGTTGGCAAGGGTACTAACATGGCATGCTGAGAACGTGTTTGCAGTCATTGGTCTGCCGTCAGCGACTTGATGCTGCGGTGCCTCGAAGTGGCAGCCACCTCATGGAAGCACCAGATTGGAGAATAGTAAAATTCTTCACTGTTATACGACCCGATCGCCACCTTGAATGCAACAAGTGTCAACAACTGTGCACAGCATCCGGGCTACTTCGATTGGTCACGGAATTGTCCTTTATACTAAGTGAGCCAGAGTAAACGGGACTGCGTGTGACAGGGAAGCTGCATTACCGGGTGTTTCCATCGCTGTCAGGCTGCATCACTCTTGCGAATACCCGGCGTTTCAACGGGCCTGCACAATCAAAGGCATCAAGAAACACGGTCGACAACATAAAATTATCCCTGATCACTCGGGCAAACCAATCATGTTGGTCCAGAACGTTGGAAGACAAATCCGGTGGCCACGGGGTGAGGCTGAGCAGCCGGACGGTGTAGCTCTGCTCGCGTTCGCTCGTGATGCAGTATGCCAGGCCTGGCAGAGCATGGAGAGCCAGAATCAAGGCCATCCTCGCCGCTGCTACTGAGCGGCACTGAGGGGGTTCACCCAGTGCTGCAGCTGGTCGCAGGTCGTCTCAATTCATTGTACATCAAAATCACGGTATTTATAACACCTGTTTGTTTCATTCTTGTGTTTGGCGACGATCTAATCCGTGAAAGTCAGAGCCATCTACTTCGTCAACTGTCCCTTAAACCACCACTCGCGTTAAAAACCCCAGTCGACCTCACCGTGCGTCCGCGCCCACCACGGCCTTCAGGCCACTGGAAGTGATGGACACAGAGTCCACGGCCATGCATGAGGTACAGCTTCCAGCTGCAGCATGAGCCGGGTGGGATAGGATTCCCACCGCGTGTGTAGAATGCCGAGTCATTTGGTCAGCTCTGACGACGACACATGAAGTTGCGCTGTGCTGCTGCGCGAGCATCTTCGGCATTGTCGAGCCACACAAGGATCACGGCATTGGTCACAAAAAGTGCACGACTCAGACTTCCCGCGCTATGCACTGCATCACTACAGGAATGTGCGCATAGACAGAAGCTTCAACTTTTTCTCTCTGCGCACATGACTCGTACATGTCGCTGGCAACCAAGGAAGGTTTTTAGTCTCTAGCATCTCCGTCCATCCCGCGACCGTGTGTCAACGCACGTAGGCATGGCTATAATGTAAGATTCTGAAATGTCTGTCATGGACGGTATCCATGTACTGTGGGCCATTGAAGGAGCGCTCTCGTATTTGTGAGCAAAATCATGGACTTCAACGCTTACTGGCCCCCGTGGCCAGACGGAAAGAGCTCCACTCTTGTTCTTGTTGATACTAATTCGACGACGGTGGATGAGTTGTTTCGGCTTCTGTTCGGAACGGCCTCGTCATTCCAGGCACGGCTCCCTCAGCCTTCTTGAACACGCGTCAACGAGATCATGGCAACGAGTTCCGCAGCAACCTGCCTGAGAGGAATACATAGCCGGCATGACACAGGCTGTTTTCTTGCGGAGGCGTGCCCTGCTCCTGCAATCTTACGAAGCATGGTGGTATTTGCAGGCGCGCGCCCGAGAAACCCGAGGCTTCACAAACTACAGTGAATCCGAATGGGTAGAGGTGGCTGAGGAGCTACCATGCCTACCAGGTGGCTTCTCTTGGACCTGTGCTGCACCCTCCAAGAGCCAGGCTCTCAGTGGTGCAGAGTTCCAGTCACGTCTGCGAAAGGCACGCTCCCCACCGGTGCCCCTCGCTGTCCACGCCAACACCACCATCTGAACACAGCCCGCCACCCCCGTGCCTCCTGCAGGTCTGCTTCCAATCCGGGCGCAGCCTGCGCACCGAAGAGCTGCACCGCTGCATCCTCACTGCCCCCGGCCAGCAGTACATCGTCGACTGCACCGTCGCGGTGACCGCACCCTTCGGCGACCGCTTCCGCACTGTCTGCCGCTACAGCATGGCCGCCGTCACTCCCACCACCGCACAGCTCCGCATCGACTATGCCATGACCTACGCCAAGCCCATCCCCGGCTGGGGCCGCGCCATGCTCGAGCCTGCCGCGGAGTCCGGCCTCGCCAAGAACTTTGCCCAGTTCATCGCAGTCCTCTCCGACTTCATCGCCCTCTCCGACGCCGCCGTCCCCGTATCCCGCGTCGGCCTACCCACCACCACCAGCCCCCCAGCCGCTCCTGCCCATCCCTCCACAGCCGGCCCTCCCCCACCCGCCGCCGACACAGCAACCCGGGTGTCGCACGTCACTGCCATCCTCACCGCTGCAGGCTCCCAGCGGCGCATCCGCACCGTCCGCACGATGTTCGTCGACGACCACGTCGTCGACCTCTTCCTCCCGGTCGCCGAGGTGCTGCTCATGAGCGCCGGCCTATCCAACTCCGGCGACGTCGCCGTCCGCGGCGCCGCCGCGCTCCTCTCCACCGCCTCTGTCCTCCTCCTCCTGCAGATGCTGCTCAACCTCTGGCACAGCATCGGCAAGGCGTGTGAGCAGTCGCGCTCCGTGTCCAGCGTGCTGTGCGCGCAGGCGCATCGCGCAGTGGACCTGCCACAGTCTGTCGCCGGCGTGTTTGTGGCCACGGTCGTGATCATGTCGCTGCGGTCGCTCATGGGCGCCGCCGCCGCGCAGGTGTGCCCCTGCACACTGAGTTTGTTGCGTCGCGTTTTGGCCGTGCTGCGTGCACCTCGCGCTGTTGTCAGTCAGCGTCATCTAGAATCGCAATGCTTAGCATCGCGGGGCACACGGGCATCACTGCTAGATACGCTCGACACTTTCCAGGGGGCAGATGCCCAGGTTGCGGCTGCAGCAGGCATTGCGCCTGATTGACGCCGATGGACGAGCACATGGCTCTGTGTCGTGACACCGGGCGCGTGTGAGACACGCTCTGTGGTAACTAGCCCATGCATGCTGAGCATGTGCAGATGTCACAGCACAGCAGCCGACCTGCCCAGGAGCAAGGCAGCCGCGGCAGCGTGGGCGGCAGCCCATTCTCCGATGCAACCGTCGCAGCCGCGGCTGCTGTAGAAGTAACTAGCCACGAGATCGCGACCGACGGCGTAGCCGAGGAGCGGCCCAGCGTGCACCTGCAGCGCCTCGGCGCTGTCGGAAACTTCCTTATATTCCGGTGGGACCGCCTCGGCCCTGGCCGGGACCGCCGCCGGCCAGCTGAGGCGCAGGGCGCTGGGGGCAGCGGTGCCGAAGGCCGGGGCGTGGCCGACAACCTCGGCACCGTCACTGAAGCAAATAAAGCGCGCCGCCATGGGCGGGAGCAAACAGGGCCACGAGGGCCGACACGTGGAGATGGCAGTGGCCGGCAGAGAGGTGCACCTGCAGGCGCACAGCTGCCCACATTCCACCCCGCAGGTGCTGTCACGGTGGGTGCCCTTGCTTGCATGTGGTGGCTGGCACTTCTGTTCAGGCTTGGATTGCAGCCGGCCCGGCTGCCCGCCACATCGTGATGGCTTGAACGAGCGCAACCCCACTCTGCCATGAGGCTGCCTCGCCGTGCGCATGCGTTGGGCTGCCATATGCCACATATGCCACAGCCACATACGCCACAGCCACAGCAGCTGTGCCGGCCGCGGACACGCACGCGCGTCGTGCGATGCAGGTCGAGGCCGTCTATGAGAACCAGCGCTGGCAGCCCTTCCGCGGCTGGGGGCACTCTTGGCCGGGGCACTTTCTTCCCACAGACTCGCTGCGGCAGTGGAGCGACGCAAGCGGCCGCTCGACGCCGCACGGTGGCACTGCGGAGGATATCGCCCCCCCCCTGCCAGACGGCCGCGCATGGTGCGCCCTTCCCTAGTATACTGCCTTCTTTGAATGCCCTGGTCTGCATAAACACCACCGCACCCATACCGCCATACCTGGTGCTATTGAACGACCTGCCCTGAGAGCCGCTCCCCGGTTGCTCCGGCAGGCCGCTCTGCGAGGCGTATGCTGCGTCTGCGATCAGCACAGCGGAGCATGCGGTCTGCCTAAGGGTGCGCAGTTTGCGAGAGGGTGACGGCTCCTCCCTGCGGCCGTGTCGGGCTGCGGGGTGGATATTTTGAGCAATGGAGATGATGCCCTCCGGGGTCGGCTCGGCCGCACGAGTTGCCTACCTGCATCCTGTCCCTTGTTGGCCAGTGCAGTGTTGGCAGCCTGTGCACCGCATCAACAGCCTCACACCTCATGTGTGAGCTGCATGCGTGCACACCTGCTGGCCGCCCGTGCTCCCGTTTCTGCACCAGCACGAGCCGCTCCGTGTCTGCGGTGGAGCACAGCAGGAGCGCAAGCGTTGACGTGCCTGGCGGGCTGCGCAGGGTTGGGGACTGGCACGTCGACGTGTCGGGCAGCGAGGCGGCCGCGTGCGACCCGCACGGCTGGTTCTACGCGTTCAACTTCCAGGGGCTGCCCTTCACGGGCCGCACGTCCGGCCGCCATCCGATGCCCTGCGTCCGGCGCCGCCGGTGGGTGCGCGCGCACGTGCCGGACCATTGGGCCCCTGTCGGGCCGGCCCTCACGGCCGCCCTACAGCCACACGGGGCTGTGCCGGCTGCGTCCGCACGGCACAGGCGACAGCAGTCGGCGGCGGCCGTGGACGCGGCTGGAAAGGTAGCGAGCAAGTCTGCGCCGTGCGGGCTGCCGAGCGTGAAGAGCGCTGGCGCGATGCGCGCTGCGCATTCGGTGGGCTCCGGGGAGAGGCTGCCGGGAGCGGTGCCGCAGAGAACGGTGCAGTGCATGCCGGGTGCGGCCGCCAAGGCCGCGGTGCGGGGGGGGCCGGCGCTTGCAGGGGCAGGGGAGAATTCGCCTGGGGACAGTGAGGGCTTGACTTGCAGCCCTTGCAGCCCGCACTCACCTCATGCGAAACTGGACCTGCGGTCTGTGGCGCCCAGCGAGGAGCTGGGTGCCATGCTGGGGGTGGGTGATCGGGGCGGGCAGCGGCGGAAGCACCAGCGGACGCTCAGTGCGCCGCACGTCCTGCACGTACTGCAGGGCTCGCCGCACGGCGAAGCGGGGGCGGGCGCCGACCGGCGGCGGTCGTTCGGGGGGGACTCCTGCTCAGGACACGGTGAAGTGCCTTGCAGAGAGTCGCTCGGGCGGAAGCTGAGCTCGTTTCCGGTGGCTGCTGGTGCAGAGGATATTGTGCGTAGTGCAGATGAGGCGGATGGTGTGGGCCCCGGTGTTTTACAGGATGCTCAGGACTCGATCGATGAGCTGTTGCGGACTTGGAGCGAAAGGTTCTATGGGGGTCCGTAGGTACCTCGTTGTCTCATATCACAGTCCTTTGAGCAGCGGTGTCCCCCAGGCAAGCAGTATATACTAGAGTCGCATTCAGTGTAGAAAGTTGATAGTACGGTAGAGGCTTCGAATGTGTACATGTACGTCAGACCAGTATTGTAACGCGCTGTTGTTTCCGTGATGTGTGGATACATCGTGGCATGATCGGGTTGTAAACGCCTGCGCGCAGTCCCCTACCGGCGCAGTTCCACGGGAGCAAGACCGTCACTATGGGCGCCTTCGCCCGAGCAGTCCTGTCCGCGCGACAGAAGCTGAGCGAACTAAACAGAGGAGTCACCGCGATCGCTTTGCTCATCCTGGTAGAGTCGCTATGCGGCATTCTTGCGCCCGCGACGCGCACATTTCTCGCTTTAATTCCGGGATATACCATCAGGTGGGCTTTGCACTTGCAATTTCCCCGTGTGAGGTCGTATTGGCTGTAGACACCGGTCAAAAGGTCGGGGCGCACGTCACCCGCTGCGTGCAGTAGCCCTCACAACCTAAGACTTCGAGAGCCTCGCAGTGACTTCACGAACATGGCACTGTGAACGTGTCGCCCCTTGTATCGGCTGTTTACTGGTGGGTAGACTGAATTGGTCCCGCGGTTACACACTGCCAAGATCAGCCTTGATGCTCATGCAGGTACCCGTGGAATATCTTCACGTCATCATTCATCACCACATCCTTCGTAGAGCTCGCCATTGCCATTGCAGTGTTGTTTGGTGCCGCCCAGGCCGCTGAGCCTATTTATGGCCAAAGAGGGTTCCTGAAGCTGATTGCCGTCGCCGCAATAGCATGCGGCTGCACAAGCTTCATGCTGCAGTACGCATGGTTTTTCATTCATCTTTCCGCGGTTGCACTCTTCTCTGAACATGGGGGCTTCTACGGAGTGCAAGGGGCCCTGTTCGTCGCCATCAAGCATGTCATGCCTGGCCAGGATGTCACGATCTTCCCCGGTGTTGCTGTGCCCACACGATATCTGCCAGGCATTCATGTGACGGTCCTCACCGTGCTCTCTCTCGTCTCAGGTGACTTGGCTGCCTTGAGATTCGCAGTTGTGGGCACGTTTTCGGGTTGGCTGTACCTTCGCTTCTTCAAGCCTTCTGGCCCAGATGGTGCGCATTCTTCCACCAGGGCGCTCTCGGTGCACACAACCGGCGCAGTACTGCACGCGTGGTCAGTTTCTCACAACACAGTGCAGCTCGTGCACGTAATCAGTGTGCTCCTGTCTGTGCCAAACACGCTGCAGGTTCTGCACCAGATGCAGTCACGAGCTGCCACGTGTGCCCGTCCAACATAACCACCGGATGTAGCGCCTTGAGTGCTGCCCTTGAACAGCCCTTCACAAGAGACGTCCCACTGAGCACCACCCCCTCCAGCAGCCATATGCCAATCGAGATGCTCGGTGCGCTGCAATCGTGACGTCAGAGCTGCACACGTGCAGGGCAACGGGGGGATCCGTCTGTGGACTTTGCGCTGTCCACCATGTGCCCAGCGTCCGTGCAACCCGCGTTTTCGGCGCTCTTCACGGCTGTTGCCAAGCGCCTTGGGGTCCACCGCGAGCCGCCCTCGGTGCTGCCAATCGTTGCGCCACGGGACGCTGCGGCCGCGAGTGCCATCGTCCGTGCCACGGCAGCTGGCCCCGACACACCCGACTGGGATGCTTCCCGTCGCCGGGAAGTGGGCCGCCTCGCGTTGGCCGCCCGCCTAGCAGCATCTGGCTTCAGCCCGTCCACTGAGCCCTCACCACGAGCCACACCGAGCTCAAGCCACCAGAACTTGGCATCCGCGGCAGAGGATCTCTCCACCCCGACCTGAGCCTGCACCGCTCTTCGCGGCTGATGAAGCTGTCGTGGTATCAGATAGTGTCCTAGGTGACTCGAGTAGTGTAGGCCACTCGATGGTATCGAGCATAGCTGCTTCCCTGTTGTGTACCCCATATGCTGTCTCGCCTTGTGAAGACAAACGGCAAGCGTAGCTTGCGGGTGTCTGAGGATGTGCAAAGCCGAGCGTTGTCCAGACCCTTGTCCTGATCTTCGCCGCGTGCTCCAGCGCCGCAGGCAACCAGCGGCGCCATGTGGCCGGCACAGGCCGCCGTGGGTTGCTGCGCCTCGTGCCGCGTTGAGCATGCCTGTCAGAACGGGCGGCCCGCCGGCGCCGCATGCGGCTGCCAGCTCACGCCTGCGTCCAGGACTGTGAGCGCCAGGCCACTACCTGATCTGCTACATGACCAGCGCGCCGCAACCATGCATGCTCCACCCCTGTACAGCGCATCTCCGCCCAGGAACTCACCCCCGCAGCCTGCAGGTGACTTGGGCCCCTCCCGCGCCCGCACCGGCACAGCTCCGCCATGAACGCGGGTCCACAGCACGGCGCGTTTCTGGGGCCGAGTACCAGAATTGCCGCTTTCCTAGTCGGAGTTGCGCTGTTGAAGCTGCTCTGTACTCCTGCCAAGTACCCAGTGTGACTGGCATATGCCCGTGGGGGGTCCTGAGGTAAGCGCGCCTGTCGCATCGCCCTACGCGTCCATCATTGCCCCTACAGGGTCTCGGCACCAGTGGAATGCGCTACATGCGAGACAACCTATGGCTGCGTGTTGATGTTCATGCCTGCACCTGTGTGCTGATGATGGCGCACACACTGTAGCTCTGCGCTGCCAGAATCAACAGAACCATAGGGCGCCGTGTCGTCGAGGCATGCTTTGCACTTGCTTTCTACCCGCTGGTGCTCAAGGCAGAAGGTCCCTCACAGATGTATGTATGTCTGATTACATCGCCGTATCCACAAGGACATTGACACCTCCGGCAACCGGGACCGAAAGATGTGGGGCACCCCATTGGACTCCCAGTCGTCCGCCCCTGTTTGTTGTGGCACCGCCGCCGACATCCCTCCGGCTTGCGTGTGACTTCATGCGTTGTTCTTTCTTGCCTGCCTGGTGATGTGTTGTGCACAAGTGAGGATCCCCGATTGTTGGCAAGTGGCGTCGACATAAGCGGATGCGTGTACACAAGAGGTTGAGCTACGATACAGAGAAGTAGTTGACTATATGTGTGCACTGGCGGGCAGTTTGGCGCGCGTCGCTGACGGTAGGTCGTTCCATGAACGCTCAGCGCTGAGTGATCCACGCATGCGGACTGATCGACCAGCACGTGACTGCAGGCAACACCAACCAGTACTCTCCCTCCCCAGATTCAAAGCCATGGCCTCGTTGGCATTCTTCCCCTGCTTCACAATTTGGTGAGCTTAGCAAGGCATGCGTGTAGATAATTGAACAGGGTCAGCGCGGTACTGCGGAGGGTCCCCGTTCAAGTGAAATATCTACAACAGCGGGACAAAATGATTAGCAGAGGTAACAGGGTGGCACCATGTCGTGCTCGCATGGGCGCTGTGGCCAGGCCTTGCGCTCGGGCCGTGGCAGCCCGCGCGGTGGCAGCACCAGTCGAGTTCGAAGCTGTGAACCACCAAGAGCTCGAGTTTAGCGCAGACATGGAACGCCTGCAGCTTGATCCTGAGGTTGCACGTGACTTGTACAAAGACATGAGGCTGGGGCGCGACTTTGAAGATATGTGCGCGCAGATGTACTACCGCGGCAAAATGTTTGGCTTCGTCCACCTGTACTGCGGCCAGGAAGCAGTCTCGACCGGGATTATCAGGCTGCTGGGCAAGAAGGACTACGTGTGCAGGTGAATGCCCGCTTCTGTGTGCGTAAGCTCGCGACCAGACCAATGGCAACTGCGCAGATGCGGTTTCAGGATCTAGCATACGTCCCACGGCACCCTTGCCATCCTGATCCAGTGAACTGCTTTTTTGTATGAGATCGCGTGCTGTCTTGTTGCTGCATCGCATTACGCCGTGTCGGCCCGCTGCGTGCCAATGTCTACTCAGCAGTCGTACCCCGCTCCTGACTGCATTGCGCCTGCAGTACCTACCGTGATCACGTCCATGCCATATCCAAGGGCTCTGATCCCAAGGCCGTCATGGCGGAGCTCTTCGGCAAGAGTACAGGCCTGTGCCGTGGCCAGGGAGGCTCGATGCACATGTTTGACCGGGAGAATGGCATGCTGGGTGGCTTTGCCTTCATCGGCGAAGGCATCCCTATCGGCCTCGGCGCCGCATTCCAGTCAAAGTACCGCGTGGACGTCCTGCACGAGGACGGCCCGTACGGCGTCACCGCCTCATTCTTCGGTGATGGCACCTGTAATGTCGGCCAATTCTACGAGTGCCTCAACATGGCGGCCCTCTACAAGCTCCCCCACATCTTCGTCGTGGAGAACAACAAGTGGGCCATCGGCATGTCCCACGCCCGCTCCACCGCCTCCACCGCTGGTGACGAGTACCCGTACATCTACAAGAAGGGCCCAGCTTTCGGCATGCCCTCCGTGTATGTCGACGGCATGGACGTGGTCAAGGTCCGCGAGGTCGCGCTCGAGGCCGTCGAGCGCGCCCGCCGCGGCGACGGCCCGACGCTCATCGAGGCCGAGACATACCGGTTCCGCGGTCACTCCCTCGCCGACCCCGACGAGCTGCGCAGCAAGGACGAGAAGGCCGCTTACCAGGTGCCCGAGCCCCCTTCCCCCTGCCCACATGCCCTCGTCTCACCACCCGCCCCTAGCCCTTGTGAGAGAGCTGATGCGCATGGCTGACCTGCCACCTCGGCCCCACACTGTGGCCGTCCTCTCGCAGCGAGTGCTCCATGGTGGGCTGCCGCTACGCCGCAGCGTGCGGCTGTGAGTGCTTCCGATTCCCCAGCAGCTGTGCGTGGTGTTGCGACGGCATGCATGAGCTCGGTGGCCCAGCCGTGCGAGCCCGACCGCAGTCGTCTCGGTGTGCGTGTCAGGGGCACGCCTGACTGGTGCAGACTGTGCCAGTCGATCGCTACCACATCAGCTTGCTATTTGGATGGCCAGTCCGACACAGCGGAGGCAGATGTGCCCCTCGTGCGCGAGCGTTGATGCCGGACTGTTTCGCGGGCGGGCGGTGGCAGGTGCTGTGAGCGTGTTCACTCGCCTGATCATGTGGTCGATGTGTAGTGCACACTGCACAGTCCCTACTGCATCGTCTACACTCGGTTGACAGGCTTGTCTAGCCAGGCATTGCGTTTGCCTCGCTGGCTTGCGCTGTTGCATGGCACAGGAAGGGCATCGTGAGAACGTGTTGTTTTTGTGGGCGACTGGCCCGACGAGAAACTGTGCAGCGCCTGAGTGCGGGGCTGCGACCTGCTCCCTGAGTCACTGAGCTGTGCAGGCTCGCGACCCGCTGCCGGCGTTCCAGGAGTTCTGCAAACAGCATGGCCTGTTGAGTGCTGACGACTTCAAGGCGATCGACGATGAGGTTAAGGAGATCGTAGATGACAGCGTGAACTTTGCTGATGACTCACCCAAGCCTGAGAAGGGGCAGCTGTTAGAGAATGTGTTTGCTGACCCGAAAGGCTTCGGCATTGGCCCGGACGGAAGCTATCGCTACACACAGCCAGGGTTCACTTCGGGCTCTGTGCAGGTTTCATAGGCACATGGCTCCCATTACATGGCGTATCTATCATCCTGTCCGAGGCGAGAGTATGAGTGCGGCTAGTAGTGCCAAAGAACGCTTGCAAATTTAATCATCCACTGATCCAGTGTCACTACAGCAGGATGCTGCGCCTGTGCAGGCTATGATTGCCAATCTTGAATCGTGGTGTCTGGTCGCTCATGGCTGACTGGCTTTCTGCTTGCTTTATCTGCTTTGATTGCGGCCCGACCCACAGCAGTTTGCTGGAATTGGTTCTGGCGCGAAGCAGCAGCTTCAGCAGCCCGCTCCCTTGCTTCACGATCTTGTGCTGCATCTTGTCTGCAGAGCATAAAATACATTCCTGGTACGAGTTGATGCTTGTGTCGCTTCTTATACATCTACAATATCCATTGTCATACGTACGTCCTGATCTCCGTGACCGAGAGCACTGCTCCACACGGCCATACTCCGCTGCAAAAAGTGAGCTAAGCAGCAAGATATTGACAATTACCTGGGAATAATCGGCTGCTGGCGATCACCGCAGCATGCGCTGAAACATGCCCCCATCGTTACGTTTTCAGCCTATTTCCTGCAACGAACGATGCAGAATACTGCCTCAAATACGCCGCTGACAGGTTCTGTACAAGCGGGACTGTGACGACTGTTCCGCTAATTCTCCGATGACTAGGCTGGCATGTCATGGACGAGCAAACACATGTCTGTCAGCGGACAAGCTGCAACAGGTTGACCGATTGGGTGGTTCTGGTTCACATTCGGTCCCAACGCTGTTGTGACAGGGGAAGAATGATGTAGCTCTTGTCGCAAAATCCGATGCATGGTTACCGTGGTTTTGCGTCGGGTTGGTGCCTCCAATACACCATGCATGCCGGTGCTCATTTGGAACGTGCAGGCCAGCCCTTGTGCATTCATGTCCCTGTTCCACAATCCCACAAGAGACTCACTGACTTGTACATGTTTCTGCACGGTATGTTGGCATGTGCACCATCACCGTGCCGTTGTGCAGTGGCCCGGCTCCAGTAAAATGTACATGTGACACTCCAGTGGATGGCTTGCATGGTCCTGTAGTTACAAAAGAGTACCCGGGCAAAACCACCGAGTGGACCAATTCACGGAATAAAAAACAGCAGCTATGCTTAGCGCCGGCCACTGCATGGTCCTGTTCCTTGCTGCAGCACTTGCCTGACATGCATGCGAAGGGAAATAGAGTCACACATGGAACTGGCCTACGAGCACCGCGCACTGCCCCCTGCCCCAGGAGCATGGCGACGGGTCATGCTTCCAAGGTCCAAGCTCCAGCACAGCAGCACAAACAAACAAAAACAAAGAACAGTTACCGGCCATCACGCGCATCACTGTAAGCATGGCTACGCCCAACACGAGCTGACCCTCGGATGGTCGAGCCCAAGGCAATGTGCGTTGCTTTGTCCTGGACAGTCATGGCATGCACGCCTGTGCAGGAACACGCCACAGCATCCCAGTCAGCAGACGTGCTCATGTGACTGCATGTCACAGCTTGCTCTGCTGCATGGCTCCGCCGCCAGCACTCTCATCCACGTCTGAGCTACAGGGCAACACAGGCTGTCCCAGCAGCGCCCCCAGGGTATACAGGGAGTCTGCCCCAAACCAGTGGCGGTTCCACTTTTCAACCCCCTCTCCGTCCAGCACCATGTACGGCACCCCGAACGCCTTCTCCGCAACAGCTTCTGCTGTAGCAGACTTCAACATTGCTATGCATTCTGTCCCGCTGCTGTGCCCCACGAGCTCCGCCGCCTGAACTGCACTGAAGCCACTGTCCCTGCACGGCACTGCCTCTCGAGCAGCCGTGCCATCAGGCCGCAGCTTACAGACACAAGCAAACTATGCAGTTGCGGAATCATGACAATGCAGCTTCCTAGCACAGCGTGGCATCCCACCTGGCGTCTGCGAGTAGCAGCTCTGCCGAGAGCTGCTGGCTCTTGCCCTGATGGTCGCACATCACGTTCTGGAAGACCGTGCGAATCAGGCGCCTGCATCGGTGATCATCACTCCCCTGCAACAGGCGGGCCGTGCTCATGTGGCATAAGCTGAAGTTGCTGGATAGAGACCTCGCAAGAGACGACGCGGCACTATGCAGCACGTGGAGGGCATGGTGACGTGATAGAGGCGCAATGCCGTGGCAGCAACGGTGTCGCCTGACCTTGATCGACCCAGGTGAGGTCCACCACACCTCTGCACCGACTTGTAGTCACTCTGCACGTCGTGGTGCGGCTCCACCGTGTCGCAAACACAATGTATCGGTTGGCAGCAAGCAAACGGAGAACTCTGGAAAGGTGCACGCGTGGAAGCTGCGTGACATGGTGTTCTGCTGCAAGCTGGCTTGGGATTGCTGAGGAACACACGTACTGCTCCAGAGCTGCCACGAGGAGGCGCAGTCCAGGTGTGCTTCGGAACGGCTCCGACACGTCGCTGTGTGCGAGGCTGTTTGCTGGGAGACCATGAAACGGGATTCCCAACAATTTGGCTCTCCGCCGCAGGTCTTTGAACAGGTACTTCCCTGCACAGCATGTCACGCTGTCCCTGCATGGATGCGTTCCATGAGTAGGTAGGAGTGGCGGGCCCTGTGCTGCAGTGTGAGTTGAGGGGCGCCAGCAGTACCTTTCTCTGGCACACTTCTTGCTGGAGGGGCGTTGCCCACAGCCCGAAATATGGCACTGATAAAGACGGGTTTGTACGTCACCCTTGTTCCCCATGCAGTCTTGCACCTGCAACGTGGAGTGGGTGAGCGGCCGTCCAATCAGGATGTTTCAAACCAGCCTGACAGAAGAAACGTCAGCATAGGCAGCACCTTTCCAGCAGCTCGAACGCTAGGTAGCTGAAGGGCGACTCGATGTCAAAGTAAAGCGTGATTGTTTTCCCCGACATGCTTTCTTGTATGTTTGGTTGCCTGTGCGCTCGGCCCGGATCTGCCGCGATGCGTGGTGCTGCTCCCGATACATGCGCCAGAGTCCTGTGTACCGGTCGACCACGACAACCAACAATGCAGCTGTAATGCGTGAACAGCGCTATTCTGCTGCATTATGACGGCGCTTCCAGGCGCCCGTGATGATTCAGCCTCTCCCTTGCTCTAACGAGGATGGCTGATGGTGCAAAAGACTCGCGCACAAAACAAAGGCGCGTGTCGAAACGTCTCCCGAGCCGTCCCAAATGCAGGCCACGTACGCTACATCCCGTCACGCCAGTCACGCATACTTCTTTTACACTCGCTCGCTGTTTTACGCTACACCACACTCGCACAAGCTCCACGGTCATCGCCACGTGCAGCGCCTACTTGCCGGCGCCACCGAGGCGCAGCACCTGCAGGATGCGGCCGCCGCCGGGCACGGGGTGCGGCCCAGTGTACTTTCCGAGCTGTGCCTCAGAGTTGGCCTTGGCAAGGGCGACGAGGATGTCGTGGGCGGCGCCGAGGTTCTCCTCCTTGCCCGCCCACGCCTTGAGCGTGCTCGACTGCAGCGCACGGCCGTACGAAAACGTCAGCGCCCATGGCGAGTTCGGGCAAGCGTCCTGCAGAGCCTGCACGCACGCCCCCCTGCTCACCGCCGGCCCCCTTGCTCCCCGCGACACGCACGCTGTGCCACTGCAGCCAGGCGGGGCGTGGCCGAGACCGGTGCCAAACCTCGCTGCGAGATCTCGCGAGCCTGGCAGAGATCCACGCGTTCATGTGCGCGCGCCAGCACCACGGGCGCCATGGCGTGCTCAGTCCGGTGACATGCCCGCCGGACGCACGGCGGGGCGAGCAGCTCTGATGGCTGTGTCCACACATTCGGGACAAGTCCACATACAGAGCAGCAGCGCTTGTGTGTGCCGGCAGCCGACGGGCTCGCCTCCCGTGATCTCATGCATCTGTCCCTCTCAGCGCCCCGCACAACCAATCTCAATCGACACTGGCACTCCCGAGCGCTTACAACTCGGACACATGAGCGCCGGCATGTAGTCTGAGCCGATTCGCCATGCACAGGGAACACGGCAGGAAGCATGCTGTGTGCTACGCGCTGGGAGGCACACCTGGAGGTTGAGGGTGGACTCCTCCTCGGACATGCCGCCGGAGAGGAAGTGGATGCCGGGGACGGCGGGTGGGATGGAGCGCATCATCGTTCGCACCGTGAACTTTGCTACGTCCTCGGGGCTCGCGACGGGCGCGTCGAGGCCGGGGAGGATCATGTTAGGCTTGAGGAGGATGGCGTCGATCATGACGTCGTACTCGTTGAGCATGCGGAAGGTGTGGGAGTACACGCGCTCTGACCTGCACAGCACGCAGGCTCTTCGTATTCCCGCCATGCGCACGCCGCCGCGTGGAGGGGCCTGGCTGATGACCATGCTCTCGGATCAGCAAAGGAAACAGTTAGCAGGCAGGGGCGGTTTTGGGTGGGCATGGGGGGGGGGGGGGTACCAGTACGCCGTCTCTTCAATGGTGTACGTGCCGGGGCCAAGGGTGACCTCGGGCTCGACGATGGGCACGAGGCCGTTGGCTTGCGCAATCTGCGCGTAACGTGCGAGGCCGTGCGCGTTCTCCGCGACTGCCGTCATCGACGGCCCCGAGCCGTCCTCGTTGATCTTGAGCACCGCCCGCCACTTGGCAAAGCGCGCACCCTGCACCGCGCCGCCGCTATCACCGGCGGCTCCGCAAACGCGTGATCGCTGCGGCAGGCCCAGGAGCAAGCAGCGACCGCACGCGGATGCTGCCCACACATGCATGGCTGCCCGGGGGGGGCCGCGAGCATGGGCCGCGCTGCAAGCACCGGGAGGGGGCGTGCCTGCTCGCGGTATGCCTTCATTCGGTCGCCAAGGCCGTCGAGGCCCTGTGTCGCTGTCTCGCCGGGGGTGCCGGGCAGCGGCTGCAGGCCGGTGTCGACCTTGATGCCGGGCTTGATGCCCTGCTCCCCGAGCACCTCCACAAATGGCTTGCCGCCCTTGGTGCTTTGGTACAGCGTCTCGTCAAACATGATGGCTCCTGCACAGCCGTGTTGATGTGCTCCTCGATACGGTGTCGTCACAAGACATACAGACAGCGCCACCGCCGGCTCGCGCCGTGCGTCCTTGCATGCCACCGCACTTCACCCTTCACTCACCATGCGGCGTGTGGATATAGTGCGACTTGGTGAGTAGCCGGTGGGTCTACGTAATGCATGCATGCATGCATTCTGTCAGCGGAACGCGGGCGGACAATCCTGCCGGCTGGGCAGCGCTCTCCCAACGATATGCACAGGGCTGCTACTCCGACCCTCACCAAGCACAGGTCCCGCGCGTGCTCCCCCGGCAGCCTACAGCGGCATTGGCCTGTGTGCCGACTCGACAGTCCCAGCATCCGGGACGTTCTCCGCTGCAACACTCTCGGCAGCGCTACCTGTGAGTCCCTGGAAATAACCACATGATCGCATCCCGATCAGCTTGATACCCCCCCCGGCTCCGTTCGGCCCTCGAGTGCGCTGCTGCGCATGCCGGGGTCCGGAGGCATGTGGCCAGTGGCGGCAAAGCACAGCACAGCACGCAGCGTGGGGGGGGAGCAGCGCACCAGAGATGTACTGCCCGAGGCCGGGTGCGGTGTACAGGCACTCGCGCCACGCGCGGCGGTTGTCTTCGGTGTTTTCAACGTCGACCGTCGCGAGGCGCTTGCCGGTAGTGGCGTTGGACTCGTCAGAGGCGAGGATGCCCTTGCCACGGGTGGAGATGTACTTTGCGGTCTCCCGGAGCTCGTCGGCAAAGGGGTTGCTGGCCTCAAACTTTGAAGTGCGGCAGACCTGGGCGCGGCCGCGGCTGGAGGGCCTGGCGACGCGTGCGCCGCCAACCCGGCGGGCGGCTACAGGCACAGCTAGGAGTCTTGAGTGGCTTGGGTGGAGAGTGGCTGTGGGGGTAACTGGCTGTTGGTGCGGATTTCATGTATCGAGGTCAGGGAATGGCAGATGCGGGAATCAGTGCGAAGGACTGCGCCCGCGTCATGGTGATAGTGTTCGAGAATATGGATAAATGAAGACGTCATGACGCAGTCCTGCGCTTGAGGACGAGGGAGGTGCGGTGGGCCGTTTGATCCCCATGCTGTTGGCTGTACCCAAGCCACAGCGCGAACGAGCGTTCAGCAATCAGACTGATGGATTCATGTGGTGTCTTCAGGACTACGTTTACGAGGAGCAGTGGCAGCTGCGACGGTAGCGGCACAACACGTCCGCTCAGCCGTGTGTGACCGTGCGCTCATAGGTGCAACTCGGCACGCATTCATGAAACGTTCCACAGGAAATACAACTGATTCGTTTCAATTGCGTTCATGCGGTTAGGGCAGTGCCCTTCGCTGTCCTACGAGGCGAGACCGTGAAGGGAGAGTGTCGTCACGATACAAGCGGCAGACTACGCACAAGCGATTCTACGCAAAACAGCACTATCTATACATGCTAGTGTACTCTAGTGCAGCTCTACGTGGTTGCAACTGAGCTGTCTTTGCCGCATCCGCATTCCATGCAGTCTGACCACGTGGGTATGGAGATTTGAACCCCCGGGACACGCACTTGGCCCACACCGACGCTGTGTTGTACAAGCAGACACGACTTGCACAGCTACAGATTCGGACCTTGCATCCTCGATCCTTGCATGTCTGGCCTCGTCGCTGCAGTCGAAATATTCCTGACAACGCCCACCACAGAAGGATCAACACATCAAGCGGTTATTGTCACCTACCCGGTTACATATCAGTGCTGCGTAGCCTTCCGAGGCGGGCCCGATGCTGCGCTGCATATCGATTCCTGGGACAGTTATAGTGGCTACTGGTGCAGCAGATGCTGCGGCCAGGCTCTGCCTTGAGAGTCGGGTGGTCAAACGGCGATGCAGGGCCCCCACACACACGCCCAATTGCATGTAAACTTTTGGCGTGGCAGTCTTTATCTTTGTCGTGACAATCATGCCCATGTCAGCCACGACCACTACCTGCACCGAGGGGTGCTCGTTGCACCAGGGCCATGTGTGCCCGTGCCTCACAGCTGCCTACGAGTCAATTCATCTTACACAATGTCTCTCGAAGTCTGCGCATCTCGATAACCAGATTTGTGCATTCTGTCGGGTGCAACTGCGGACTGCCACAACCTGATTCAGAGATGTTAACACTGCTGCTCGAACTGGCAGGCAAACGCCACTGCATCTCCGCACCAGGAGTACCACCAGACAAGTGACCTCCTGTCAAACGATCTCTATAATCAGCTACATCACCCACATCTGAGGATGATAGTGAGACACTCGACGAGGCAACAGAATCGCCCAAAACACCTCCAGCATCCCGGGCACTCTTGTCCCTTCCTACACGGCCACCGGCAGCCTCCTCAACCGGGGCTGAAGGGCGTGCTCGAGGCGAGGATAGCCTCAAGGGCACCCGTCCGTGGTTCCCGTCGGCCTGCTGTCGCCGGCTGGTCGATGGCAGAGGCGCCGTCTGCACTGGCTGCGTCGTCAAGCTTGAAGCGGACAGTCGGCGCATGCGGCACACTCCGCCCTCGCTCCTGTCGCCCCCCACTCCACCATTTCCCCCCAGGGGACGGCTGCTGGGCGTCCGGGGAGAGCAGGAGCGCGTGTACCGGCAGCGGCCGTGGTGCGGCGCGCGCACGCGAGCTGCCCGCTCCGCCCCCTTCTCTGCCATCACCGCCGCCTCCCACTGCCCCCCCGTCGCCGCGCCCTCCGCCCCACCTGCCAGCCGCCGGGGTGAGCCGCCCTGCTGCCCGTGGTGAGTCAGCGGGCGTGCCACTGCCGCCGGGTGCGAGCCGGAGCTGTCGCAGCCGCTGCCGCACGCGCTGCTGCTGCTCTTCGCCACTGTCACATCCACTGGCCGCGTCCCGTGCTCGGCTGCAATCCCGCCCTGCGCTCCGCATCTCTGCTTGGCTGCGCCTCCCTGGCGATCCCGCTGCGGCTTGTGGCTTTGAGCAAGGCCCGTCTCCGCGGCCACATCCTCGCTCATTCTCTCGGCCCCAAGCCACCCCTGGCCCAGGCGTGCCGTCCGGGCGCAGGCTGGCTCCTGTCGTGCCGGCTGCAGCACCGCTGTCTGCGCGGAGCCCGCCGGGGCCGAGTCGCGGCCGGTTGCCGCCGGACGGTGGAGTGCACGCATCGCCGCCGCGAAGCTTTGCTGTCTCGAAAGTGTGGCGGGGAGGGGAGCTGAGGGAGGCGCGGATGGAGGGCGCAGCGGCACTGCCTGCTCCAGCGCCAGATGTACCGCCGTCGGGGCCTCCTGATGTGCGCAGGACAGCGCTGCAGAACCCTGTGTGCCAGTGGCATCGTCCGGGCGAACCGGCATCATGCGGTGGCGGGGGGGGCGCAGAGACTGATCGATCAGGTCCCCCGCCGCCACAAGCGCCCCCGGAGCCCGCCAGTTGTCGCTCCTGCTGGCTACAGCTGATGCCGTCTTTGCCAGTTGCGCTCCAGCTGGATGCTCGAATGGCATGGTGTGCTCTGGGGCTACTGGGGAGCGAGACAGCTGTGCCCATGTGCTGCTGAGGGGCGCTGTCGGCACGGGCGGTGGCAACATGGCCATGCACTCCGGCAGGGGCGCTGGTGCGAGCGCCTGAGGAGGGCCCTGCGCCGCCGCAGGGTGCGCTGAGGCGTACTGTGCTGCCGCCGGGTGGCCCGGCGGACGTCCGGCGGCCGCCGCGCGCGAGGGTGTCACGGGCATGCTCGAGCAGCGCGCAGAGCTTCTGCTGGGTCTCGCGCAGGCTGTCTGAGATGGAGCGGTGCCGGGCCGAGGCGGCCGCGGCGGCCGGCGCAGCCGGGACGGCAAACGGGCCTGCGATGGAGACACCGGCGGCTGCTGCAGCTGTGCTGTGGGGGAGGCTAGCCTGTTCCCTGAGGGCCAGGCCGGGGAGCTCCGGAGAGACGGATGGCAGGGCGGGCGGGGGGGAGTCAGTATCCGGTGGGGATCTTGCGGAGGCGGGCCGGGTTGGGGGCTCGATCGCTGGGGAGTAGGCTGTGGCATAGTCGATGGGAGAGCTGAGGGATGGGAGTGAGGAGTCAGGGTAGCGAGGGATGTCAGGGGGTGCTGGGGGTGATGGGGGGAGAATGAGCGGATGAGCGTGGCGATGCGGGCGGCTGCAGTCTGCACAGCAGCGGCGGAGTGATTCGCGGGCAGCTCCAGAGTCAGGTCGATGTGGCGGCTGCGGCAATCTGCATGCGGCGACAACGGCGGTCGTGCAGCATCGGCCCCATGGCGGGTGAGCCGCGCAAATGCAGGCATCAGGTCGGCAGGGATCAGACACCGGGGCACGCGCTCGAAGCACACCTGTTGTGCTGGGCGGCGGTGGGAGGACGGTGTCGCTTGCGGTGACTGCGCCTTCCACAGCCGCTGGCGGAGGCATGCGCTCCCTGTAAGGATAGGCCGGTGCAGGCTGAGCCTGGGTGCTGGCTGCGACGCGAAAGCGGGAATCGGGGACCTCCACGCCGCCCGAAGCCGGCGCATGAGCGGGTGACTCCCAGCCTGCACAACCGCTCATATGAGTCAATTCTACGGACACATCCTGTCATTGCCTAACCGGTCAAGGCATGTACGTGGGGAACGGGGGTGGCTCACCTGCAGCCACCTCGAACGGCGGGCCAGCGCGAACAGCCGG
Source organism: Ulva armoricana (assembly GCA_032360965.1). NCBI lineage: Eukaryota > Viridiplantae > Chlorophyta > Ulvophyceae > Ulvales > Ulvaceae > Ulva > Ulva armoricana. Next base: position 2,565,424 of record JAUMHO010000008.1, read on the forward strand.
CCCCTCCTCAGTGCAGCGCGCGTCAGCAGCGCGTGGAGGGTGCACTGCCTGGGCGAGCCCTGACCCCGCTTGCACGCCCCCATCAGTCGCTGTGGCTCGCCATGGGTCCCTGCCCTGCGTGTGCACAGCCGCCACCGCCGGCTCGTCTACTCTGGCTGCCCGCAAGACGTTCACTGTCCCCCCGGCATGCGAGATCTCCTCCAGCGCGCCGTGGCCCATACACCCAGCCTGCACCGCTGTACTCAGCTGCGGCGCCGCTGCGGCAATCGGAGGCACGCCATGCCCAGCATGTCGCAGCGTAGCCTCCGGCTGATCCGCATCGTTGGCTGTAGCCTCTGCCGCACCATGCCACACCAGCACTGCAGGCTGTAGGCCGCCACTGACCACGCGCACGTCCTCTTCTGCATCTGAGTCCAGCAGCAGTGCGGCGAGCGGCTCCGAAATGCACGGGCCGCCCTCCTCCTGCGCCCGACACGCGACGCCATGTTCCCTATCCACCTGTGTCTGCGCATCGGTTGCTTCTCGCCGCACCGCACCGCGTGCACCAGCACACCCAGCGCTACTGCTGCAGCCCCCCCCGCCACCACCACCGCCACGGCTGCCTCCCTCTGCCCGTCCCAGTGCAGATGCCCCGCAGGCACGCCCCGAAACTTCGGAAACAGGACACACTCCGGCATGGACTGTGTCTCCGCGCGGATCGGGTCTGTGCGGACCCTCATTCTCATAGTCTGCACCTGGTGCGTCTGCGTCACTCATCTGAGCATGTACACGGACACGTGCTCCCGTTTGCAGCCCTTGCTGTAGTGTAGCAACCTGCGGGCCGAAGCGTGGGTCCAGCCGAGCACTCGAGCCCCAGTCGTGCTCCGGCTGACTGCCATGCCCTCCCTGATGCATGCGAACCCCCCGTGTGTGTTCCTGCACCCCGGCACCGTCCACCTGCTCCACGCCAGAGCAGTTCCCTGGCGGGCCAGCGATGCTGGTCGGCACAGCGTCTGTCTGGGTGAATGCGGTTGACTGTTGCAGCGGTCGCGACAGCCGGGCGCGTACAGCAGCCGCAGCTGCCGGCCTGCCGGGCGCGGCTTGCGCTGCAGGCCACATGACAGGGATTCCGTGGCTCACACCGCCTCCGGCACGGAGCGGCGGCCACGGCGGCTGAGGCCACGGCGGCACTGCCACAACGGCAGGTGCACGGGCTCCCGGCGAGTGAGCAGGCTCGGAATGCATGCCTGAGCTGCAGCCGCTAGCCAGCTGCCTGCTGCTGTTCTCTTCAGCCTCGTGGTGCAGGCGAGAAGGGGCGGCATCAGGGCCCGGGGCGGCCTGGGAGTTGTGCTGGCTGATGGCCGCTGTCTGAGGCTGACAACCAGGCGCGGGGCCTGCCAGCACTGGAACCAGCGGTGCAGACAGGCGGGCAGCGGGAGGCGCCAGGAACACGATTGGATGTTGGTCAGGTTGGTCGCCTGGCTGGCCTGGTTGTGGCGGACAGGCTGGTGATAGCTGGTCCTGCGGAGGCGGACAGGCTGGTGATGGCTGGTCCTGCGGAGGCGGAGCAAACACCTGGATGCCAAAGTCCAAGGGCTGGTCCGGCTTGTGCACGGGCTTGCGAAACCGATCCTTCCTGCATTTGGCGAGGACTTGGTTGCCAGCAACAACAGCAGAGCACGCGGTCACCACCACGGTCATGACCAAGCCGACCAGGCGCCAGAACGAACTGCTGCAGGGGTGACGGCAACCCATGTGTGATGCTCAAAGCTATATATGCCTAAAGATCATGGCGCACCTGTCTGGATGCCGGCTGGACGCCCCATCTGATGACGGGAATGTTGCAGAAGGATTCGTTTTGATGCTAGCACCGGTACATGCTGCGCTCAGTGCGGCCGCAGCAGCAGGCGGAGCTGTTGCGGCCTTCTCATGCAGCCAAGGGCCCTTGCGCCTCGACCCCTCCGCATGCCGTGCAGCGGCAGTCTCCTGGCGCCGGTTGACTGACTGCAGCATTGCAGAGGGCAGCACGGCTTGCAGAACAGCCACAGCTTCTGTAGCTGCTGCTCTACACTGCTTAATCTGATGGTATCGAGCGGCGTGAAGGGCCTCCTGCAGCTTCCGGCCATGCTTCTGGATGCAGCCCTTGGCATTGGAGGAGCCTGCGTCGCCCTTGGCATCTTTCACAGTCAGCATCAGTGCTATCAAGGCATTGATCGCCTCAGCAATGACCTGCATGAGCCACGCCTGCGTGAACGCGGCATTATTCCATCGTCAACGCACTGGGGCTCACCGAATGCAAGACACACGCGCGGAGATTTGCCTCTCTGAACCCACATCAGAAGAAAATCGGCACCTCAATAATAGCATAGAACCCTGTGCTTCGTGTGCTTTACATGGAGCAAGGCAGGTAGGCAAAAATCTACCGAGCCCAGGTGAGTGGTGCAGCGGCAACAGGCGCTTGCAAGTTCTGCACCAGGCAGCGCATCCAGGGGTCGCACCGTCCAGTGTTTCTTCGCATTGAGTGCCCTGAGCACGACGACTACGGATGAGTTCGCTACTCGTGTATCTGCTGTCACTCCCTTGCCCAGTTGAGCCCACCCTGCCCGCAGTGCCCGGAAACTTCCGACGGTGTCACATGGCATGGCTCCTTGCACCATGAGGCTCGCAACCTGTTGCAAGATTTCGACATTCGCATCGGGTGACAATTGACCAGGCACAGATAGGCTTTCGATTGCACTTGCGAGCAGCTCGCCTGGAACATTGCAATGTGGACGCTTCCCACGGGCACTGCAACAAGCTTGAATCAACGGCTGGACTACTTGCAGCACGTTTCTTGTTGTATCCTTCTGCTGCAATGGGGTGTTCTCATCACCTACATGGGCTCAGGGCGTTGGACGCAAACCAACCCAGACGTGTGCAGTATGCTGCCAGCAGCTCCACATGGCTATACATCGCGATGTTAACCTTGTCCGTTCTTGCAAGGGAATCGGATCAGTTGATTTGATTGCCAACGTAGGTTTGCAGCAGGGGCATACGGGCATTGAATGACTTCAGTGTGGCTCCAACGAGCTGCCGCATTGAGTGGACGTTGCTTGGCGGCCTTGCATCTGTGGCCTGAGCAGCGACTTGCTGAATAATCCATTCATACGGGACGAGGTGCGCGAGATGCGCTGAGTCAGTTTGCACAGCCTCAGCTACCAGCTTGCACCTCCACGAGTGCCCTCCATTGCCACAGGTCCGCAGGCCTACAGATCATCCGGTGTTATTTGCCGTTTGTGCAGATTGCACATAGTAAAACCAATGCTGTCATTTCAATGACACGGCGGTGCATTGCGCATCACCTGTCAGCAGCAGAGTGATGTTCACTCGAATGTTGGCTGCATCTTCCAACACTAGCTTGATGAGAGAGGCTGCAGCTTGCTCTGCCACATCCTTGCGTTCCAAATCACTCAAGCAAAATCGTATTTGATGTACAGCATTGATGGTCATTAATCAGGCTTCACGCAATGGTTCAACCACAACAACGGACGAATTCAACGCGTGCATCTGGCACAACGTTCCGGCGAAAAGTTGACGAATCCCGAGCTCCAAAACCAAAAAACTCAGCCCGTATGAACACCAGAATTAAAATCTGTCAGTGCTGGGCATGCGCTTGACTGCGATGCTCTCTTCATGATGGAGCTCTAGGTGTGCATGCGTTTGAATACGTGTCTAGCGGGGCCTCGCTTCTGTGGATTGACGAATCTCGGAAGGTGGACGATACGTAATAGCGCAGTGATGGCATTAGAGCGCGCCTGACCAAGCATCCTCGTGGATTTTCCACAGCCTGAAGAGTCTGTGACGCGCTTAACGCGACTCGCCACGTCGACTGCTGTGGCGCGCCCTCGTAGAAACAGAAGGTTGGTCATGTTTCGCATCCAAGTTGCATGCCGCCAGCTTCATTAGACTAACTGACCAAGTCCCAACACCGCAGCTCTTCCACTTCTGCCTCACTGTGTAGACAACACTATTTGCTGCGGTTTGTGGCTTTGCAAGAGACCTGTCGTCGCAAAGTCGATTTTGGAAGAGCACTCAATCGACGAGCTGGGTTGCTGCAACGTACACTCAGAGCATTGAGCCAAGCGCATTTACAATGGTTGTCCGGCTGCACGTAGTGCAGGCTCGATCAGTTGTGTCTGCAAGGCCCGTGCAAGCTGGCGCACACTCTTCAAGAGGCTCCCGACGCAGTCCCTATCGGTGCGCTCTCAGGCAAATAAATTATCACACAGCTCCAGTGTGCACTGCATATAGTCAGTGTGGCGTACTGGCGGATGTAGGTTGGCGGTCGCGTGAGTGCCCCTGCTGCCATTGTCTGAACAGCCGCTGTTGCGGGCCCAGGTCTCGGAACACAAGCAATGCAGTGCCGTGTGCAGGGACGGGCATCAAGTCAGCCTGCCTATAACTTTGCCAATGGACAAGCTGCCAAATGATGGCGAGGTGAGCCCTTGTCGTTCTCGAGGTGTCGTCTAATTCCCCTGTGTCTCGAATGTGACGTTTCACACATTCGTCTAGCAGACAGCCCAATTAAATTCTACCGCCATAGAAGGGAACATGGTTTCAAATAGATCTGACAGACGTTTTCATGCTGACTTTGTAAGCGAATGCCCGTTCGTTCAGATTCTGACTGAAGACGAGATGACATGCGATCCAGAGCACAGGAATTGTCAGGTGCGGAGCATGGCACTGTTACCGAGGAACAGGCATAGAAATATGGTATACGCCCGTGGGATCGACTGCATCTGCAACGGTGTTCCTGAGTTCTGAATGCCCTTGCCATGCAGGAACCAATGTTCGTGTATGAGGAGCGCTGCCCAATATGCTCCGGCACCGGTGTCACAGCTTCTCCAGGACGACAACGTCGGCTGGGAAGTTGTGCTCTATGTGGCGGCATAGGTGCGCTATCTTGCGCATGTTCTGTGCATTTACTGTCTGGTGCAGTAAATGATACTACGTTTCCCCACTGTGTGCACACTTGACTCGCATGCATGCGCCATGGGACTCAGCCACAGTCACTCAATTAGCCCATCAAAGGCAAAATGGCCACCAGAGAAGGTGGATGTGATCAGGGATGGTGGCATTCACTTGACAGTACAATTTCTTTCAGCGCGTTTCACCTGGGCTGTGCCAGGTACACGGGCGTCCTGCGCACTTTTCAATTACGCCCAGTGCACTGCTGCAGGCTACCTACGTCACGTGACCTCACGATACGAGCCGAGCGTGAATGGGAGTATGAGTGGGCCCACCAGCTTGTTTCGTCCGAAACATGTCCCTAAAGAAAAACCCAAGCCGAAGAAGTATGGGGATTGGAACTGACCCAGGGTGCACATCCTCCGCAGAACGGGATGTATACATCCTCCTTCCTCTGAAATCAACAATACCTATGTGCACATCTACTGCCCTGTCGTTGCTCCGTATGCAAATATCTGGTATATTTGGAATCCAGTAATTGACGTCGTATTTGGGAGATCTGACTTCTCAGGGCGGCGTAGTTGAGGTGACTGATGGGTATGCGAGAGATCTGCCTGCATGGCTCTTCTCAGCACATCTGCTAGTGCCTCCTGCTTTAGTTTTTCCTTGTTTGCTTACAATGGCTATCTACAGTGTGCCAGGCCTGGCAAGAACGAATATGTAGGCAGTACACGCAGGATGTGCGTGTGTATTTGTGTGCTGGGGTGAATTATAACACCTGACATGCTGTCAATTCACTGGTGTACCTCATTTGCCTATCTTGCTCCAGTGATATTTTTCTGCTATATATGCGCCGTGAATCCTGTAAGTTGTACTACCGTGGGCCTGGCCAGAGTACATTTCATGCATGATCAAGCACACAGGCAAGGCTATCACGATTACTTTGGCCAACAATTCTGTCAAATGCAGTGATTCCGGTAACCTGTCGTACATGCACAGTTCAATGAAAATGCAAGAGGAGAAACTTGCCGCGTACAGTAGTGGCCATGGAGTGATTCATGGTTCTACTGAAGAATTAGATGAGGTAGCTCCGCAACAAGCGGAGTATACATCTACACACATCGGAAACTGGTTAACTATGCACACCCCCAGGCCATGTAGCCTGATGTAGCCTGTATTCAACTGCAGGGTGTGGTAAAAGTAATCAACATTCCAGTGCTCACTGCAGGCACGACAGCGTAGCTTGCTTTTAGATTCACGGACAGGCACGTTACACATCCCTGGTATGAATTAAGGCGTTGGCCTGACTTCAGCGAACATTAACACAGCTTCAGGCGCGGCAGCCTTGTACGGGACAGGAACTATTGTACAAACACAAATCCTATGCTATAAAGTCTGCAGCTAGCTCTTCAGATGCAGAGTTCTTTTTGCTTGCAGATGCCAGCTCCGTTGAGCCTGACTTTGTGGCTTGATCAGCCTCCTCCTACATACAGGCCCCACCTTTAACATCCATACGCAGTAACCAAAGGTGAAGAAGCTGAAAGCTACAGGCGCGGTATCGTACGTTTGCTTCGATATCCGAGTCACGTGACTGCGATTTGGTTACACCAAGCGAGGTCTGTTTGTTCCGCAGCTGCCTGGATGCCGCCTGCTTGCGCCCATGACCCCGCAAGCTCTCAATCAACTCCTCTTGTGAAATGCTGCTGAGCCATTCGTATTCACTTTCATACTCTTTCATGTCATAGTTTGTAATTCCATGCTTCAATGTGCCAAACTCCCCATGAAGGTGGCACCAAAGCATCATACGATCGTAGGCCTACGCAGGCAGGAGTTAATGGAGCTGTCATATCTGCAGGATATCGCGTACATGCAGTAGTTCTCTGCAGCTGCATCACACATTCTTCACACCTGTGCAGCTTGCTCTTCCTCGTCAAAGCATCCTAGTGAAGTTGGACGCCCGCCTCGCCGAAACTGGGCTTCCCAACGTCGAGTAGGAAATGTTTGATGCACACCGCGAAACTGTGAGGTGAATTTTCGACCAGTCTGGGTCGTCTGCTGCTTCATGCCCTTGTGCAGAAGCCGGTTTCCCTACAGCAAGGCAACATGAATGATGCACAAGTGTTTTGTCGTGACATTCACAGCGCCAAAATGATGCGTGTGTGTTAGAGGGGTTGTTTCAAAGCATGCAACCTCCGCGGGTGAACTTAAAAATGACAGTTTTTCACATCCTGACAGCATTTCTGAAAGAGCTGCTTACCTGGGACTCGCTCCCAAGCGCGCCAGAGGCTGCCAGCACATCGCCTTGAGGTCTATCAGACTGTGATCCTTCGAGGCTTTTTGCGTCGCCTGTCGGCTGCACGACAGCACACGATGTCAGAGTCTCAAGCTGCATAAGCAACTTTGTGATCCAGCAACTTTGTGATCCTAACAGCATACCTGATCATCTGGCAGCACGGGACTTCGTTCATATATTCTTGGGCGCTTAAATCCCGGGATATTCTGAACTAACAAGTGCTCGGACATCCTTGGTGATCCATCAGTGACACCCAGAATGTAAGACCGAGAGTTGGCGATGGGTCATCCACGGCAACGCCGTACAAGCGTAGTGCTCCTCGAAATCTTGCCTCAATTTATAATCACTGCCTCTGTTGTCTATTTACGCGCCTGCAGTGTTTTGCCGACGATGTCGACTCAGCATTAACCTCTGAGACGTGGTGCACATCGAGGCAGCGTCGCAGTGGTAAAAAACACGTATCCCTCAAAATATGCTCATTTTATGCTTTCATGGAATATGCAGGCTACTAGATCGAAGCTGGGCGCTGTTCACCCGAGCTTCACTTCTGCGCCCGGCCTGCACGTGTGAATCGCATGGTTTTGGCGATTCCCTGTCACCCTTTTTGCATGCAGCGCGGCATACAGCCATCCGCACTACCATAATATTTGCGTGAATGGTAGGCATGTGATGTAGACACTCTGCATGGTCAAGCGCGGATCGATCCTCGCGCTCAAGTACCAACAGATTCTTTTCTGTTTATACGCCCGCTGCAACGTTTACGGTACACCATGCGCGCAGCCTTGTTTTCGGTATTCTGTTACAGTACATTTTCGTTGTTAGACGGGACGGCTAGCCTTGATCTATTGCTGCCGGGCGGAGGAGGCGGTGCCGTACACCAAGGCGTCCTCGTCCTCCGCTCCGCTCCGCTGGACGCATCGCTGCTGTCAACCATAATTGCAGACACCAGGGAGGCCTGTACCGCTTGTCTATGGCAGCGCGAGGCACGCACAGATCGCAGCACTGCATGCTGCATGCTGCATGCACCCGGTGGCGTAGACTCATGGTGAGTGTGGGAAGCGACGCGCATCGCGTAGCGGAGCACAGCATGGCCACAGTTGAACAATGTGGCACTCTTCTGGCGAAGCTAGCGGGAAGGTACCGGACAGTACTGCAAGATGGGACCGCACTTGAGCCCCCAGAGCAATGGCACAGGTGACTCTTGCTCATGCGTGCAGCGCACGAGCCGTTAGGCTGCCCACAATAGCACCAGCAGCGCTGAAACAACGAGACTGTCGCCGCAAGGGCTGCACTTCTGCGCTACACTTGTGCCCCCGCATCGCTTTCGTGGTGACTCGCGCCGCAGGCAGCTCCTCGGTTATGTCCAGGTCTTCCGGCTCCTGCATGCATGCCAGCCACATCATCCTACACTCGAGCGCCAGACGCACCCTCCCACACGGATGAACGCTGCCCAACTCTGCCACTGTGCGGCAAGCTACACAGGCATGCAGTCGTGCGGCCGCCACCCCGCCCGAGGCGCCACATGTAGATTGCCAAGTGCTCTTGGCTTCATGCACCAGCATGAAGCCCTCGAGACGTGGCCAAGGGAGACAATGGCGCAGTGATAGAGCATGCATGCATGTTAGCACAATCGAAAGCGGTGATGCCGCAGTGAGACATCCCGCACACCGAGGCACCGTGCCAGCCACAAATGCGGTGGCTGCCATGCGAGCCAGTGATGTGCAACTGCCCTGGTCGCTTGTTCATGCACTGGGTTGTGGCACGTCGGCAGGTGCGACGTCATCGGGACAGGCGCGACATCATCGGTGTCTCAGAACTCTCCAGCCAGCATCTGGACCATTCACAGCTCTCACACAGGCAATAGTGGCCTGCGACACTTCAGTGCGGACGCCGCGATAGCACCACGCCTCTCGCCGGCCGCTCGCACCCATGCTGCAATTGCAGGCGGAACGGCAAAAGGTCTGCCATTCTGCGGCGGGGCGGACGTGTAGACGTAAGCCGTGGACCGACTTTGGGAGGCGGGGCCTTCCGTGAAGGGCCTCGCCGACAACATGGACAACCCCCTGGCATGGGTGGGCAGTGGAAAGGACGACCAGGTGTCGCGGACTGCGGCTGTGCAACGGGCGATGTCCCATGCAGACGAAGACAACCCTTGCCGCAGCTTTGTTTGCGACCCGGGGGGGCGGACACGAAGGCGGACGTCGCCGCTGAAGGATGCGGCGCTCACCGGCGCGCCTACGCAGGAATGCCGTGGCTCTCGGCTGGCGTGGCTCATGGCAAAGCCATGTCTTGCAGGGTTCACCGCGCTGCAGTGCTGCGACAGCCCGTGGCTGCGCCACTGCGGTGACCTCCCTTGGCCCGTGGTCCCGGTTATCCGGAGATGTCAAAGTCCTTGTAGAATATGGCGAGTCAGTGTCACATTTACATTTACATTTTACCTCCTCTTTGGCCAGGACACAGAGAGCCTGAGCGCGTGCAGCCGCTTGCTGGCAGCAGATGATGACAACGCAAACCATGCAGAATGCTGTAAGGAGGCGCTGCACTGCACGTATGCAGCGAGCCTGAGTAGGACCTCAGCTTCACGATGGAAAGCAAAGGTCTGTTCTCAAGTTTCTTCAACGGATAATCGACGCTGATTACTGGAGACACCAGCGTTCCCCCAACATCAGAGCAGCAGCACAGACCGTCGCAGTGCAGGGGCGTGCACGTAGAACATGAGCTTATCCCAGATGTCACTCTCGGCCAGAACATTGGCAAGGACTCTTGATTCGGCAAATAAGCGTGGTGGTTTTGGAGCCACTGTCCATGCATACGGGCACCTGTAACCACACCACTGTACGGGAGCCTGGAGCCGGCCTCCCATCTGGTGCAGCTTCCAGCGCTGAAGAATGTGACGAAGGGGTCGTCGTAACTGCCGTGTGACAGCATTGCTACCAGGAACAAGTATGTGGCGAGCTCGAGCTTCATGGGAGCCATTTGCTACGATGCCGCAACGGTTCATGTCGCGTTCCAACGTCCACGGTGGTGCTGCTCCGTATGAGGAGTCACCATGCGAGTTGGCGACCTGCTTGGTTGACTGTCGGCATAGTTTGCGTTGCAGCGTTTGCAGGAACTCTCGCTGCGTTGACGTATCAGGTGAGTATCACATTCTTGGGACTCGATTAAACTTTTATGTTCCGAACTGTGCTTCGTGTGCACACAACACGCCTGCGTGAACAGTAGAAACTTCAAACTGTATCAGCAATACATCACAAACAACCACGCAATTAAGATAAGGCTTGCTTCAAGCTGATCGAGTCAAGTTCCTGTGAAGGTCAACCGAGACAACGTCCAGAATCGAAGTTTCGTTCAACGGCCTGCAGATGCCATCTCCCCAGAAGCGGTGCGCCCGACACCGGTGATCACTACACGTCTTGCTCTTCTTCCGCCACAGTGCACGAATACTGGTGTCTGATGATGGAGAGTAGCTACACAGCAGTAACATTTGTATTCTTGTTTGCCTTGTCTCACTCGAGATCAAGCAGCATGCTGTCCAAAATCCCCCGCAAGACATAACCTGAAGTCCCGGGTAACCTGCGTCTACATCCATAAAACTACCAAACAGACCGTCCCTATGACTCCCTCAATTTGGTATGGCGACACAGGTGGCAGAAGCAGAGTATGCAGATGATCAGGCCGGTGCAAATGCATCCGAGCAGCCTAGTAATAGTCAAGTGCATGGTCCAGATGACCCGCCAGCCGCAGGCCCGTCGAATGGACCGACTTCAGAGGCCAGCCAGCGATCCTCTCGGCAGGATTGCTGGACGCTTGACAGAGCAACGATGGCTGGCGCCAGGCCATGCATGAGTGAAGGCCTGCCTGCAGCAGGGAATGCCAAGGTAGTATATCCTGCACACTTCTGATGCCTATGCCTGTGGCATCTCATCTACTGCGTACTCCATGCTTGCACACGTGGCGTAATCGCAACCCCGCCCTCAAGCTCATTGCACCCGGTCACAGTCACCAGGTATCACACTGTATTGCTGCAATAGTGTGTCCGCCAGCAAAGCGGCTCCAGACCGAGACGCCGGCGTACTCCTGATGTCCTGGAATTTAAGTCCAATGTGCAGGAATCCGACGAAATCATCCCACCACTGCGCAAATGCCTTACACCGTCCATACAGCTTACATATGCGGCTGAAACACAGCACAGCTTGAACGTGCACCAGCATTTGGCTGCAAAGCAGTGGAAGAACACAGCAGCTCTTGTGGTCAAGAGCTGCCGTTGGCCACGAACAAGTACGAAGCAACGACACCCTTCTCAGTCACGACACCCCACTTTACATTGGCCTCCTTCATACGCCAAGCTGACCGTTTTGCAAGCTGGGCAGTGGTTTCCTACAGGTAGCACTGCTGTTCCTGGTCGTCGACAAGATTCCGACGGAACCAGTGTGGACAGCTTTCATCGCATCAGCAGCGGAGCTGTCACTGCGCACTAGAGTTCCACCGACACAGCCATCCCCACCTCACCTGCTGCCACCTCTCCAGGCCAATGAATCCCATGTCAATGCAGCCTGCTGGAGCCATGGCCGGACGGGCCCAATTTACATGCATCCTCGGGCAAATCATTCTGGTTGGCACCTCACCCCGTCAGCTCGCAATCCTCTGTATCCGCTCGCTCCATCGATTGACGCATCCTGGGCGACTTGCTGCTGGATGCACATGTCTGGTTGCGCTGGGCAGTGTGTTCATGGACACCAGCCGTGCATGTGTGACCAAAGCTCCCAACTGTGCCGATGACGACCAGCCAGCTCCAGCTCCAGCTGTGCTGGTTGTCATCAGCACCGGCAAGCTCTACACCTTGTCAGTGGCAAAACCGCAGGCGACTCTCCAACACGTGCATTGTGACAGCCGATCGTGTGCTTGCAATGGGCATGTGCAGCCAACCACTGATGTGGCAGGGGCATGGTTGTGCACAAGTCCTGCTTGGCTCCCGATGGCGAGGATGATGCGGACGCACTGAAAGGCCCACCGTGTGCAGGAGAGGTCTCACAGGCCATCAGCAACTCCACTGAATGGATTCAAGAGCAGTGCCACATTGAGGCGTCTGGCCATCAGCTGTACACCCAACAGGATCTGTTCTCTATCTATGTCCACAAGCGTAAGGATGCCTTGGTGGCCTCTCATGACAGCATCTTTGCAGGCCGGGAGATTCACCACAGGTGTGGCCTTGCTGCGCGCTTGCCGTGCGCATGCTGCCTTCCATGCTGTCACATGTGGCCTACCGTTGTGCCGGTGAGTCGTTTTTTCGAGCAAGGAGCGGCATGATTGCTTCCTGGTGTTGATGCTGTCTCACGGAGCGACGAGATTGCTTTCATGGCCGGAAGCAGCGCCCCTGCAGCTGTGATCCCTCCAACAGCAGCACTTTCTCCTGATTGTGTCGTGTCCCTCAGTCTGAAACCTGTACCTGACCCGCTTAGGAGGTAGCCGACCAAACAGGCAGGGCGCATCCCAGCTCTTCATCGCACAATCCCTCCGTCCCTCCCGCTAGGATGCTGCAGCAACATGCCAGCTGCACCGTGGCCAAACACTGCACATGCCAGTGCGAAGGAGCACCTGGTTCACTGCGCAGTCTGACTGAGCCATCCTGGTAGACATGTGAGCACCGTGAACGCCTGGCCCTAGTAAGAATGCCACTGTTGTACTCCGACGGATCCCGTCAGAACAACCAGGAGGCCATGTACAACAGCCGATTGCCTTCTCATCATGCCAATAACGCTCGGGCAGCAGCGTTTCGTCCACAAGCACCTGGCTGGTGCACAGCACAGAACTGCGATCCTCGAGTCACATCCAAGCAGCCCCAGCATGCGAGCCAGGCATCTCCTCCGGTGCAGGCTAGACACGGCGTTTGCAGAGCCGAGCCTGGTCGCAGCGCACCACGCTTTGCTGGCGGCGGCCCTGCAGGATCCGCGAAACAGCATGTTCCTGCTCGTGTCGGAGTCGTGCATCCCGCTCTACCACCCGGCGCTGCTTTGGGCGCAGCTCATGGCCGAGTCGCACGTGTCCCGCGTCGCGCAAAGCTTCTACCACAGCGGCCGCTGGCACGGCCGCATGGCCACAGACCACATGCAGGGGTTCAACTTCCGGAAGAGCCCGCAGTGGTCGTCGCTCACCCGCATGCATGCGCTGCTCGCGGTGCAGGACCAGCATGTCTGGGTGCAGTTTGAGCAGTTCTGCAGAACTTTGGTGCGCCGCTGCTGCTCCTGCAGCACCGGCCGAGGTGTGTGGCTGCCGGCCGAAGCCTGCACCCGCGCATGTTGCGCCTGCTGCGGACAAGTACAACTCGACACAGCTGTCAATCGGGCCTCACAATGACACGAGAGGCGGCGCTCGAGCTTGCTTTTGCAAGCCACGCCAGATCGCTCGCACCTGTGCAGACAGGCAGACGCTGCTGTGTGCACGTCCTCCACGCATGTGCACCTCTTGACTGTCCGTGGGCCCGAGCGTCCTCAGTGAGCATGCACGCAATTCCGCGCATGCCTCCGCTATACTATTGGGACTCGGGGGCCTGGTGGGGGGGGGATTCAAGCTTGTATGCATTCTGCGCTCTTGAAGCACCGCCAGCATGCCAACATGATCGAGGACTGGCTTCACAGCCACGTCCCACACGGTCAGATAGGCTCAGCAGGCTCGGAGGACTCTGTTGGTGCATTGCGTGCTGAGTATCAATGAACCTGTCAGCCCTGGCCGCACGGGTCGTTTCTGCTCCGGGCTGCATGTAAACCGCATTCACCGACTGCTTGAATCGACTGCCCATGAGCTTGAGGTCAGCACCTCCGCACCAGCCTGGCCCCCGCACTGCTCTGACTGCTGTTTGAGCAACAGCCCTCTTAGAGCACCTGGAGTGCCCAGGCAGTTTCAACCAGATGCATGCGCGCGTCTGAGCGGTGTCGCTGGGTGTTACAGGCTGACTGCGACGATGCGGCCAGCTCGTGGCTGTGCATCGCAGACGAACACTTCCTGGCCACCCTCCTGAGTGTGTACAACATGAGCGGCGCTGTCGACCGCCTCGGGCGACTCACATACACCAACTGGGCACGAGGCGGCTGGCACCCGGAGGTTTTCTTCCCGGGGGACACAGCCAACTACATCGCCCGGATGCGCTCCGTCAGCGATGCCGCACGGTGCGTAGCCCCCATGCGTGTGCCCCCTCTGCCACCGACCACGCTGGCTGTGTGCCGGTCGTCTCCAGCGTTTGTGGCTGTGGTGGACCTGCCGCTGTGGCCCGTCGCACCTGCCTGGACGGCTTCCGAGCGCCGGCGGGCTCCACACACTGCAGCTGCTTCAGCTCGCCATCATGCGCGTGCGTGACGCCAATACGCTAGTCACACACGTGCCACGACACCACGAGTGTGGTTCTGAGGGCCCGGGGGCTGCAGCACGACCTTGGCGCATGAGTGGCCTGCGTGCGGCTCGCCATCTTGTGTGACGGCGGCGATCGGTGTAGCTCTCGCCGAGCGTGACAGCTGCAGTGGCAGGCACCCTCCCGCCTGTGGAGATGCAGACCTTGCCCGCCCACGCGCTCGAGCGGTCATGCATGCAGGGTTCCGCGTAGTCAACCCGCCGGAGTTTGCAGGTGCCCGGTGCTGCCAGCGCAATCGATGCAGACGGCTGCGGCCCTCTTCACGCGAGCAGAGACGTGCGCAGTGCGCCTGCCTGGGTCACACCAAGAAGCCACTCCACTGGGCGCACTGTCCCGGCGCTTGCACAGAGGTCGAAGCGCCTCCTTGTCCCTCGTCTTCGAGGGCCGGCGCTTCCAGGAGAGTGATGGGGCACCGGAGCCAGTGTTGTCAGGGGAGGGAGCTCCAGAAGTACATGAGCTGGAAGCACCGAAGATGGCTGAGCCCGTGGCAGGGCCTGAGAAAGTGGACAGCTTTGGGGAGAGAGGCGTTGATACCCAGTTGCGCGATCCGGAGGAGAGTGCAGATGAGGTAGGTGAAGGATCAGATGGGCAGACCTTGGCGGAGCAGGTCGTGGTGGAGTCTCCGGAGGAGGCGGGTGTGGCAGAGGTGGGGGATGAGCGCGACGCTCAGGATGCAGGCTGGGCGGATGGGATACACAGGGAGATGAAGGCCAACCTGATCGCGCAGGGCTGGCTCGGGCGATACGAGCCGATGCGCATGCATTGCCCGCTGGTGGCCCGCAAAGTGTCTGCGGAAGCTGTGTCGCAGTTTGCAGAGGCTGTGTGGCGCTGTGATGGCCTTGGGTTTGCATGGGAGTGCCTGTGACGCTGTGTAGCATCACAATCCGACCAGACACTCGTTGAGTCCATTTTGCACGGGGAGCTACCCCTCCTCAGCAGTGTGTACTTGAGTCGGCGGTGCTCGCCGGCGGTGCGATTGGGTCCCAATTGGCATGCTGCAGCTCAGAGTGGCTCCGCTGCAAATCCTTAACAGCCGTGTGTACAGTTAGTTTGTGTCTGAGTGGGGGGTGTTGCGGAGTGGCCATCAGTGATCATGCACTTATGGACGTGTCTCTGCGTCATGGTGATTGAGGCAAACGTGCGGTATTGGAAGCACCATGGCGTTCGCAGGGCACGTGGAATGCGCAGGAGGTCACCTGTTGGAACGGTGTAGATACGCATGCCCTGCTGGTTCCATGCTCCTCAGTATGCGCATGTCCACGTGTTGCAAACAGTGGACTGGGCAGCATGATGTCTCGTCGATGCTGTGCTCATCACAGCTCACTCTGCCACTGTTCAGTCCATAACAGGCCCAAAGGAACCTGCGATGTGGCAGCGAGTTCGACTGTACACGACGTCATATATGATTTCCAGGGTTTTGTTTGGACAAGCGGTCTGGATGGCCACCCAATCATATGGGCAACGGCCCCAGAGGGTGTGCAACACAGAAGGGGCAGACCACATGGATCTACATCGAATTATTTAATCTTTGTGCCGGCAGAGGCAGAAAAAAGTTACTGGTTTTGCTCGTCTTGTCTCAAGCTCAAGTTTGCTGGATGCACGTGGGACAGCCTCGAGCGTAGCGCAGCCTCGATGCGCATCGATGGGGCTGCGCCTAGGTCGAGCAGAGTCCTGCTATCAGTCCTGAAAGGGTGCTGCAGCTGATGTCCATCTGGATGTCACGTGCTTCCCCACACTTTCGCTTCCCCACACTGTTCAGCCATAGCTGCTGCCTGTGCTGGCTTGTGGTCCCCGATGTCCGGAGAAAAAGAAAAAGAGGAAAAAAATAGGATCCGGTCACAACGCAACACCCAAACGGGCATCGGCCACAGCACCCCTATGGGTAGGGGCGGCGCAGGAGGGGGCACAACCACAGGGGCGGCATCAGGCAGGGGGGGGGCGTCGCACAGCGGAGCCATGACTTAAGGCTGACCAGTCGGGCAAACACAGACCACGCAGAACCGGTGTAGGGAGAGGCTGCCGAGTGCGCACAACACAGGAGACACCCAGCAGGAACGCAGCAACCAGGCGCAGGCAATGGTGCTTTACAACGCCAGGGGGGTGACGGCCCAGGCGCACTGTAGGGCACCGGCGGGGTCAAGGGGGAAAGGACAAGAGATCTCAAGGTCCTTGTAGGATATGGTGGGTGTGGTTACGTCAGTGCCATGTTTACATCTACATGTTTACATCTACATGCATTTAGCAGCAGTGCAGTGCGGGGAGTTCCCCACAGCACATGTGCTCGCTGTGCGCGAAATGCTGTGCCCGAATTGTGATTATAATCAGCACCCACATTCTGCGGCAGCTGCGTCTGTGTCTCATTGAACACAGTCACCGATCAAGTCTCTCAGGATGCAGCCCATCACAGCCCCGCACCTCAGCCCCGCAACAACGCTCGATTCCTGCAGCTGGTGGTACATGACTTTGGCCAGAGGCCTCACATATCGGTCCCGGTTGCCGGAGGTGTCAATGTCCTTAAGCTTCAAGTTATGGATATATCCATAACGGCGATGTAATCATACATACATATGTGCTGATGTGGCTGCCCTACTAGCTGTCTGACCTACAGTCACTGTGCTGCACATTGCTCCTCTTCTCGTCTGCTCGATCGTTTAAACCCCCTTGGCTTTTAGATCCTTGCTCACGTATAAATGAACTCGACACTGCTCAGATCCATGACGCACCGGGCTGTCGAAGACGCAAGCGCAGACGTTGGGTGCGAACGTCGATTGTTCGACGATTCGCATTGATTAAATCTCGGCCGCATGCGCGCATGCAGCCTTCGCCAGAGAGCTGGAGCTGCGGCCAAAGATATCAGGATAACTGGGTTTATACGAGGGTGGATCCTGGATAATGGGCGTCCATGCTCTGGCTGCACTTTGCAATTGGCCATCTTCAGCTTAATATCTCGAGCTCATCAGGACGTCCTAGGGGCCTGCAGCTGGTCAAACTAGCGCCCAGCTGGTCAAACTAGCGCCCAATTGCAACTCTGGTCCCATCAGCTGCAGCTGGACCTGCACGCCGCGCGTATACGTATATGTACACAGCTGCATGGCGTAAAAACATAGCTCGTCAAAAAGCCAGTGGCATGCGTGTAGCGGGAGGTTAACGTTGGTGCAGTCGCGTAACTCAGAGGCCATCATGAACATCATTGTAGCTACCCAGTCTTCATGAAGATCATGAAGATCACGTGCAAGACAGCGTTGCACCAGATCACATGTGTGTTGAAGCTCGAGTCGAATTCGAGCAGATCTACAGGCCGGGCATCGCCAAGCGGGGTCATGCATAACACAAGCAAAACACACGCGCAAAAGAGGCACCTACAGTAATGAAATTCACCTCACCCGCAAGCTGTCGCCTCGCAAGCCCACCAAGCGTGTGCACATACAGAGGCCAGCTGGCCTGGCAAGATTCCTGCGAGCGGAACATGGCACAGACGATTGCTGCGGCGGCGCTGGGTGACGCATGTTCGAAACGGGCGGCCAGTGTCGAGGCTGTGTGCAAACCTTGATTCCGAGATAATGAAACTATTCCCAGCGAGCGCTTGACGAGAACGGCATGGAACCTGGTGAGGGCTTCACGAATGGACTTGAAAGTCTCGAGGAAGGCAATCCCGATGTGTTTGTACCAAACTTTGGGTATGCCGGCATGACCTGAAACCCATTCGCATAACGCAAGGGATTATGGCTACGCAAAGAGCGGGAAGTGGCGTTATGATAGCAGGGCGCCACGTTCCTTTCCCTGTCTTGTTGGTGGCTGGATGTGTGTTCTTGTTTTCAATTCTCAGCATCTTTTCATCGCGGGGGCAGATCAGAGGCCTGCCCGTGACGACCAATGCCTCGGGAGCTTCAGGTGTGATCTAGACAGCAGAATTCGCCTATCACGGTAATTTCATAGTTCCCCACTCAATATTTGTCCTCTTTCTGGCTGCTGTTGAAGTGTCCTCGATTGTCGCCATTTACAATCAGCATCAACAATGCAACATGATGCCAGCGTGCAACACTGGCTCATTGTGGTAACAAGAATGAACACGAGCACAAGGCTGGTTGAGCACTTTTATACTCGAGCTGTGCCTTCTGTCATGTCAGCTCGGGGTGTGTGAGGTCGCCGGGGGGTTGAAACACGTAAACATGCTGGTTCATCTCTGCCGAAACATCGTAAGTTTTGCACGCGACAGGTGCCATGCAGTCACGCGGTAGTGAGTTAGACTGTATGGATCATCTCTCGACGTGTTTGAAGGTCCATCCGTTCAAGAAGCGTCAACAGACTCGAGTGCTAGTAAAAAAGGCACAGCGCTTTCAGAGGATGGCGCACGGACCTTCCTACCGTATTACATGGACTGTATCCACTCTCCTACCTTCAAGTCAGGCAGTTTGAACGGTGCTTGCGAGGTCCTGCACAAACCGAGCAATGGAAACTGGAAGCAGGCCTGGGATGTGTTCAGGCAAATGGACACATTGCAGATCGATGCTAGTCGCTGTGAAGCATTTGTGGACGTGATTGCGCCACAAATGAAAGAAAAAGCAGGCCTCCAGCCATTTTCTGTGGAGCTGCGCCCACACTCCACAGATCATGATGTCTTCCTGCAGGTGCAGACCCCCTCCACGCCTGTCTGAGCATCCTGCACAAGCCTGGACTGAAGTGAGACAGTATCGCCGTATATTGCATATTTTTAAGCACTGTATGTCTGCTCTGCCGTTGCGTTGTAGCTGATACACATGTACACTCTCGAAGTTCAAGCTTTAATGCTATCACGGGGTGTCCCACATTATGCCTCAACTGGACCTTGAGATGCGTTCCATCACGCATGCACTGATATCAAAGGGTGATATGTTAGAATTCGTGCTTACGGCTACCCTGTGCCTATGATAGACTACAAGGTTTTCCCTGGGTCGTAGCAGGCACTTGTGCGGAGATGCAACATGCAGACACGGTCCAAGCGCGGCGCTGTGCAGCAAGAGAATCTCAGCATTTCAGTGTGACTGCTATATGCCAGTCCTCTCAGTTTCTCTCTGCACTTGTGCCATGCAGACGCATGCCTGCTCACACACGCCTTCCGGCCAGCGATCATGGCAGCGAGGCTGAGCTGCTGCACACCGTGATCTGGGCTCCACACCATGCCCTCAGACATCATGCAGATCTACTGTGGGGGCGACTTCGAGTTCATCAAGACGCTGGCTAGGTTCATGCCCATCAACAAGCCCCTGACGTACCTCGATGCAGGCAGCAACATCGGCATGGCCAGTGTGCTGTTCACCCACTCTATCATGGGCAACGGCCAGGTCATCGCCGTGGACGCGAACCCCGAGACAGTGAAGGTGGGACCCTCATGAGCACAGCCCACTGTGTCACAAGACAGGCTGCTTAAACCCCGTCGGTCAGTCACACCCGCGTGCCCGAGGCCGCGGTGCAGCTGGGGGCGTGCAGCAGCAGTGCGGGATGTGCCAGCCTGCGACACGATCCTGCCGCACTCGTCGCCACCACCTCATTGCAGTACCACCTGCGGATTCGGGGGTGTGGTGCAGCCGGCGCACTGCGGCGAATCCTCTTGCCACAGTATGCGGCGTCGGAGGCGCTCGTGCCCACCGTTGACCTCGGGAAGCTGTGTTACCAGGGATGGTGAAGAAACAGCCAGACTCGGCAGGTGCCGAGGTGGCAGTGCCGCATGCCGAGCCGCGTGTCGCAAGCAGCGGCAAGTGCGACACGTGCGTGCTGGTGTGCAGGTGATGAAGCACAACGTCGGCAACTTCCCGGGCTCGGTGCTCCCCGTTCAAGCTGCCATCGTGGACTCCAAGACGGCCGCCGAGAAGGACCACCTCACGTTCAAGGGCGAGAGCAACCAGTACTGGGGCTTCCGTGTGGACCACGACGGCAGCAAGGCCGCCGACACCGTCACCTTTGACGTGCCCACGAAGTCCCTCGCCAGCCTTCGGGTGCGGTGCCTCGGCCACCTCCTCCGCAGCCGTGGCTGCTTAGGCCTGGCTCCATGATAGCTCGGGTGCCTGCAGCAGCGCAAGTGCGACGTGTCTGAGCTGTGTTGAAGCGCTGCAGTGTTGCAGCTCTCGCCCTTGCAAGCGCGAGAGCGGCGTTGCCCTCAGCAAACCCGCAGCTGCACGGACTCTGAAGCGCATGTGCACTCAGGGCAGGGCGCGGGTGTTCCCCGACGCGTGCGTGCGCGGCTGGCGTGGTGCTGCAGCGCAGTGGGCTGCTGCAGTCCGTACCTCGAGTCCCTGCACGCTGGGCGCGCGCCTGCGTGACTGATTGCAGCTGCTGCGCAGGACATGGCAGATGCCAAGAAGTTTGATCTGATCAAGTTGGACATCGAGGGGGAGGAGAAGTACCTGATGGAGGACGACGAGTCGAAGGCCGTGCTTTGCGAAGCGACGTGCGTCTTCATGGAACTGCATGAGCGGTTCGTGAAAGGCTGTGATGACGCTTTCAAAGCCTTCATGCAGGTGAGCTTGCCCCCTTGCTCTCCTGCCTGTTGCTCCGCAGCAGCTCCTGGAGCGTTACTAGCGTACGAACCAGTGCGACGTCTGCCCTCCTGCGCCTCTGCTGGCTGTCGTGGCGGCTGGCCCATGGCCGCCTTTCGGAGGGCTGACCTTGGGAGGCAGAGATGCGAACCAGAGTCCTGTGGCACCAAGGATTGCATGGCTCGTGCTCTGTTGTGGCTGTCCAGGCTCACAGTCATCCTTCTCATGCTGTACGCGAGTCGCACAAGCTCCCTGCAACTTTGCAACGCTGACTCTCCTGGGCACGGTTGATGCACTTTCGCTGCTGTGCAACCACCCGAACAGCGTGTGTGTGCCTCAGCTACCTCGGTTTTTCTTGTCACAGTCGCCAGGCTTTCACGAGAGCCTTACAGCCAGGGTTGGGCCGACCCCGAAATCCCGTTACCGGGCTTTTGCGTTTCGGCCCGAAATTTTCGGGGTTTTGAAAAAATTCGGGGTTTTCCCCCTGACAGGGGTCAAGGCAGCCTTTTTTTTCTTCGTGGTGTCAGTGCTAGCGCAGAGTCTGACCCTGACCCGCTCTAGCAACCTCAGCGATTGCGACTCGAAATTCTTCATTGTCAACTGCATTGAATGGAATGCCGGAGACAAACATCCACTTGGCGATCGCATGTCTTGCGTTGGCGTGGGGTGGTTGGTTGAACGCTGCAGTCAAAGACGCCTGCACCTGCCTGTTTGGTGTGTTGCGTGAACATAGACGTAGCTCGTTCCTATATTCTACTGGGATCTTCGGACACGCTTTCGCCTTCCTTTTGTTGTTTCCCAAGACGTGTGCCTTGCACTCTTCGGCACCCTTGTTCTTGGCATCCCATCCGCAATACTCACACACAACGCCGTACTTACTATTTATCCTTTTAGTACAAACTTTAAAATTGATTTTCCAATCATTAGACGCTCTGTGTCGCTTGCTGCCGACAGTGGCATTGGTCTCCATGACGAGAAACCGACCACTCGGACTTCGGTTGGTCAGAACACGCAATCGAGAAAGAGATTTTCAGATATTTCAACGTGCGATTTCCCCATTTGACATTTCTGATCATATAGCACCCTCAGAATGGTCAACAGAGCTCTATTTTCATTTCACCAAACCATTTCGGGCCCGATTCCGGGCTTTTGCGATTCGGGCCCGAAAATTTCGGGCTTTTGGCATTTCGGGCCCGGAAGCCCAACCCTGCTTACAGCACCGTGGGGAACGCCTCATCCCGTTGCAGGAAGGTGAGAGCATGTCTAGTTCACGTGTGCATGTGCAGCTGAGGCGCGCCAGCTGCACCAGGAAGCCGCGTGGCTGCCACGTGTGGCGGAGAACTGTGCAGACTGGCCAGGCCGCCGCCGCGATGCAGCGGGCTGTCAGCGTCCCTGCTATGCTGCGTACAAGGTGGTGTGTCATGCTGCAGGATGGGTGCTCAGGTGAGCAGTTCAAGGAGGTCACCCGGTCAGGCGAGTACATCGTCGTCTGCAAAAGCAGCGAAGGCTGGGAGCAGGCGTGAGCACACGGCAGGGGCCGCTGACTTGGCACAGCATGCTCAGCACCCGCGGCGCAGCGGCAGGAGTCTCCGAGCAGCGCCGCTGACCCGTGTGGCAGCCGCCCGTGCGGACGTACAACCATGCGTCGCCACGCCCAGGTCTACGCCCAGCTCTTGCCATCTTCCGCACTGCCATCTCATGGCGGGCACAGCAGCAAAGGCGGTGTGGCAGCATCATAGGTCAGGACCAGGGAATACGCTGGACATAGATGGCGGTGCATGGGCTGCCCTATGCTTGTTTCTTGCCTGGGTCGGCGTACTTTTAAAAATGCTGTATGGTATCTCCGGTAGCGTGGGCAGTCTGCACCCAAAGAGTCTTGCCAGAATGTAACATTTAGATGCAGTGGCCGTGTGGCGAGATACACTCCCTCATCTGCGGTGTACGACAGTGGACCGCCGCGACACGCCACGGCATGGGCATACATGAGCATGCCATGTCAGATATGCCCACCACCCTCTGGTGCACTGGGTCGCCACGCAGCTTCTGGATCAGGCATGACTGGACGGCCATTCAGTCCTCTCAGGCGGTCAATCTGATACCCTACAGCCCATCATGAGCAGCGAGCTGTGGACCGGCGATGGCGGGCTGCAGCCGCACAGGCTGACCACTGCACCCCCTCCTCGCACCAGGATGGACCTGCGAGTTGTGCCCCCCGCCATGCTCAGCCGCCATCCCTGAACCAGCCCTGCCGCATGCGGCGCACATGGTCCATGGTCATCAACGTAACCGCTCTTACACGCCATACGTACCACCGGCCCTGAGGATGGCACCGCTCGGAGTTTGTAGTGTGCCACGTCATGCATCTGTTCTCGTCATGTCATCCTTGCAGGTGCGTATTAGTCTGACATGCTTATCGGTCTGACGTTATGTGGACTGATATGGTAAGCATTAAGGTAGCTGAGATTGAAGCCCTCGAGTTTGTCATGTCGATCCAGCTACATGAGCCAACCAGTAAGCCAAGCCAAACAGCGAGACCAGGGTCAATCATTCGTCGAAGTAGGGCCTTGGCAGCGTGAAGCAACATAACCAGCAGCACTGCCAAGCGGAGACACGTCGACTGTGCACAGCAGCGGGCATGTGATGTGTATGTTGGGGGCACTCAGCCTCGGCCGAGCTTCACAGGCAGTGAAGCTTGAAAACAACTCAGCTGTCGTAGCAAGGCTGATGAAAACGTTGGCCTCATAAGCACGGCTACGGCAGGTGGATGGATGCATAAACGGGGGATGGTTGAATAGGCTAGCACAGCGCCAGCCGTTCCTGAAGAGGCATACTGGCGCTGCCGGGCAGGGCTAGCGCAGGGCTGAAAACGCTACACAACGATGCAGCAGATGGCTTTAGAAATGTACAAAGCAGGGCCGGTGCTAGCTTCTCGATTGGGGCAGCATACCGCAACATGGGTACAGGACAGCTCGGCGCTGCTTTAATGGCAAGCCGCAGATCAGAAGTATGAGAGGGTAGCATTATAAGTGATCACAAAAGTTTGAATGTAACACGGTCAGGAGCGCGGAGGTTTATGTTCGCAGCACCAGATCCATGCATTACTCTTTCTCCAGGCAACCTGTGTAGATTCTGCACGGGAAGCTCGCGTTTCTGCCCACTCTGCTGCACTGAAGGCGTGTTCATCCGAAGCTTCCGTTGCGGTGTGTCAGGAGCACGCAGCAGTAACATGTGCTGTATTGTTCGCCGACTCGCCAAGCAGCTGTCCGAAGTCCCCCGGAGGGCACTGCCTGAAGTCCAGGCCTGCGTCTAAAGCCTCGGCCTGCGTCTAAATCCTCGAAACTACCAAACAGACAATCCTTCTGGTGACGACCAATTTGAGATTGCCAAATGGGCTGTAGAAGGAGAACATGTAGATGAGGAGGCCGAGAAAGAATTCGAACATTTAACAGTCATGGAGAGGTGCACGTCGCCGGAAGGGTGCACACACCCATGGTCGAAAGGCTAACCACTTCGCATTGGCTCACAGCATGTCATGATACAATGGTGTACACCGCAGCTGACCGCAGTCAAGAGGACAGCCTCGCACTACGTGCTCCGGCACTGTCTCCTGCACAAGGCAGGGAGCCTGCGCCGACGGGGCGCGTGGCTGATGTGCCAGCGGGAGGGAAAATATAAAACAGTGGTTTCTCTGTGAGAGTATGTCGCAACCGGCGTTGTCTGAGGAGCGCCCTCCCTGCTGCACCCGCCCCGGCACTGGAGCTCTAGGCGTTTTCCAGACAGCTCGGGTCAAATCCAAGCCCATCACAGCGCCATGCTAGAGCCGAAAAGTCACTGACGGCCTCAGCCGATACTCGCCGTCCGAGCAACGGACAGTTCATGCACATCGGCTCGTAGCCCCCTAGCCACCCAGTAGCACGCAGGTTGGCTGCCATCGACTGCTGGATGTCGGCCCCCCGCCATGCATGGAAGTTCTCGCGCTGTCGGCTCATCTCTCTCATGCCCGTCTCCGTGATGCCAGGCTGAATCTGCCGCGGCTTGAGGCGCTTCTTGCGCTGCCACCGCGACAGCTGCAGCGTCCTGCCCCCAGGCTCGATCTCATCGGGGAGCACCTGCGCTGAAATTGCCAACACCTCATCGGAGCTGTCCTCAGGCGCCCCCTGTAGCCGCCTAGTCGGGCTCTCGGCAGCCACGGGCTTCCACTGGTCCGAGGCCGCCGAGGCCCCCCGGCAGACGCTCTCAGTGTGAAAAACAGTCTTGAGGGACGCCATCGATGCCTGGATGCCCGCGGTGCACCTGCACACAGCAGCGCGCTAGCTTGCCGCGCCGCCTCGGCTGACTCGGCTGACTCGCATCAGTGCAACCGGAGAGTACCAGGCGCGACACGGCAGTCTTGCCTACAACGTCCTACCAGCGGGACACCAGACTTCAGCGCCCGCCATTCCATGCTGCTCCATCGCACACGCAGCCGCAGCGCAGCCCGGCTTGAGCACACGCACGATAGTAGACCGCAGCCTCCTGCACTGCTGCCGGCACAGCGGCACATGGTGAAAACGGTGGGGGATCGGGAGGCCCGGTGAGGAGCGCACTTGGAGGCCGGGCTGCGGGAGCGCATGGAGCGGATGGAAGCCGGAGCGTTGCCGGGGTAGAATGTTCGGGGGTGCCACGGCCCGTCCTTGGAGGACCAGTCGACAAACGTCATCTCGCCGATGCCGTCCCGCGACTCGTCCATGCTGTACGACGCCAGCAGCGTCGCGATGTAGTGCTCGTCCGCGACGCATGTGCGCCCGTAGTTCGGGTGCTTCGTGTCGCACGCCACCTGCACACCCGCCGCATTGTCCGTGCCGCGGTGCCTGTGACGGCCGCAGCTCCGCCGCTGCGCGCGCTGCGGCGGCGGAGCGTGTGCCTCACCCAAAGCGCAGCCACATCCGTGCAATGAAGAGGGTGTCAGGAGGCACGCGATGCTGCATGCGTGCCTACGTAGCTGCTCAGCATGAAGAGCAGGCAGCACACAGCAGGGGGGGGGTACCTGTGACTTGCAGTACTGCTTGAACATTGTCCACACGTGCTCGTCGTTGGCCGCCACCTCAGCGTGCATCCTAGTCAGTGACACCCACTGGTCGCTCTTCTGGAAGCGCTGCGCTGTGAGGAACTCGGTCTCCATCTTTTTGCTCCAGCGGCGGGAGTTGTACACCCCGTCCGAGACGCGGGACACGTGCGACTCGGCCATGAGCTGCGCCCAGAGCAGCGCCGGGTGGTAGAGCGGGATGCACGACTCCGACACGAGCAGGAACATACTGTTCTGCGGATCCTGCAGCGCCACTGCCAGCAGCCGCCGATGCGCGGCCACGAGGGACGCCTGTGCAAACGATGCCCGCACCCTGCACACCGTCGCGCGCGTCGACGGCCCGGTGCCCCGGCTGCCCCCAGCATGGGGGCGACAGTGCATTGCATGCTGCCGTCCTACAGTGGCTCACCACACTGTCTGCAAGCCGCGGCCGTCATGCGCGTGAACGTCTGCGCAGCATGCGCTAGCGCAAGCCACTCCCGAGACACGCGCTGGAACTGTGCTCAAGGCGGCCCGGGCCGATTGTCTCGGCCTGCCACATGCAAGGTATGCAGGTGCCAGCGGGCGGGGGTGCTGAGTGACTGTCGGGCGGAAAGTGGCTGGAGGGGCAGCACACCGGTTTGAGATGTCTCGGCCGAAGAAGATGCTGCCCGCGGGGGCGGGCGCCGCTTCCGGCTTGCGGTGCACGTAGACCGTGAAGAGGTCCTGCTGTGCGTACATCTGCTGCCCGTTGAGGTGCGAGTGGCAGCTACCCTGGAGCCACTCGGTCGTGTTGTCGATCGGCGGCGGAATTGGACCTGCAGGCAACCGACGCGTCACACCGCCAGAGCCGAGCGGTGGGGGGTCAACACGGCGCCCCGCCGCTGCCGGCGAGGACACCGGGGAGGTCTGCGGGTGTCGAGCCGGGGAGCGATGTGACCCTCGGCAGCATTTCCGGCGGCCAGTGGCTGCAGCGGCTCCGTCGCGCCCACGGGGGCAGCGGTTGGGAGGTTCTGTGCTCACGCTCGGCGCGCAGATGTGGTGCATCGCAGGCATGGTGCGATCGGAATCGGCCTTGCATGCCACTGCGGATGTGGCTGTGCATTCGCGCGCACGCATGACTGGGCGCAATGTGAATCTGTCCTATCACGCCACATCCGCCGCAGACCTCATTGGCCGTGATGCAGCCAATGGCATTTAGCCCGCAGGGGGCATGCGTAGTGAGAGGCCGTGTATGGCGTGCACGCAGGTGGTGCATGGCCCGCACCGTTGAAAGGCTTGCGGGGAGGGTTGGGGTCGAAGGTGTTGAACGGGCCGCTGTGGCGCCAGCATTTGGAGTTGAGTTCGACCGGGTCCGCCTGGATCGCCGGCAGCAGCTGCGCGGGGGCTGGCCGGGTCGGGGGTACCCGCTGCCTTCGCTGCAGACCGGCGGCCGCTGCGATGAAGGCCGTCCATATGGGCTCTGTTGGGATGTCGTCCTGAACGAGGAACAGCAGCGCGACCTGTACGGCGGGCGCATGCTCGTGTGGTGGGATGTGCTGGCCAGGCTGGACCGCTGGAGTGTCATAGTCGACTGGTGCTGGCACTCGGCGGTGATAAATGTAAATGTAAATGTGACACTTACTCGCCATATCCTACAAGGACTTTGACATCTCCGGATAACCGGGACCACGGGCCAAGTGATAAGCCCTGCTGGGCCCGGGGGAGCTCCTTGTGACGTTGAGCGGCTGCGCTCCAGTGTCCTGTGCTTCACACAGATAACCAAGACAGGCCTGCAGCTGAACTGGAGTCACACCGACGCATTTGAGACTCCATCATCAGTGGTGAGTCCATCTGAACAAGGCTGGGCCCCCGCCATTGCTTTGCGATCTTGCTTCCAGCATGGCGGCTTGGCTTCTTGCTCTGCTGGCTTCCAATGTGTAATTGACTGGAAAACAGCTGTGAAGGTGGTGGTTTGTTCGGTGGACTGACTGACACTGCGGTCAATGGGCCACGACTCCAGACCAACCTCTTGATCCTGCACCCCGCAGAATTTTTGAATTAAGCTGTTGATGTCCAGTACGGGCGACGGCATGGGTGCGCGCCGCATACGCCCGACTCACCGCCTTCACGAGCTGGCGCGCGTTCGCGCTGCACTGCGCATGATCACATCAATGCATATTTCAGTTCCGAGCACACTCATAAACCAAGTTGAAGGACATGGCGGCCTGCAAGCATCGGCCGCTTATCCATACGCTGATCGTCGGGCGCGCAGATAGTGGCGATTGACGTACATCGTAGTTGGAGGACAGCGTCCCGTCAGGGCTGGCGTGCTGCTCACTCCACCACCCGTTCGGCTGACCTTACGCATACGGCTTGATCTACCTCGATTCGCACATGACCAGCTTCGTCGAGCATACCTGGCTCCGCGGGAGCTTGAGCAGAGTTGTTGCCAGAAGCAGCAGCGCTAATAACCCGCCCAACACGCAAACAAGACGGCCTGTGCCATGTAGGCTACTCCATCTGGCGTGTAGCCGCTGCAGATTTCGCACGCCCCTGTGATAGAGCTGGTTGCACTTCATGGCATTGCTGAAGTGTGCGTGCGCAACCGCGAGATCACAACCTCCTCGCCTGCAGTATCAGCACAGACGAGCCACAAGAGAATATCATTCCAGTTGTTGACGCCCCTCCTTCATTAAATAGGGATAGGAGAGACTTGTGAACGCGGCTCACAGTGCCGCTCTGGTTCCCGATGATAAAATCAAGGCGCAGCGTCAGAGAAGGATAATCGAATATACCGGATTTACGCGTTTCTTTCATGTCATGTGGCTTTTTTAAATCGGCTGCGGTGCTTGCTGAGACAATGCGCCCATGTTTGTCATGCGCTGGGCGAGACGCCATGAGCCACGACGAATGCCCGCATGTGCTCGTGCGTCAAACCCAACTTGCGTCAAGCATCGGGACGAACATATATAGCGCCCAGCGGACGGCTGGTGTACAAGTAGACACAGATGTGCGCCTGTGAGGATATGTATTTGTATTTGCTGTGCGTTGGCACGAATTAGCATATTTGCACCGGCAGTGTCCACGAAACATGGCCAATGCAGGCCTGTCACCCGTGTATTTCAGCCAGGCATACGTACGGCGTCGCAGAGGAGAGTAAGGGCAAGCTTCAATCCACCCGCAGTTGATGATAGTTTTGGCGTTGACCAGTAGTGCAGACAGCGCAGCCCTTCAGTAGGTCACAGCTCCGTCAGGCAACAAGCGCCAATTCGCGCTTGTGAGCGCCTGCGTCGCAAGTGTTATTCTAGACAAAAAATTCAACGATCTTACTTGCTATGCCTGATTTTGGCCAGCCAATGTTCTAGGTAGTTCCACAGCCAGGGCTATTGCAGCTGGCCAACATGATGGTCGGGAAAATGCACGGCAGCAGCGCGTGTCCCCAAGCGGTGCGGTTTCCCTCGTCCCCGATTCTTGATGCAGAAACTACGCTGATTTTCTGGCCCAAGGAGCATATGAACTTTGGGTCGTTGCAGCGTGGTGCAGACACTGTGCTGTTCGAATGCAGGGAGGCTGGTGCTATTGTTCGGTCGGAAACGCAGGCTTGTACCTGATCATTTACATGCTATCTTTCTCTTGTGTTGCTGCTGAGCAGATTTTGAGATGCATTGACGAGTACGGGCCCAAGAACACCCACGACAAGGCAATGCAGGCACTGGATGGCAAGCGCATCTACTTCGTAGGGGACAGCATAACTCGGTATCAGTACCTGGAACTTGCCTACTTCGCCGCGCACAAACTATGCCCTGATCCGACTCGTCCAGACTACGTCTTGTCTGAGGCGTGGTATGGAGGATTCAACGACTTCTACGCCCAAGCATCCGCAAGTCTGGAGGTGGAAACAAACAGCCACCGTACGTCCGAATTGAGCATGGCCACCCGGGTCAAGCTGAGGCCACTGCGTGTATCTGAACATAGGACGTTCCACTACGAAGACTCCAAGGTGGGGTGCTGCTTCTCCCTGCATTTGCTCGTGCATCCTTCCCCCTCCCCCCGCCCCCCTTGCCGCAAAGATGTCTGCAGAATGAAGTTTAACTGCTGTGCATTTGAGGCTGCGGATCATGCCGTGTTGTCAAGGCCACTTGCACAAAGACTGGGGCATGCAGGACAGATCATTTGACCTGGTCTACCAGCAGTACTTCAACGAGGACTTCTCCCGCCTCAAGACCGTCGTCTCGGCAGCTTACGCACTTGGTGCAACTGACGTCGTCTTGAACTTCGGGGTGTGGCTCCGCAAAGAAGACGAAGCATGCGGCAAAGCCGCCGAGTCTCCCTGCCCCAATGTCAGGTGGGTCTGCGACTACATCACTGGCAAGCACCCCTTCCGCGTGTGGTGGCTTGCCACCACCCCCACCGCCATCAACGGCCAGGCAGTCGAAGAGGTTCCCCTCGGCCATCCGATGAACATGCAGTCCGCCTGCAACGTGCCGCAGCAGCAGCTCGTGGACCGCGCGGCGGTGCTGGTGGCACTCGAGCCGGAGCAGCGCCGCCGAACGCTGCTCTGGTGGAGCGCCGACGGCCCGCACTTCCACGCCGACGCCAACCACGGCTTCAACCAGGTGCTGCTGCACAAGTTGCCCCCCAACCCCTCCAGCCGGCGCAGCCTCCTGCCGTTCACTTGAGCCCTTCAGACGCTCCCCGCCCCAACACGCGCGCTGGTGCCACCCCGAGGTGAAGGCGAGCCTCACCAGCTGCACCGCGCTGCCGCCTTCTCCCCAGGTGCCATCAGCCACGCAGGGGCCTGCACAGATGCCGTGCACTCAAGAGCGCCTCCCCGCAGTGCCGTGGAGTCCGTTCCTGTGGTCGTCAGACATGCCGTGGGGGTCATCAACGCTCAGTGGGTTGGTTGGGGATCCTAACCAGAGGCCGTGCCGGCAGCGCCGACGCGTCCACAGCGCGTCGGCCGGTCTCTCTTTGGGGCGGGGATGGTGCTGGTCGCCCGTGACAGCTCGTGGCTGAAGCGACTGCAGCGAGGCGGCAGCTACCACACAGCACAGCAGTGGGGCATGGCGGTAGCACTGTGCACATGCTGTGGCTCTCAGTATTGCGGGTACAGTCGTACTGGTCAGCGATGAGCTGTGCGCGTACGCGGGAGTGCGGGACTGGCTGCTGGCTGCTAAGGGCGTCGCCATGCATCTGTGTTGCGCTGCGCATGGGACGCTGTGGAGGGTGCACACATGTGGCGCACTGCCAGGGGTGCTGTGGCCGATGCCCGTTTGGGTTTGGCGTGATGCCCGATTTCTTTTTCTCTTTTTTTTGCGCTGCCTGTCACCGTGGTGCAGACGTGCCTCGCCCGCCGGCCACTGCGGTTGGAGGGCCACGTCGATGTCTGTGTGAGGGCCATGCTTGGACTAGCACTGACACTATTTCTTCTCATGTGATCAGCACTGCTGCTCATCTGTCAGTGCCACCATGAGCCCGCACTGTTCCTGCTTGGAGCCTCTGTGTAACCACGGTGAATGGATCGCTGCCAGAGGGAGGTCTTGCCAGTGCAGGTTCTACATGAATCGCTTGCAGGTCACGCAAGGATCAGACACTGATGTGGCTGTTTGTGTGTGTTTTTGCACCATCTTGCAAAGTGTGCTGTGGGTCCGTTGAGCAACGTGGCAAAAGAGGATTGGCTGGCACAACAGATTTCAGTGCAGCAACATACCTTGGATGATCAGGAACACCATGACAAATGTGGCAAATTTTACAGGAAACATGTCTGAACCGGGAGATTGCCCGGGAGATTGCCTGGGATGAACGCCGATGCTCGATGCGATTCTCCATGGGCCTCTCTGTGTTACATCGTGTACATGCCTGCAACGTGAGCGCTCGAGGCAAGGCACTGCCAGCCATGGGAACTCCATGAAGCCGGGAGCTGCCAGACACAGTGGTACTGCCTGTCACCACTTGTTTCCCCGATTCTCACCCACTAGCGGGTGCGTGCGCTCTGATCGTTGGAACCGGCCATTCACAAGTTTAGCCTGGTAGACTGCACCAGGAATGGGACCAACCGGGCGGCCAGCACATTGCAGATGTAGGCGTTCAATCATGGCTCGCAACCCGGGCGGCGTGGCAGAGAGTCGGCGGTTCTACCGCAGCGTGATTCTGATCGGTGTGCTGTCGTGCTCTCGACCAGGAGCACCGACGCAAACCATGCAGGATCATGCGCAACTTCGTGCGGTGTTACACGGAGATGAACGCAACAGCCTGGCATCGCCAACGCACAAGCTAACACAAGCAAACAATCACATGATTCGTGCGGAGTGTGTGGGCAAAGCATGAATACGTAATTCCTGGAGTCAGTACCCGCCTCGTTGTCGCCTCGTTGTCTGCATTGCTGACATTGGGGTGCGCTAGCTGTTGGCATGCACACATGCGGTCTGCATGCAGACGAGGACATCTCTGGATGTTAACGAATCCCCCCTGTTCGTACACGTACATGAGTCTCGGGTCGCTCAGAGCTAACATCGTTTCCTGCAACCTGGAGCCTGCTTTGTAGCCCTAAAGCGCGGAAAGCAGCAGTTCTGGAGTAACCACGTCCACGCATTGCAGTCTTAAGTCGCACCTGTGACATTCACCTGTGACGAGCGGGACTTTCAGGCAGCCACAGGCCTGCAGGTTCGCGAGCACGCGTACCGTACGGCACGCACCGCCCAACATGGGGTTCGCTGCAGTACATGGGCTGGTTTCAAGTTTGCCGTTTTTTACTTGCATATGCATGCAATCATGTGTCCGAACTGTTGTCAGCGATAGGCGTGACAGGCTGCAGGAAGCGATGCGGACAGTGCGGGCTCACCAGGACATCCCAAAATGCTTGAGATGAAGCAAAATAGCCTAGGTGCAACTGCATGTAGTTTTTCGTCCAAGTGACCATGCAGCAGATTGTTGGCGAGAGCACGGGCGTTTAAATCTGTGAAACCTGAGGCCACCAGGATTGAGTATACGCATGCGCAGGGCGTGAACAGGAACCTGTTCGTTACCATCATAAAGCTAGGCGTCATTACGCAGGATCACTCCTTCCACTGGCACTGGTCGTAGACACGAGCACTTGTCTCGGACTCTTTGCCACTCTCGATCTGATGAACAATGATGAACCCACTATCATGGTGGGCAACGTAGTGTAGGCATCCGCCGGAAAACTGCGGCAATGGTAGCTCTCCCACGCAATTGCGCGCAATACCATGATGCCAACAAGGTCGGCCGCACTGACAAGTTGCGGGAAGCCTCGTAATACAAATTGGTTGTGCAATTTTGGCAAATCAAGGACTTTGTGTGAACACATCGCCATGCGACCATCTGTCGCGATCACAAGTCGGCTCGCGCTACACTCCGCAGCGGGGCCGGTGCACCGTTACAGACCTGTTCCGGAATCCATAAATCTTGATATACCCTGGGCTCGATTCTGGGACATTACAAACCATTAACTTGACATCTGGGATATGTATACAAGGCGGTGGCACGTTGACGATACCCAAAATTCC
The DNA here is from genome assembly GCA_032360965.1 of Ulva armoricana. Classification (NCBI taxonomy): domain Eukaryota; kingdom Viridiplantae; phylum Chlorophyta; class Ulvophyceae; order Ulvales; family Ulvaceae; genus Ulva; species Ulva armoricana. Next base: position 2,599,109 of record JAUMHO010000008.1, read on the forward strand.
ACTTGTCATGGCCATCGCTTGTTCCCCCTGAAGCCACAATTACTACATTCGGAGCCAATTAACGCCAACCGCTGCAGCAAGCACTCGTCCGTAAAATAGGTAGCTGTGGAGTTTGAAACTACTTTGAAGATTTCTGGTCCTTCCAATAAATATATTTGATTCTGCGTTTGTTGTAAACCTGTCATTCTCGCTCCGGTGCCTGCTGCTTGAAAGACAACTCGATGGGCGATGTCCTTGTCGCCTCCAGAACTTACGGAAACCATTTAATAATGGATTCTGACTGTCTGTGAATGCATCATCGGTAAAAGTGAACGGCGAGGTTTACAGCAGTCCCGTACTCCACGCCGAAGTTGGCTAATCCACGTGCGGCAGGATGCGCAGTCATCGCCAAGAAATCTGCTGGCAAAGGAGAACACATGGTGTAGGTGAGACGGGCTATTCCTGAGGTCTCCTGGTGGCATTCCAGCTTCCGCGCATGCAATGTTACACTCGCGTTTGTGCAGGACTGGTTTTCATCTTTACGTGCATCTGCACGTGGCTACATCATACTGCTGCTCTGTCGGCACACAAGTGTAGAGATGCACTTGTCACGGTGACCCGGCAAGACAAAATGTATCGGAAATCGAACGCACCATGCGGGGACCCCATCTGTGGAGAGATACCTCCCTCGCCTTTGAACTTCACCGAGCGCCTCTCTCCGCAATGCTCTGCTATCTTTGACTCGTATCGGTCGTCATGGTCAAGGATGATGCTGTCCAACACGGTCAAGCCTGGGGATCGATTATGCTCGCACTCCATCCTCGCCCGTAGTCCTACCAATCCAGTACTGATGTCCTCCCCAACCACAGCCACCTTCCTACTTTGCTCGGTGCCCAAGGTCGGCTGCACAAATCTGCGCAAACTGCTCTATGCGATGCTCCAGGACCCAGACCCGCCCATGCGTGATGCCTTCACCCAGTTCAACAGTGTCCACCTGCCCCCATACCCAACCATCTGGCACTACAGCTTGCCCAGCCCAGATCCACGGAACGCCCTCACAGAAGCAGACTTTTATGGTGACGTCAATACGACTGCGGAAGAGCCGTTTGCCCCTGAAGTCCCTTCAGCGCCACCACGTGTTCCCTCAGACATCCCCTCCTTTGTCGTAGGCCGCAACCCGTACGTCCGCCTGGTGTCCGGCTATCTCGACAAAATGGTGTACAATCCGCAGAGGTACGATCAGTGGACCTTCAAGGCCGTGAACCGCGGGATGGGCTTCCCAGTCAAGGCCCGATGGAACGGAACGGTTGCCAGTTTCCGCAGCTTTGTGCGCTCCCTTGCCCACTCCGGCGTCGATGCTGTTGATGGCCACTTCCACGAGGCCACCAAGTTTTGCGCTGGAAGCGTGCGAATGGACTACTACCTGAAGCTAGAAGAACTGGAGGAATGGTTCCCGTGCTTCATGGACGGCCTGGGCCTGCGCAGCTGGACGGAGACCGGCTGGGCAGACACGCCGCACGGCCGCATGCGCGTCGGGGACGGGGAGCAGCGCATCTCGATCGACGCCGCGCGCGGCCCAGGGTTCAAAGGCAAAGAGGGTGTCGACTGGATGCGCGTGCAGGGCGACCAGTGCTGGTGGAGCCCTTCCGGCATGTCCTGCAAGGAGTACTATGAGAGCTTTGTGGACCCGAGTGGCATCGTTGTGCCCGGGGGAGGGGCCGACAAGGCTGCGGTGGGCGCGTTGAGGGACGAGCACGACACCCGCGCAGATGAGAAGTGGCAGCAGTATTACGATCAGGAGGCCTCTGACCTGGTGTACTTTCTGTATTATAATGACTTCCAGGCATTTGGGTACCCGAGGTTCATCGCCTCGAATGAGCGGCGATGAGCATCTTCGCAGACGGCTGCTTGCAGGCATGCCAATAGTTTCCAGTACGTAGAGAGAGTGTCATTCAGCGTGTTTCCGAGTACGTATCTGCTGGCCACTGCATGCCTGAGACTATGCTGTGGCGGATGTGGGGAGCATGCGTAGCGGGAGTGGGTGAACACAGTGCAGTGCAGCTAATGAGTTCCACATGTCATCCCGCTGACGCCCTACTTCACAGCATTGAAGCACTGCCGCTTTTGTAATCACAATTTTCATTTGACGCTGTACTCTGTAGGACCCTGTGGGGGCAGGTTAAGGAGTGTTGTGAGGTGTATTGGTGGCTTGGCCTCGACAGGGACTGCTCAGTTTCTGTGTCACTGGTTTTCCTTCCTTCCATGACAAACCCCATTAGGACTGTCATTTGGCACGCCTTGCCTGACCTTGCCCATGCACATCTTCAGGCTGGGTCGCTGGTGCACTATAAATGGAATATCACACAGGTTCTACTGTGGTTGTTGCAGCAGAGGCAAACCGGCAGTCATGTCTCATCAGACACAGCAATTGTATGAAACACGGTTTACAATCGCTGAGGTTGCTGTTGCTATGATCCAAGCTTTATTGGCGATTTAAAGCTCGTGTTGCATAAACGCTACACTAATGTTGCCCCTTCCCTTGAACTGGGCGTCGCATGTGGCTCTACTGCAGCCACGTCTGAGTGTTAAACTTGCGGAAGTCATGACACAGAGGGGAGGACTCTGACTCAATGTACACATACTGACCCAAGACACAATGAAGGAGCCACTCATGACAAGCGCGTAGAAACCTACGCACGTCACCAGTGACAGCCAGGTCTGAAATAGGCTTTGTCATTCATGGCACCAAAGACGACAGCAGCACAGATGGATGAATGTAATGATATTGAAGAGGACACCATGACCTCGAGCCAATGCTCAATAGCATCATGGCATGATCTGAAAGGCAGGGTTAATGAAAAAGCAAGCAAAGCATCGATATTCTGATGCACCATGCCCGTTGCCTCAGCCACTGATGAAGAGCCCGCACAACTAATGCACCTTCCACAGAGCATGACAGCTCGGTGCATCACATACAGGTCCTCTGTCCACAGGAGCATCACCCGGCCCTGCACTCCCTGATACTCGCAACCATCCTCCTGCCATGCAGGCAAAGACGTCTGCGCCACTGGAGATGCCGAGCAGCGATGTGCGGGCACGAGGATGGGCCGCTGCAAAGGCACCGTGGAGGTGTAGAGCTGAAGGGGGATGCTATGTTGCGCCGTGAAGAAGGACATGGGCACGGCCACTGCGGGCCTGCGCCGCTAGGATCTCAATGGCCGCCGGGCCAACGGCGGAGCCACTGAGGTCGGCGAGCTCGAGAGCAGGCGACCCCGCGAGGCCAGCCGCAAGCGTGCCGGCCGCGGCGGCGCTCAGCTGGCCGAGGCCCTGCATGTCCAGCAGCTGCAGCGCAGGCAGCGCGCGCAGCGCGTCCGCGAGCCGGGCGATGACGCCCTCCATGAAGCCGGTGGCTAGCGGAGCCCCGAGGCCACGCAGGCGAAGCTCGCGGAGCGCATGCATGTGCTGCAGCTTGGTCATGAGCAGCACTGCGCCCTCCCAGGTGAGGCCGGCCGCCGCGACGGGCTTCCGCATGATGGGCGCGCCCTGTGCGGACACGCTGCCAGCATCCCCCAGCGTGAGCACCTGCAACGTGGCGGACAGTGAACAGCGGCAAGCATAGATCGACCTGGCCTGTCGGCTTGTGCATCAATGCCCTGCATGGCTGGAGATTCGCCCGTGGCGAACGGCGCAAGCCGGCGCGCTCCTCACGCGTGGCTGGGCGAGCCACAGACCAAGAGGCGCAGGTGCGAGGTCCCAACCATGTGATGACTGACTCTGCCAGTGCTGCCTCTGCAGCAAGCGCCGCAGCCAGCCGGCACTTGCAAAAGCAGGAATGCCAACAATGAAACGTGCAGACGGCGACCAGAGTATCGACCCCGCCCCGGACACCGTGCATCTAGCACTCGAGCGCCGTCCCGGGCGCGCTGCAGCATTGACCGGCGGCTAGTGCGTACATCGCCCTTGCGCACAGAGGCAGTGTGCCAGACAGGGCGGCAGCCAGCGCGCACCTGCAGGGCGGGCAGCAGGGCAGCGGCGGTGAGCAGCGCCTGGGTGCCCTCGAACGCGGGCCGGTTGCCCATGAGCTTGAGCACCTGCAGCGCGGGCAGCACGCGCAGCGCGTCTGCGAGGTCTTCCGCGCCGCTGTCACCAATGTCGTTGTCCTCGAGGTCCAGCACGCGTAGGTCACCGCCGCCACCGCCACCCGCGGCAGTGCTGCCGCTGCGGCCGGCGGGCGCCGAATCCGCCGCCTCCAGCAGCGCCTCGGCGAGCGCTGTGGCGCCGCGGCTGCCAAGCTCGGCACGCGAGAGGCGCAGCACCTGCAGTCGCGTCAGCTGCCCCAGGCACTGGCCGACCTCCCGCACACCTGCAGCAGCACAGCGCTCAAGCCGCAGCCCGTGTGTCAACTCGCGCGTGCCGCAGCACATGCCTGGGAGCCGACCATGCGGCACTAGGCGCATGTGCGCGTGCAGATGTGCAACGGTGGGCATGCACCACGCCACAGCATCGCGTCTGCCGTTCATGCAAGCATGAGGTGGCGGTCAGAGGGGGCTGCAGCAGGGGCGCGCCTTCGATGCCAACAGGGTTGTAGGACAGGTCGAGCGTGACGAGCGTGTCCGGGCTGCGGCCGGCACGGTCCCAGTCGCGCACCAGCGCGCCGGAGCCGCTGCGTGTGATACCGTTGTCCGCGAGGACTAGGCTCCGCAGCCGCGGCATGTGCACCACGAGCGGCCCAAGCGAGGCGGCGCCGACGTCCCCAAGGAAGCAGCTCCGCAACGCGAGATCTTCCACCTGGCTAAGGGGGTGCGCCGGCGACGCGTGGATCGAGGCGAGGTGGTTAAGGTGGCCGAGGTTGATGTTGGAGAGGTGCAGCGTCGCGAGGCGGCGCGTCGTGCCTGAGGGCGCGGCGAAGATGTCGATGCTCGGCATGGTCGTGCACGGCGCGCGAAGCTTCAGCTGCCGCAGGTCCGCCACGTGCGGAACGAGCGCCAGGACGTGTCCAAACTGCGTCGACTGCACATGGTCACCGAGGTTGTGGCTGATCGCGCGGTCGCTGGCCACACCACGTCCACCGGTGCCTCGAGCCAGAAACAAGCTGGCAGCTGGAGTTACGGCACAGCGTCGAGTCGCACCTGAGGCATCGCCGCCTTGCTGCTGGCGTCGATCTCGGGGCATGCGAGGTTGAGGTTTGCGATCGACTGCACGACCCCCGCCGCTTCCTGCTCCACGCGGACCATGCTGCCCGCCGGCACGCCGACCACGTCGAGGCTGAGCATCGCCGCCGCGCCCGGCGTCGTCTCGGAGCGCGCGTGCAGGTTCCGGAAGAAGTGCGACAGCGTGACTTCCGCGCCGGCCACGCTGCGGAGCTCGCCAGCTCGCTCGTTCTGCCGCAGCGACAGCAGCTGCAGGCTCGGATTGCAGTTGACGAAGCTCAGCAGCTCCCGCAGCGCGGCCGCCGTCCACACGCACCCGTAACTCCGCACGCAGTGCGTGACGCGCAGCAGCGGCGCCAGCGCCTGCACCATGCCAGCCTCCCACACCAGCATTCCCGGCATCTGCGCCCCGTTTCCGGTTGGTGTGGCTCGCCCGTGGTCGAGCCACGCGTAGTGGTCATACTGCGGCGATTCCCCGTGCCCTGCAGCCGCGATGTGGGCGGGGAGCTCCGCGGCCAGCGGCGTGCACGACACGTCCACCTCCTCGAGTTTCCGGCAGCATGCAAAGCACTGTGCAAGCGCAGCGATGCCGGTGGGAGAGAGCGCGTTGCCGCCGAGAGCCACCCGCGCTACCTCGCTGGGTTTGTGCCTTCCCGCAGGGCCGCGCGGCCACGCCCCGGCGAGCGCTTTGGCGGCGGCGTCGTCTAGGAAGCACGCATCGAGCGCCAGCTTCCTCAGCATCGGCAGTCCGGGCAAAGCCCGGCCGAGCACAGCGCAGCAGTCCTGCCCAAGCCGGTTGCCTGTCAGCGCCAGCTCCCTGCACACTTGGGCCGCTGGTGGTGATGCTCCGGTGGTGGCATGGCATCCGCCACGCGTGGCGGCTCTGAGAAACACGGTGACATCCACATGCCGCAGATTCGTGGGACGTCATGACGTGACCAACGCCCCCGTCAACAGAGCCAGGACCCCGCCCGTGTCACAGATAAGAGTCTCATGAGCGCCGCACCCGAGCTTCTTGCAGCCCTCCAGCGCCTGGAATATCGCCCGCGGCGGCGTCTGGTCACCCCAGAATCGTGTCAGGAAGAGCTTCCGGAGGCCAGGGGAGCCAGAGATCGTCTGTTCGAGGCAGCGAGCGGCTCCGTCGTCGAGCACACAGCGCGTCCCCGCGAGCCGCAGCTTGCTGAGGCCCTTGCTCTGCGCCGCGAGCACGCGCAGCAGCATCGCGAGGACCTCGGGGTGCAGCGCGAAGCTGCACTCGAGCGCCGCGACGGTCGTGTGCTCGGCGAGGAAGTGCAGCGCAGCGACGAGCGTGCTCGGCTGCTGCGGCACCGCCAGGGTGACGTCCACCGCGACGGACAGGGCGATGCCGGCAGACTCGTGCGCCGGCAGCGACCGCTGTGCGTTGTGGAGCTTCATCACCTGCAAGCTCCGCCGCCCTGTCATGGCCGCAATGCGGGCCAGGCACTGGGAAAGGTCACCGTGGCCGCCACGCCCTGCCTGGTTGAAGCCAACGAGTACTGCAAGGATACTGATGTGCGGCGTTTCAGATACACAGGGGGATGGTTCCCAGTTTCATGACCACTGGCACCCAGCCACTGTTTGGCAGCGGCACACGCACACGGATCTCACCCGAGGAGTTCGCTGACACCAACTCCAGCCGGTCTCACGGGCGATCGCAGCTCGGCAGCACGCGGCTGTTGAGGGACTGTGAAGGACCCGTGTGCATGAATTGCAGCCATGAACCCTGCGTCGGCGAAACGGGCAGTCGGGCCACCGTCAACATCAGAGCAAGGGCGGGTGAGAGCACGGGGTCGGCGCGCCGCAGCTACTGCTGAGGCAGGATCGGCGGAGCGATGAACAGCGGGGCAGCACCAGCGGTGGGCGAGCGAGATGGGTTGGGATCAAGCGTGGGGTGCAGCGGGGCGCGAGTGCAGCGGGGCGTACCTGGCAGGGCCGCAGCCACTCGTCGATGAGGCGGTTTGCGAGGTCGGATTCCTCCTTGGGGTCCATCTGGGCCGACGCGTGCGGCAGCAGCCCGTCATCGACGCAGCCGTGCGGCAGGCAGAGGCGCAGGAACACAATTGCGGTGTGTCGCATCCAGGGGGACGCATGCGTCTGGCACGCGCGGAACGCGATGCGCAGCGCGAAGCGGCTGCGCAGCAGCAGGAGCAGCAGCTCGAGGAAGTCGTCGGCGGTGAACGTCGTCTCGGCGACGTCGAGGCTGTACGGCAGCCCCCGCACCTCCAGCAGCCTGACCAGCTGCACGCAGTGGGCCGTCAGCAGCACGCTCCACGACCACGGCGTGCCTCACCCGCCGCCGGCGTCCCGCCGCTGTCCCTGTGCACCCGGGGCATGCATGCCCGGCATGCATGCATGCCCGGCACACTGGAGGGATGCAGACAAGTTGTCCAACCGGCGATGCGGGCAGGCACGTGCCTTGCGCGGGATCATGCGTCTGAAAACAGAGCGTACAGCCTGCCGGATGCTGCGGGCCGGGTGGCCGGCGTGGGCTGGTCATGCCACCACGCAGCGCAGCGGGGACCAGTGCATGGCCAGCGAGTTGGCAGGCAGGCGGGGGGGGGGCGGCACCTCGAGCACGTCCGCGCTCTGCACCTTGCTGACGCCCAGCAGCCGCAAACTCGAGTTGTTCTGGATCGCAGCAAACAGCGGGCTGAGCTCGCGCTGGTTGGCTGCCTCGTACTGCAGCCGCTGCCCGATCGTGTCGTCCGCGATGCTCTTGAGCGGCAGCCGCGTCGACCCGACCTCCATGAGGTACCTGTGCGCAGCGCATCGGCCATCATGGGTGCTCCTCATGCATGCACATGCGCAGCCCGCAGCCCCTGCCGGAGAACTGTAAGTGTGGCAGCTGTGTGGTGGATGTGGAGCGACTCGGAACCGTCACAGCGGACAACAGGCGTGCGCTTCACATGGAGGGTGAGGGAGGGTCCGGCCGGCAGGCTTGTGTGCGTGCGGCCGTGGAGGGGTGTGCGTCCACCAGCGACTCGCCGCATGCGTACACACACTGCAACGTGCACGAGACCGCAAAGAGACATCCTTGCGCCTAGGCCAGGAGCGCGCACATGAGTGTGGGGTACGTCTGTATGAGCGGAACGGTATTGTGGGTGTGCACACCACTCAGCCTGACGCCGGTTTCACTGCCATGGGAGCTTGCAGATAGACGGCCACGAGGTCAGCAGAACATCACAAGAGGCTGCACGTCGGGTACTGAAGAGACCGAGATGGATCTGCAAGCAGCGGTCGGGCCCAGGACGACGTCAGGCTCGGAGGTCAGAGAGGAGGGCAGGCCGCACTTGGTGTACTGCAGGAGGCCCATGCGCAGGCCGGACGCCTCGACGTAGAGCACGACGAGCGTCTTGATGAGGTTCAGGATGGCGATGCCGATGGAGATGTAGAGCAGCTTCTCGGTGAGGGACTCCTGCGAGGCGTCGTCGCCGCCGCGGCCGAGCAGGCGCGCGATGCTCTCGTCCGAGCCGCACTCACGCCCGATCCGCGCCGCGTCGCCGTCGCGCCGCTGCTGGTTGCCGTCGCTGTCCTCCAGCCGCAGTGCGATCAGCTGCAGGACGACCTGCACGCGCCGCAGCTTCAGCGGCCACGGCCTGGGCGACGGGCGGCCTCTCTGCCGCTCCGGCACCCGCGCGTCTCACGCCTGCCCCGAGGCCAGCACGATGCTGCAGCGGGTCGAGCACCTCTCCCGTGCCCCCCCGAGCCCGTCCCACATCTGCGGCGTCGATCACGACTGCAACGCTGCCACATGTGCATGCACATCAGTGGAATCGCCAGGCGAGCGCGGCGTGCGCATCACGGGGGACGGCACACCGGGCACACACAGCGTCCGTGCTCACACTAGCCTGAGCTGATGCCCTGCGCTCACATGTAGCTGCGCAAGGTTGAGCACGGAACCCCGCCGGCGCTCAGCTCGGGCAGGGTGTGCACGAAGAGGCAGCGCCTCGTCACTGGCGGGGGCAGCACCTGGGGCACGGCTTCGAGCACGACCTCGACGAGGAGGCGGTACGCGTAGTATGCCGGCATGATGGACTCGAAGCCGATGAAGAAGGCGACGCGCGGCACGAGGGACACGATGACGAGCGCGACGTCCAGGCCCACGGCGGCCATCAGCATCAGCGGGAATGACACCACCGCCGTCCACAGCGCCTCCCGCTCCAGCACCTTCACGTCCACCGCCTGCACTCGCAGCGCCCCGGTGTGGGCCACGTTTACAGGTGCCCCCCTCTGCCATCCTGATCGCCCCCCCAACCCCGCACATGCCATGTCGGGCATGCCCCCGTACGGAAACCGCAGCACATGCGTTGCACTGCCGCTACGGCGGCTCCCAGGCCCCCCTGTGCTGCCCCACTGCAGTGGGCCCCACATGCGGCGGCATGCAGCGCACCCGACCCCGACCACAAAGCTGTCCCATCCACTGCCATGCTTCGGTGGCTGTAAACAGGCGTGCAATTGCCCGCCAGGATCCTCAGGTTCACAGGCATGTGCAGGTGCACGGTGCACGGGGTGTGAGCCAGTGGAGAGGGCATGGCGCACCGGAGTTGGCATCGGGTATGTGTCTGGCCCGAACGCCGAGGCCAAGTCCTGGCGAGGGCTGGCGTCATTCGCTCCAGCGAGCAGGGACGACTGCTCCACGTACATCTCCACGTTGTGGTTCCGCCGGCGCTGCAGGCTGGAGACGGCGGCATCCGGTGGCACAAACACGGCCGTCACTTGCTGTGGCTGCACACCCTCCATGACAGCACCGGGCGATCGCCGGGGCGGCGGGCGCCGCCGCGGCGACGACAGTGGCGGGGCGCTGGCGTAGAACGCAGATCCGTCTGTGGAGAGGCCAGGGGGCAGGTCAACAGGGGAGCTGCGAGGGGTTTCGGCCTGCGGCATGCGCAACGAGGCGCCGTCCGTGCGCAGCCGCTGCGGCGCGACGGTGGACATGCCTCCATCAAAGTACGACGGCGCCGGCACTGCATGGCAATGTGCGCTCCAGCAAGATCGCAGACCGGGGGGCGGTCCATGCGCGTGGCCAATGTTTAGTTACGATGCACGAGCAACAGAGGCCAACTGAGATGTAAGCGGCTGGGAGCATGTGAGGTTGTGCTCATTCACCGGTGCCAAGCTGTACTGTTTCCAGTACGTGCAGCCAACCTGAGAGACGCAGATGGCAGGCCAACTGGCGGTGTCCACATGTGGCACCCTACGTCTGTCCCAGGAACCAGTTCTTCACGGACGAGAAACAACACTCGGTCACTCTCTAGGTGGCGATTCTATCGTGAAAATGCCCGCAGCATAGGCTGGCCTATGCTGTTGCCTCCCGTCGCCGTGAGGTACATCTGCATGGATACTTCAGACCAACACAGCACTTCTGCACAGCTGCAGGACGCGTGCAGCCACAAGGAGACATCAGCTGGCACTGAATGTTGTACAGCTTCCAGTCACCTGGTTGGCAGCATACAACCACATCACGGACAGCTGTGACATGTACCGAACGGAGCTGCTGGTGTGCTGTACTTGGTGCATGGCTGGGACTCAGCAGATGCTGCATGGGGACGCACTTGGCTGTGTAAGGTTGGCCGTGTAGATGTCGGGTAGATGGGACGTGTCAGCCACTGTGGCAGGGCCTGTGAGGAAAGGGCTTGTATCAGTGGCGGTGCCTTGCATGGTCTTCTGCATCTCTTGCAGCTGCTTGCGTCGCACGTAAGCGCGGATGTGCACCCGGGTGATGAACAGGGCTGTGAGAACAAGGGGAATGAGGATGAACATCAATGAGAAGGCTGCAATCGCACGGGCGCGAGCAGGGTTGGGCTCACAGACATCTGCCAAGTTGGCTTTCCGGATGAATGCGCCCGTCACGAGTATATCCGAGATCTACACAACCGGGACCAGGTCAAATGGAGAGCCCACCTGGTTTCGACGTTCCAGGCGAGGATGTGGTCAAGTTTGCATGCGCCCTGTTTTGAATGCCTTCAGCGGTGTGTGTATTTCAAGCATGCGCCGCCGGATTGTGGCAGCACTGTGTGGGTGCGCTGGTCTGTTCTGACACTGAACAACGCAGGTCCATGCAGCCAGGGAATCACACGATGTCTGCAAGGAACAGAGCTGCTCCGGCCTGCTTGACTCCATAGACAACCATGAAGTTGACCAGCGGGAAGTCTCTGCGGGTGCGGTGGTATGCTTTGAGCAGCTTCTTGACAATGCCACGTTCTGTTGATGGTGACAGAGCTGACCATGTGTTCATTAGCCGGGTTTTGGAGCCTGTGCCCTTCCCTAGGCGGACCGGGACATCATCCCTGCACGAGGATCGCGTCATGTGTGCCACTCGTCAATGTCAATGTGGCACTGCGGTATTAAGCCGGAATAAGTAGCATGTTTCTGTTTGCGCTTGTTCGTGGACACCCTCTACGAAAGGGGTTTTCAGGCTGACTGAGACGTGAACACTCAAAAGGCGTACCATCGCGAATCACGGCACGAAGCTGCCATCCAGTATGCGCTTACACATCGTAGATCAGGTACGGCAACGTTTCATGAGATTTCATACCCATACGATGTGATGCTCTCGTTGCGGTGAAAGCTGTCATGCCTGGGAAAGGAGGCATGCACCTCGTCGGTACGGAGATCGCTGTCCGACCGTTTCATCCCAGAAGGCGCTCGAGGAGGCATGCTCATTTCCTCAAATTAAGCTGTGATCATATTTAGTCGCAATGGCTGCATAATTGCTGTGGACTTTCGCCGGAAGCAATTGTGCACAGTGGCCTCTGCGCCATGTCACGAGCTATTTTATAAAAGGCGAGAATAGACCTGGACGCCATGCGCAAAAGGGCTGGCATCACTCACTGGTGCAAACGTCGCTTGAGCGTTCGAAAACAAGGCGCCACCGCGGTGCACTTGCATGAGGTTTTTTTTAGCGCAGGTGCTGGTAGACACATGTTACGCATCGGCATCCGCCCAAGAGTACCAGGTGCATCCCGTGACACAACAACTGATCCAAGCATACAGCTGGACCAATATCCTACATCTGTCGACGCTTTCAACATTACTCTTGCGAAAGTGTGTAAACTCTACGCACCGCACCATAGTTCAATAACATCCAGGCCACGGGAGTTCTTCAGTTGCACGGACAAGTACATAGGAATAATTGAACCCAGAATTTAGAAACAAAATCCGCGCGTTGGTTCCGTAGTCATGCAGGCATTGCCACGCGCAGGTGAACACCGTGTGGAACGTGCCAGTTTATCGGCTGGTAGGACGACGCGACGCCTAATTCCACGGCCATTCAAAGCACTACACTGCTATGGGATATCAGGTCCGCTTGAGCGCAGTTCTGTGCGCTGTATCGTAAGCAGTGCCGCGAACTCATCGGCAACCACAAATCCAACCGTATCGGCCTTCGCGTCTTTCTTGACGGAGCACGCTACACAAATCGGATATGTGGTAGGTGCGGCAGTTGTTCTTGTCGCTCTGATCAAAGTTATCAACAAGGGCAGCAGGAAGTACGATGGCAACGTCGGAGATGAGTACGATGCCTGGACTCAAGAGGGCATTCTTGAGCACTACTGGGGGGAACATATTCACTTGGGGTACTATACGAAAGAAGAACAAAAACCTGGGTTTTTTGCGTGGGGAAAGAAGGACTTTAAAGAGGTACACCATAGTGTAGCTTACACCACACACTGCTTGCGTGACAGCTTCATCACCTGGCAACTACCCTGTTGCCATGAAGGAGTAGCTCAAGCAAAGAAGTGAATGTAGGCAAAGTATGACTTTATCGACGAAATGCTCAAGTGGTCCGGGGCAGAGACGCCGACAAGAGTCCTGGATGTGGGCTGTGGCTTTGGAGGAACCAGCCGAAGGCTTGCTGCAAAATTCCCACAGGCGTCAGTCGAGGGCATAACACTATCTCCAGAGCAAGTAAAGCGTGGTACAGAGCTTGCAGAGGAAAGGTGCGAGAAAGACAGCATGCGGACAGACGCTCCGATGAGTCTAATGCTGTCCTCAGGCACCTCTCCCAGCCGTCCATCCATATGCATGAGTCGTCAGTGCCCAGTGGCATACAGGATGGTACCAGCCTGCTTTGTTTCAGCGGCTGGTGTGGCATTGCCATGCCCGGTACCGGTGCTGTTGGTGCAATGGAAGGGCTAGATCATTCGCCTACCGCAGTGATGATGAAACACTGGCATGCCTTCATGTGCTGCGTCTCTATAGACTAGGTGCTAACGAGCTAGCTTGGATTGTTAGCTGAGAGTCGGCCTGCGAGCCACACCTGCTTCTGGAGTGATCGTGCGCTGCATGCATGCCATGTACAGGGGCCTCGGCAACGTGAAGTTTCAAGTCATGGATGCGCTCGAAATGGAGTGGCCTGACAATTCATTTGATCTGGTGTGGGCATGCGAAAGCGGGGAGCACATGCCAGACAAGAAGAAGTACGTGGAGGAGATGGTTCGTGTGCTCAAGCCTGGTGGCACCCTCGTCATTGCATGCTGGTGCCAGCGGGAAGAAGGCAACAAGTGCGCCCATGCAGCCCCTCTGCGGTGCAACGAGCGACCTGGTTGCACTGGCTGCCGTCTCCCAATGGCCACCGTCCGCCGTGCACACCTTGCAGGTTACTCTGATACTTCGCCGCATGCCTGCATCTTGTAGTTCTTATGCCAGCAGACGTGTGATGCCAGCCCGGTGATGTGCTGATCGGTTGTCGATCATGAAAGCAGCTAACAGGTGCCTGAAGCCCGGCTCGCGGTTGAATCTTGTAAATCTCATGCGTTGGTTGTACAGTCAATGGCCTTCCCTGCCACATGCTGCGCCAGGTGTTCGCGTGGGCAGTAGGGCAAGTGCAGTCGAGGCATCCTTGCACAACGCAGACAATTTTCCTAACAGGGACGGCCATGATGTAACACAGTGGTGCGACGGCATGGGGATTCGTGAACCTGATGAGACACCTGCATGTGCAGGCCATTCAACCAAAAGGACAAGGACGACCTTCAATTCTTGTACGATGAATGGGCACATCCGTTCTTCATTTCCAAGGAGGAGTTTGTCAGGTTGATGGATGGAACCGGCCAGGTGGAGGGCAGTGCTTGTGAGGACTGGTGCGAGGAGACGCTGCCGTCATGGCGGCAGTCCATCTGGGTGGGAGTGGAGAGTCCGTGGTATGTGATCTTCAAGCTCAATCCGTTTATCTGGTGGAAGGTGGTTCGGGAGATTATCACGCTAGAGCGGATGCACAGGGCGTTCGCCAGTGGGCTCATGGAGTATGGTACGGTCCCTCTGCCACGCTTCCTTCGACCGCTGTAAGCTGAGGTGGCCAATCATCGCGATGCATCGCATGCGACCTTCACTATCACACTGTGCAGGCATGATGAAAGCGAAGAAGGCTGTCAAGGCGCCGACCGGAGCGAAGGCAGGGACTGTTGTGTCATCTGATTCAGCGTAAGTATGGCAAAAGTGTGTGAGGAAGGTTGTGAGGAAGGTCATTGGTCTGCGTGTAATTGTCTCACATTGCAAGCCTGCACAGCAAGGCCATCAGGGCATCGTATGTTCGAACGTCAAGCGATGATATCGACCCGTGCCATGTGAAGTAACGCGATGCACATGTTAAGCCAAGTGCATGAGGGGTATGCCTGCCCGATTGCACACGTGTGCATGAGGCAGACATGGAGTGGCCACCAAGCCGGTGCCCACGAGCGCACTCGAGCGTCTCAAACAATGTATCCATTCACTGCATGGTGGTCAAGAGCCCTCAACACAGCCATGGCGTCATTACGTTTGCTGCCCGGCGTACGCACACATTAGCATGTACAGCGGGTTTGACCGCACAGTTGACCAGATGAACGCATCGAGGTGGGCCTTCAGTAAAGGCGAACACTTCCTCGACCGCACGGTTGAACGTTCCATTCAACGTGCGCTCGTTGGCCCAACTGCATGTCCTAACGCCTGGCGATCCGTGTCGATCGACATCCACTCTTACATGGAATGCAGTGATTTTGCAGGCACACACATGGCTGGCAGGATTTTGAAACATCTCAGCAGTGAATCTGAACATCGATTCCTTCAGCTGGTAGAATCCTGTCAGTATAAGTTGCGACCTGGTGAACAGTTTTCGTGTATTCATGAACGTCCCAACCTGTTCCATGATCTGAAAAAACAAGACTACTGATTACAGCTGTAGACCTCTGACAGACACGGTTCTATCCCCTGCTATCAATGGGACGGCTCAAACCAGATTCTATATGCACCAAACCGTATCTGCCACCTGCCTCTCTATCACTTGTCTTTGGCAGACTCGCTCCCTGGGTCCTGTTGTGACGGGGTTGTCTGCATCCAAAAAGAACCGTGGGTTAGAGCACATCGTTTGCTTCCCACAACAATCCTGACACTGTAGTGGATTTGTGTGACAGATCTGATCTCAACGAGCATGTTCAGCCACCTGATGTAAAAACCAGAACCATGTACAGAGTCATGTGCAAGCACTGAAGTCAGGCAAGCATGCTTGAATGCCTCCCAGTTGCCATACTGTAATGCATGTGTAAGTGACCTGGAGGTGGTTAAGGAGGAGGATTGGAATAAAAGGTGGAAATGTTGCTTCAGTCGTACTGAGGCAGTTGATGGCTGGATATTTTAGTGCATGTGGTGCGTAGTGATCGTATCAGTTCACAGTTGATGAGCACTGACCTGTATGCGAGTCGTACAAAAAAGCACCACAGTCGTGTTGCATTGCGGTGCTGCTGAACCGCCACACCACACTGTGTGCGCAGCATCGAGGCAGGGCAGACGCCGCGATACACAAGATGCAAGATCGACCAAGTCCCTGCTTATGAGCGTAGCCATGATCGCACCTCCTCGGCCTGCTGTCTTCGCTGTGTGGCGGCGGTGGCAGTGGCAGTTGCCGTTGATGTGCCTGCGGCCGTGTCCGCGATCGCAGGAACGGGCGTGCCATCTTGGGTCACCTCCTCGTCAGGCTTCTGCTTTTCATCACCAGTGAACCCAAATTCATTGACGCGGTTTTTGTCCACTCTGTAGATCCATCTCTGGTGCAAGTATATCAAAAATACTACGTCATCTCTGAAAACTGCCAACCTGCACCAGGCAAGCAGAGATTAACCATATGAGCAAAAACCGTGCTGACTGCCATTGCACATCCGCTGGCAGTCCCAGTCATGCAGATAATCACATGTCGGCGCTGATTGACAAATCTGAGACCATGCCAAGCCATGATGAGGATGGTCTAGCTAGGATGTGCAGCAGAATCGGACCGGTGCAGAAGAGGCATTTTGATAATAAAAGCGCCAAGGTCATCAACAATTGTGTTCAGAAACTTGTAAGTCATTTGCCTCCTGCACTCACTATAACTTGAAACAACCTGACCACCGCCTCAGCAAACGGGATGGTGTTGTCAGGCCACTAACAGGGATCAGCCGCAAGAGCCGAAGCGTATAGCATGGAGTCGCACCAGGGCAAGTGAGCCACCGATTTGAGCTTGTAATTTAGGTACAGCTGAGGACACATAAGGATGAAGCCAAAGGCATACACGCAGCCGACAAGTGATTGAAGGACAAACGAGTACCTGAACACAACACCAATTTTTGGTCACTTGAATCGTCAGAGCGATCTGACACCAAATCCGTGACCAAGAAACAAACTGAAGCGATCGTTCCATATTGCTGCCTCGGCGCCACAAAATGTGCCGGGATCTCAGCCTCACAACAGCTGATGGCGGACGCACGTGTCCGGGTTCTCCTTGCCAGGTGGGCACAGTGAGTGTACGCAGGTCAACAAACATCAGCAGGCTGCATGTATTACGCGAGTGTTCTACAGCGGAGACAAGCACAAAACAACTTCACATTGCAGCAGCGTTTGCACAGATATGCTAGGGAAAAACTGACACTTAATGCTGTGATGTAGCAGCCACAGCAGGTTGATGAATCATGATGAACCGCAGCGTGGCTGACGTGTTCCCTCTGCTGAAACCGCCTTCAGTGCTTGCTGGAACGCACCAGCTCTTGTGCTTATCGTACACGAGAGAGTAAATGAAGTATCCAACTATCAGTGGGAAGAGTACATAGCTCATGTACCTAGTTGCCTCGTCGTCATGCTTCTTTGTGTCACTGTCAAGGTATGAAGTGCGATGTGCAAATTTCAACCGTGGCAGCTGCCCCGGTATTGCCACCACTGATACATCCATGACGCGTGTAATCTTCCAGAATTCAATGAGGACCCCAATCCCTGTAGCAAACAAGGGCCGCACCCGTTCACGGCACTTTTTTTTGGAGTAAAGACGCATGTTGAGCGTTTCACAAGGCCGTGGATGTCTAGCATCCACTGCAAGACCAAACCATTGCATGATGTCACGCGGGTGTCACGAACAAGACAGCGGGGCATTGCTTGGAAGTCATACATCTAATGTGGGCCTCAAGATTAGCATGTAAGTCATCACGTGCTGTTATGATTTGAATAAAGTGAGAAGAATGGTTATCATCACTGGCCCACACTAGAAACGAACGGCGGATACAAGTCAGATGTATGCTGCAGCAACATGCGCACCAGAGCTGAGGAGCACAACTGTGCTAGTCTCATTGTCCAAGAGATAAAGGAAGATGATTGCCTGGCAGAAGGCGTTGATAATGATCGTTTTTGCAGAAAGGCCCTGCATTGACTTATTGGACCGCCAGAAGCCGATATCGTTTTTGAAAGCAAGAAAGTCAAATACTGAGTGCAGCAAAGACACAATGAACGTCAGGAATAGAAAGTACGGATTTCCTTCCAGGAACACCCGTTTCGCCTCTTCCACCTCCTGCATGTCACACCGCATCCGTGATTCAAGAAACGACGTGTTGAGGGATGTGGTGCACATGGCTGTGCGTGCATGCCAGACAATGGCGATCGAGCTGCCATGCACAGTGGGGCAGCGGCGGCGACGGTGCCGCAAAGAAACTTGGCAGCCGGCACGGGGCGGCAGGTAACGTGTGTGCCATGGGGGCGGCACAGCCACGCTCATGTAGGATGGCACCATGCCGCCGGATGACACACCCCACCGAGGCCATTCTGCTTCTGAATCTCCATTGCGTGTTCAAAGGTTGAAACCAGCATCCAGTACATGTTCGAGACTGTGTTTAACTCAAGCTGCAGCTGCAAGGTCTCTGTTGTTTCGTTTACTGGGATCATGTAGTCCTGCACACCAAGCAAAGTTGACGCAACTCACCAGCCTTTCTGCTTGCATCAGTGATCGAGGCGTGATGCACTACACACCAGATCATCAGGCGCTGGTCGGGCGCAGTATCGTGCCCAGATAAAGATTATGTGCTATGAAATACAAAACAGGGCGAAAATGATGTTATCACAGGGTATCACAGGCCAACATCATTTGGGGCTGCTATGTTCGCCGCAAGGTCTGTCGCCGCAAGGTCTGTCAATACTGCCTCGCCATCAGCATTCGGAAGTTGCAAGAGCATCACCTTGAGTACCCAGAAGTCATTCAAGTGAACCAGTGGGAAGTACTTGTCATCATGCGTAACCAAAAGCGCCGCTGCCATGTTTGGTGCTAACCGGTTAGCATTCTGCGCTTCAAACATGTTAACCATAGATATCGTCAGGTTTGGTTTGAAGTATGGAACCCACAGTGCATCTTCCTCTGTTTCACGATTCGGTGCATTAGAATCAGCTAAATCGCCAACCATAGACTTGGAACCCGGGTCCGGCCTCGTCTCATGTGGCTGTGTGGCATCATCATCACCTCCCAGCAAAGAGCGCCCCTCGCGCGCCTTCCTGGGCGGATGAAACTTGATCAAAGCTGCATCACACTGCTGCATGTTCTGTGCGAGACAGCGTGAGCAATTTTATGCTTAAACGCTCCAAACTTTGTTTGCAAGACCACCGAAATCAATGGCCCATTCAAATCAATATCAAAGCACCGGAGAATACGCTGGCTTCATTTCCGACCATTTCCGTGCACAACAGCGTTGCAGTGCGAGCTGATGAAGAGGATCGCACGTATTGAGTAAGAAAACCTGTTGACATTCACGTGCTGAGTACGTGCCTCTTCGGGAACCGTGAATTCGGTGACAATGAATGCTGTCCTGTTCTTCTGGACAACCTGAAGGCACTGAGCCTCAGCAGGGAGGACGAAAGCATGTACTCGCGTTTGAAGCCGAATGCTGAGCACGGCTTAAGCAGCAGCACCAGTTCACTGGACTGTAACAATTTCTGCAGAGACACGCGAGCTACATCGCAAAAAACAGTGTGACTGCATGAGGAGACCGCAGCAACGAAGGACTGTGCAGGGCGCAAAGCGGGAGCGAACTTCTGAAAAGTCATTAGCTGTCAAGTTGACCAAGTTCTGCAGCATGTAGTCTTTGCGAGCCAAAGGCACGTTCGAAACTTGCCACAATTCTCTACCCTCAGGCCGATTATTGTAAGATAAATAAACCTTCATGTCCAGAAGTTGGTCAGGCCGAAAGTATGGAATAACTGTGCGTCTGCCTGCGTCAGTGGTCACCTTGGTCAACATGCTCAAACTGCCGTTAGATGTAATACTCCCGGTGATCATAGCCATCTACGCAGAAGAATGGAAGCGATTGGAGGATGTACAACATGAACAGGGCTCACCGGCTGGATCGACCCCGAACGGAGTCGGGGTGCTCGACTCCCCTCCGGATGAGCCACTGCGCATCCACATCATAAACGCATACATCAGACCAAATCGAGCCACCATATTGATCATCTGCCCCATTCCACCCTGTTGCGCCTGGCCCTGATCCTCGACCGGAACAGGCGCTGCCTGCACGTTTGCAGCCATACCGCCAGCAGGACAGCAAGTTTCTTCAAAACGTTGGCGATGTCACTGATATATTACCACTTCAGATTTCAGCGACACCGGATGTTTTCAAACAGAGGCTTGCATATCCACACGGCGGTTTCGACAATTAAGTCTGGCTGTGATAGAGTGTACGTATGGCATGTCGGTGCAGCTCGGCACATGGCACATTGCAGCAGTCGTCGTACACCTTCAGTAACAGTGATTCCACAATTCTTCTGCTGAGAGTTGCTACCTTGCAAAGTGTAGACAGAGAGTGCCTTGCTTGTCCCTGCAATCGTATGCATGAGTCACATGCGGAAGAAACTGTTTTGGGAGCTTGTTGAATGCGAGTATTTCTTTTACCGCAGTTCCTGTCTCCCTGCAGCAAGCATATATCGCCTAGATGAACGTGTGCAGCCGCAGTAGTCCAGCAAATGGTTTCGTGGTGTGACGTTGATTTTCAGTCGTACGTGCGGCGTTCTGCAGGCAAAGACCGTCGATACCAAGATACAGCTCGCCCTGGACCCTTAGACATCCGCAACAATGAGGAAGTATACAATAATTTCTTAATCGACATCTTGTAGCTGATTCGAGCTGAGTGAGGCGGAAATGGCCAACGACACCCAGGCCAAGCCGTTTCACAAAGTAGGCGAGAAAGTGCGCGTTTGGTGGCCCCCCACAGCAGATGAAGATAAAACAGGATTTGCGGGCATGTATTGGCCGGTAGTCGTGGAGGGAGTGGAAGATGGGGGCTACAAAGTGCTGTATGATAATGGTGAGTCGGAGTTCGTGAAAAGTGAGCACGTCCATCCCAGTAATGTTCCAGTGGAGTGGGGTCGCGAGGGGGTGCCATTGCAGGTGTGCATCCGGTTTTCTGTGCTGGCATTGGGTTTTGTGTCGTCGTTTAATCGTTCCTGGTGTTCCGGGCAATTGCCGCAGCTGGCTGCGCTTTGGGGTGCTGCGAAATCATGTCCGTGGATGCGGGGGTCTGAAATGGGGGGGGGGTGTGTAATGGGATTTTTTGGTGGCGTAGCAGCGTGCGGGGGCCGTGTCGAGGGGGTGTGTGTGGCGCGCAGATCGGCGAGTTCGTGGAGGTATTCAATGACAGCACTTCAGACCCAGCAGCGTGGCTCGGCAAAATCAAAGCACGGAGCGAAAATGGCCATCTGGTGCGCTCCCCGGCTATGTCGCCTGTCCGCCCGCGCGGGTATTCATGATACGTAACTGGGTGGAATTATGGCCTCGAATTCTACAGCGCAAATTTTTTTTCGGTCGCGTGAACAGCGCGAGAGGCGTTCATGGGTCGAGTAGCCAATACAAAATCATCGTCGGTGTGACGCGGCACGATCTGGATTGATTCTCGATGCGCGTGTACGGACGGCGGTACGTGCGCTGCACAGAACTCGAACATGGAATATCACGATTGTTTTGGAGCTTCGGAGGTGTTTCTGGGCCTACTCGCTGCCGGCTGCCGAACGACGTCCGCACTGCCTTTACTCCGGCGCTAGATGTCGCGGAATGTCGAGTTGCACAACTTTTACCACAGGCAAGTGGAAATACCATCAGCCAGTGTTCAAGCTCACATACTATACAGTTTCAACTTTATATATATTATATTCTCGTACAACTCTGTCCCAGCTTGTCTTGATTGAAACATCTTCCTTACACGCATGCATGGAACTATCGGCACAGGAACGCGTCGACAAGCTCGCCGTCAGCACGCCCTGCAAGCTTGGTCGCGCCCCCGCAGCCACGACCTTGTAATCTTGAATCAGCTGTGTGAACTGCTAAACAAGGTTCCTCGACGGCAGACTTGCATGCAATACCAAGCGGCCCTTACTATATCCTTAGCATATATGTCATGCTACACCAGATTCTGGCCTTCACACTGCGCAATCTCAACTAGCGCACAAACTCATGTTCATTCCCTACGCTTGTGTAGTCGGGGCTGCTGGGGCCTGGAGCTGGCGCATGGGAATGTTACATGTTGGTTGCTGCCAGAGGCTGCCAGAGTGGCCGTGTATTGAATGACCCAGATGCCTGGCTGCTGAATGACCCAGACGCGAGTGTACCGGCATATGTCCCTTTCGGCTGTTGCTGGTTCCCCTGTGCTGCACCTGTCCAGCCGGACTAGGAGGGGCGCTGTGGCCGATGCCCGCGCTTTGGGGACCTGGTTGATGCGCGAGCTGTTTTTGTGTGTGTGTTGTTGTCACCCTGGTCATGGCTCGTCACCCTGGTCATGGCTCGCGCTGCCCAAGATGTGTGTATACACCTGTGCCGCTGCTGAGCTGTTCACGTTCACAGAGCGGTGCCTTGGCTGCTGCTGCATCCCCCGCTGCATCTGCCTGCAGCCATCCCTCGCACGGCCACCCCTGCACATGCATGTTGTCCAGAATGAGCGCGCCGCATCTACTGGCACTGACAGCATGCCACTGATATGCTCGGCAACGTACGGCACAATCTGTATCTAGGCATGCAGCAGAAAGCAACCACTGATCAATGGCAACCCATGTGCTTGCAACTGTGTTTTGCACAAGATCACAGATTAGCACAGGGGGTTCCAGTCATATACTGCATCGTAGGACAGCATCTTGAGCTATCGTGGCTTCTACAGGTAACATACCCTTTCCATGATGAGCCCGATGAAGAAATACCGGTGCGCCAGTGCTGCCCGCTCCCTGAATTCGCTGTTGATGCATTCCTTCTTGCGCTCACACGCAGCTGCAGTCGCCATCAGTGTGAGGTGGTGTGGTGACAGTGGCTGCGCGAGGCCCCGTGTCATAGGCTGTGGGTGCAGGGTCGGCGGCTGCGCCGTGCGCGGCTGTACGATCGACATTCTCAAGCCTGGGTAATCATCAGGCCCGGGCAGACGTGGGAGGACGGGGAGGTGCGGTGGCAGCGCAGTGCATGTCGCAACCACTGAATTGAGCACTGCCGGGATGGGCGAGATCCTGTGTGACTCGACACCACAGGCTCCTGCGATCCCCGTCATCTGAACCCGCATTCGCCCAGGCAACAAGTGAGCAACAGCGCTGACGTGCTGTGCTGCATGCTGCAGGTGGAGTCTCCGCTAGAGCTGGAGACAGTCACTCCAAAAGAGCTGGCGAGACATCTCCAGGGGGTGTGCTCCCAACCGACTCCACACCGACGTCTGCGTTGCCGAGGATGGGCTCGTCTGTTGACTGCGGGGCAGGAGCTGATTAGTGCATGTCCTTCAGGTATCAGCTGTCACCAACAGCAAGCTGGGTGTGAAGCAAACTGTGTTGACCAAGGTGCAGCCGGGATCAGCTGGCGCTAGCAAACGCAAGGGCAAGCCTGAGAGGGCAAAAGTCTGAACAGCACAAGCTGTTTCTGGACTGGCTGCTGTCCGTGAGACAGCTGTGTACATGCTCAATTTCCTTGCTTACTCTGAAATATTGTCATGTCGTAGGACAACCTTTCATTCTGCAGGCCTGCCAGGTCAAACTGTCATGCAATGTGCCGTCACACAGAGCTGCCATGCCGCGGCTGGGCACCATTCATGCCAATCGTTAAGTGTTCCGAGAGGAACGATGTGCAGCAAAACCTGCTAGTCCATCGTTTAGTCTGGGCAGCTGGCAACTTGTCGATGCCTCGCTGTTGTCTGGGGTATTAGACAAGCTGGACACCTGGCAAGCCAAACGCAGACATGCTTGCCTTACGCGAAAGACTTGTGTAACATATGTCATCAGCACACCGTGTGTGTTTATCTGTAGTGTACTGAAGATGGTTGTTTGCGAACTAAAAGCCTGACGAAGACTACTTGCTTTAGCCTGGTGGCAGCCTAATCCATGAGAATTGTCTGTCGCACAGGTACATGCATGAATGTGCATCGCACCAGCTTGAACCAGATGTGGCTGTCCGATGAATGTACTTCCGTGCTCGAGGTGTCGCTGAGGCTTTGTGGTGCTTACTGAGGCCACGATACCTCCTTGTGTTTTCAGAGGGAATTTCAGATGCAGTGTTCGCCAAAGGTCCTGCATACTTCTTCTGACTCCCGTCCTGCACAGGTTCGATGGCAAAGATGTGGGTGAATGCATCCTTATTAACCAACCGGGGAAACAAGAAGTGAGGTAGCACACAAGTTTCAGGCATCCGTTTCCTTGGCATGGCCACGTCATGTACAATGCGTTTCCGCCGAAGATCGTGACAGAACGCTCCAGAATTGCTTTGCCGGTGGCTTCATGAAGACCATCGATACACGCCGTGCCGTTGAAGAAGGCACACGGGTGACGGGTGATGTTTACGCACCCTTTTCTACTGCAAACCAGAACCAGGCGGTTTGTGCTGCCAGCGTCAGGTTTGCCGCTTCACAAGCTAGACGACCCCGCAATATTGTACTGTCAAAGTCAGTCGATGACATCCATCATCAGTTTGCTCGTATCCATCCCTGCTGTCCAGTCAAGGCATGCCCTGCAGTGGTAGGAGCTACACAGCCACGGACAGGCGATGGTCTAGTTTGCCACATGCCGAATCTTCGCGTGACCCTCGGCGTCTCCCATTTAGCCTCGAGCATTCTGCCACTGCGGTCCTGGGATGTGTTCCTGGGCAAGTACCAAGCAGTCACATGAACAAGATGCCAAGATCAACAGGCAAGCTGATGGACTTAGTGTACCCTCCGTTGCCCAACTCACAGCCGTTTCGTCAGATCCACACACACAATGCAGTGACTGCGGGGTCGAGCGTTCTATCAGAGCGTCCATGCCTCCAACAAAAAGCACAGAGTGCCGCATCCAGGCCCTCAATGGTTGGAAAGGGTCAACACACGACATGGCTGGTGGGAGAATTAGGGGAGTGGAAAAAGCGGCGTGCCCCATGCATGTGTCACCATGCAGAGTGCCCTGGACTGTCAACCCAACAAGGGCTAGCATACATCGCTGTGAAGGTCATGAAGGTTGGGAACAGCATTGAACGGTACTTTGACTTCCGTACAAAGCACGAGTTGCGTATGGGCAAACAGGTTGTGGATCAGAAAGTAGGGTTACGTCTGTCGCAAAACGCTAGCGGAGCTCTATCCCTTCTTGGTCAAGGCAGCCTGAAACAGAATGATGTGGTGGTGCTGCGAGGTGTTGCATCAGGCATGGGATGCAGGCATGGCCAAGTCATATACGCACCCAGCTTCAGACCAGTCTGTGCCATGGCCTACATTGTAACAAAGTTCTGACAATGCGATTGGGTTGTGCGCCTGTGGACAGGAAACGCTGACTGCTAAGACAGGCCGCATTGGATCAAGTGAGCCCAGATCTTAGACAAGATTCACGCTCACACACTACACAATCACTGCATGTGAGCACCGGCGCGCAACCCGCTACTCCCACAGCGTGTCTGCAGGCCTCTTGGCCGAGTTGAACTGCCACTCACACGAAACAGCGATGCCCGTGATGCACAACCACAGCATGTGCCGAACATGTCCTGAAAATGGACAGCCAAACACTGCAGCTTGCACATCTCTGCAGCCGGCGGTCATCATGGCGCAGGCCTGGCCAGGTTCGACATGGCCATGGTCAGCGCCGGTGTGATGCGGTGGTGGGCGTCACTTAGGCATGTTCCACACAGTAACTGCTGTCAGTGCCACTCCGTAGCCCGCAAAGGTCAGAACGGCCAGCGCAGCAAACAGGCAGAAGAATGCAATCTTCCTGGGGAACCCCAGGCGCTTTTGTAGCGAGCCCAGCATCCGGTCGACAAACGGAGTCAGCACAAGAGCGCAGCTAAACCTGATCGGCCGAAGCAGCTGCTGCAGCGCCAGCAGGCCTGCAAGTCGGCCCAGGAAGGGGCCGAACTGTCCACCGCCAAATGGTGTCATGCCTGCAGGGCATGGGGAGAGAGTTCTGGTTGGCGCTGTGGACCATGCACGCTGGTGTTATGGACAGACGAGCATGCCGGTACAATGGCATGCAGTTTCAGGTTCACGTATGAGTGACCCAACACAAACAGTGGTGTATGCCATAATCGCACCGGTGGCCGCGACATGAGAAGCCCAGCCGATTGTGATGCATGCGCCATATGTAACATTGCTTACAAACCTGCACATTGTCATTGTGGTGTCAGCATGCCAGATGGCCAGAAACGGTGGTACGGGCCGTGTCACGGTTTCCTGCACTGCAGTAGCTGTATGCCGTTGAGTGGGAGGTCTTGGGGTGGATGCAGAGTGTGGGGAGGGCAGTGCGCTCCACTTGGCAGAAACCAAGCAGACGTCTGGCAGCAAGCCGGTACATACCCGTATGCAAGGAAAGCTCCTAAGCCAAGGCTCTTGAGGCGTTCTTTATCCAACGGACCGCAAAAAATCCAGGCCCTGACTTTGGCCATGAAGGGCTTTGACTCGGAATTGTCCGAGGATGCGGGGCCAGCATCTCTTGGCCCGTCCCCCGTGGGCCATGTTTTCGCACCCGCATCTGCTGCCGAAGTAATCACACGAGCACTGGATGGGATATTTGCGAAAATCTCTGGCGGGGTGAATCTGGTCGGACGGCATGCCGCTGGCATGGCTGTGGATTCCGCGGAGCGGACCCTGGTCCTACACGAACACAAAACCGACATGATCTTCGCAAAACCGAGTCAAACACGCTCGCATATAGCTCTGCAAAGGTGGCGACAGTAGCGCCTAGGGAAGCGGTGATCAGTGCGCGCTGCAAGATTTTTGTGGATGGTTATTTCTGCTCCTGTGACTCCACACGCTGCAAACCACACATGCACTCGAGCCATGTATCTGGGTCGACAGCAGCTGTGGCGTGTATTGAATTGTGTTTTCCAACGCTGCAGGTATTCCACCGAGCCTCTCCCTATCCGTAGCTATGTTCCATTTGCACACCTTCGCCACCAGCAGATTTATCACAAACGGACCTGCAAGATTCAACACAGCGATCGAGAACAAGGAATCGCTTCGACATATGTGAGCAGCGACATGTCCACAGCACTGTGTGTGAGGTACTCAACGTTGTCAAGTGCATGGATGTGTACAGGCCTGCACTGATCGGAAGCTGTTGTCATACACACTGTTGCCGCTTTCTAGACTTTGACCAAGATACACAGTGCTGATGGCTGCCTTCTCATTCGATGAGTATGACTTTGATAATGATCAGCAGTGGCAAACCTTCGTGAGCAAGATCGAGCTCACGGGACCAGACCAGGAAGCACAACTCCGACGGGTGAAAGCCAAGTACTTCAAGAAACATGTGGTAGGCTCTGCAAGCTGTCGCAAGGCGCTGTCTTGTATGTTTTTCATTGCACGAGCGGCGGTTGGCCTGGATCAGTTCGACAATGCAGCACGGCATGGCCATTACGATCTTGCGTGTCACACAAGGCAGGCATAGCTGCTCATACTTGACGATGAACGTGATAGGAGCATTATTTGCAGGACCCATCCTTTGAGCTGCCTTCTACCGCGGCATCTCCGGCAGAAGAGGAGCAGGTCCCAGAAGACCGCCCCTCTCAACCCGAAAATGAGCAACCACAGCCTCAGCAGCCATCTCAAGCGACTGAAAGTGTTCCATCTGGGGTGGCAGCGCAATCCAGTGTAACCGCTCACAGCATGCTCCCAGGCGTCAATGCAGTGTTGCAAGCGGGGGTATGCTGATTCCCCAACATCGGTGCCCCAGATTCACTGACAGATATCACAGCGACCAGTTTCATGCGCCCGGTGGATATCGAACGTGAGCAACGAGTTGCAGTGCATGTGCAGCCATGATGATGCAGTGCAAAGAATGGCAGACAGGACAACATGGCGCACCATACACATGCACGACCATTCTCAGCTGGTGTAACTGCCCACCTTGGTGTCCCTGCAGATGATCGGCCTGATGATTGGCTTCTTGCTGACCATGATCCTGCAGCGAGCGCGGCAAAACCGCCAGGCGTACGCCTGGTTCATGCAGCTGGCCCTCATGTCTCATCTCCTCCGCATTGCATCTGCCCTCGGTGCCCCGCAGCTCAGGCCATTCTCCATGCCAGCCATTCAAGACTGGCTCAACAAGGTGACACGTACGTGCCAACAGCTCATACATGATTCATGTCTGCGCATGAGATGTGCCATCGCCAGTTTGCCGACCGCAGCACAGCCCCCATGCCCCTGCAGTGACGTCTGATTCCCACTATGCGATGGTGTGCTTCATGTTCCTGGGCCAGCCATCCACGCTGGCCGCCATGGCGAGCCCGTTGGTTTTCGCCGTGCTGCGCCTCGCCTCCTACATCAAGCGCCACTTCCCAGTGGCAGCTCGGCCTGCCCTTCCATTGCTGGATGCCGCGTTAGCTCGCAAGGTGCGCCTTAAGGGAGCGAGATCTCAGAGTGAGCCAACACCCAGCATGCCTGGTCAAAGGAGACTTGTTCCAGCCGTGACCAACGCACTCCCGGATGTCTCACTGCCACCTGTTGTGGCACGGATGCCCCGAACGTTGCATGCATCGAATGCAGCGGGGGTGTAGCCGGTTGCGTGACCGCTGACGTACGGTATATCGCATGATGCAGCAATGCAAGCACAGCCATGGGTGCGCGGCTGCCTGGTGATGCCAGGCCTGTGGGAGCGCCAGTGTACGGGGCCCCCCATGGTCCACTTCCACGAGTGGTTGCATTGTCAGAGACACGCCTGCAGTCCGTCAACTGCCCATGCCGCTGTGGCATCACGCTGAAAGGAAGCAGTGAGCGACACGCAGCCTCTGTGACCCAGCTCGCTTGTGATTCTGGACTGGAGCATTTTTCCAGTACATGTTCTGCGCGGTAATCATTTCACAGCCAGTGAGGCGCGCATGCCAGTGTGCTCTGCTTCCGAGCCTGCAGTAATCCTCGGCTTGTGCGTGCAGGAGCAGGCATTCTTGGCAATGGCAGTCGCGGACATCGCATTGCTGGGCGTGCTAGTCATACGGATGTTCACGATCCGCGCCCTGCTGTTCCCATTAATATACGCCAACATGCTGCGCAAGCGGTATCAATCTCCAACGTCGGCAAAGTACCACCACATTGTATGGAGAACTATTGCACAGTACGTGCAGCCGGTTGTTTCCAGGTTGCCACCACCAATAAAGAGGTATGTCGACATGGGGGTGGACTTTTTCACCGGTGGGCAAGCGCCTAGAATGGATTGACTAGAGTCGATCAGGTGGACACCCGTGCCTCAGTGTAGACATACCCGGCTCCGGCTTGTTGCACACTCTTACAAGTGTAATCCGATATCATCACAGCAGCTGCACAGCCCCCCCAATCGCAACAGCAACGCATGCAAGCATCGGTGATCTAGTCCTTGTACCTCATGGTGGCCTTCTCAAAGCCAACAGTCGGGAACTGCTTGGCAAACTCCTCTACATTCTTTCCGAGCTCCACCACCTCCGCTGGCAACTCGGCAGACAGGAGTGACCTGAAGTCTGACATCTTCGGCCCTGCACAGCAGCATGCCCCGTGAGCCCCTCCGGCCGCGTCACATCCCTCGCCCTGCATCGACTGGAGCGTGCAGCGCCGTGCAGGCAGCACACTCGCAGCACGTGCCTGCCCTCGCAGCACCGCTTCCAGAGCCGTCTGGTTCTCCGCGACACCACAGTGCGGTCGTGGTCGAGTCAGGCCAGAGTGTCACGCAGGCGGCAGGTACTGTGTCAGGGTGGAAGCAGGAGGCACACCAGCCTTGGCCTTGAGCGCCTTGGCGATGCTGATGCCCTGGTGCACGAACTCTGCAACCTGCTCAAAGTCCTTCTCCACAAATCCCCGTGACGTGAGCGCGGGGGAGCCCATGCGGATGCCCCCGGGCACCATCGCGCTCTTGTCGCCGGGCACCGTGTTCTTGTTCAGCGCAATGTGGGCCAACTCCAGCACACGCTCCACCCTGCACCAACACGCGCTCGACCGATGTCACACCCAGACCAATGGTGCTCAGCACTCATTGGCCGCCGCACGGTGCAACAACAGTGCACTCTGCTCTCATCGCCAGGTCCCCCTGGCCTGGCACCTGGTGATGGACCGGTCTGCTGCTGGCATTTCCGGTGGCAACACACAGCTACGATGCGCCACGCATGGCAGGCGCCGCCCCGGCGATCCCCAGCGGCGACCCTCATGTGCCCCGCCTTCTGGTCCCTTCTTCCACATGTCAAGTGTGCACACCATGCGCCACCGGCTGTGTCACCCGAGCCGGCAGCCCATGCGCCACACGCTCATGTCTCGTTGCAGGCGTGTTGTGGCACCCAACATCGCTCCCGCCCCCACAACAACCATCCGGTCTGGCTACATGCGCAGTCTGCCTTCACATACCACGTGACGACTGCTCATCAAGCAAACACCGCCTTGACACTAACAGCACCACGGCGAGAGCCACCCACTGCACCAGGCACACTCACAGGGTAGGGAGGGAGGCGCACCGTGAGCCATCGATGCTGTTGCCACGGAGGTCCGTGAGAACGATGTGGTTCTCCGTGCCGCCTGATACGAGGTCATAGCCCCGGGCCTGCATGCCGGTCGCGAGCGCCTGCGAGTTACGCAGCACCTGCTCTTGGTAGCCCTTGAACTCTGTGCCCTGCGCCTGCTTGAGCGCGCACGCGAGCCCCGAGATCGTGTGGTTGTGAGGGCCGCCCTGCAGCCCCGGGAACACTGAGAAGTTGATACGGTCCTCGAGGTCGTACATGATCGGCTCGCCCTTCTTCGTCGTGCCGCGCTGGCCCTTGCGGTAGAAGATCATTGCACCGCGCGGCCCGCGCAGCGACTTGTGCGTGGTTGTCGTCACGACGTCCGAGTGCTCGAACGGCGACGGCACGAGGTCAGCGGCAACGAGGCCGGAGATGTGCGCCATGTCGGAGAGAAGGTGCGCGCCGACGCTGTCCGCGACCTTGCGCATGCGGGGGTAGTCGTAGTGGCGGGTGTACGCCGACGCCCCCGCGATGAGGATCTTCGGGCGGAAGAGGGCCGCCGATGAGGCGAGGGTGTCGTAGTCGATCAGGCCGGTTGACTCATCGAGGCGGTACGGCATCTGCTCAAAGAAGATGGACGTGGCAGAGATCTTCTTGTTGGGCGTGGAGAAGCCGTGGGAGAGGTGGCCTCCGTGGGGCAGATCGAGGCCCATGATGCGGTCGTGGGGTTTGATTAGGGCGGTGTAGACCTGGAAGTTGGCAGGGGAGCCGGAGAGGGACTGCACATTGACTCCCCACTCGGCGGGATCGAGGCGGAAGGCTGCCAGGGCCCGGGCCTGGCAGAGCCGTTCGGCCTGGTCGATGAACTCGTTGCCACCGTAGTAGCGGGCTCCCGGGTAGCCCTCGGAGTACTTGTTGGTCATGACGGAGCCGACGGCCTCCATGACGGACGCGGACACGAAGTTCTCGGAGGGGATGAGTTCCAGGCCCTGCAAGGCGTGCAGTGCCGGTTGGGATGGCTGCAGACAGGGTGGAGCACTAGCTTTAGCGCTGCAGGGCGATGAAGGTCGCGGGTGTGCCGGGAGGCGTTGGCGCGCGTAGGAGGCAGGGTCGAGTTGCCTCGCCCGCGGAGCAAATTCGATGACATGTGCGGCTTGCACACAGCCAGCAGGTCGAAGTCTTCGGGCACTGGATTTGACGCACCTTGTACTGCCTGCTCTTCTCATGTTCGATGATGTCAAAGAGCTCGGGATCAACCTCCGCAAGGCCCTTGTTCAAGAGCTGGGGCCACTGCACAACGTGGCGAATGTCACGCGAACGTGGCACCATGGCTGGGGTACAGTATGCGGACATAGTAACGAGCACCATCGACCAGATCACACATAGCGCATCTGGCTTGCACCGATGATTACGGCATAGCCTGCGAACAGAGCCAGCGTCCGTAGCCGGTCACCTGGACATTGCGGCATCAGTAAATTGCACGCACCGTAACATGCGACCGGTCCTCTGAGCTTGCAAACTTCTGAAAGTCGGCATCGTTGGTGGCTGGCTGCACGCGGCCAAAATTGTCATGGACCGTGCAGCTGTAAAATCCTCCAGCCAACACGCACAGCAAAACCTCCACAGCGCGTCACAACGGAACAGCGAACTGCGTTACTAGATAGGCGTACCTGTGCTGCAAATTTTCTTCGGCAGACTTGTTGAGTTGCCTGCATGAAGTGTCATCGTCAGGTACTGGACCACCCAGGTGGCGGGCGCATATTGTGCAAGAGCGCAGAGCCTGACCACAGAGGACTGGTAAATCTCCCTAAGCAGCGATGCTGTGCCGCGGGACCGCTGCAGCAGTGCAGACATCGCCTAGAGAAGGTAACCTCGTACGAGAACACTCCTGAACACTAACGCAACGAACCAGGAGTATACAGCGGCTAGGTCAAGGTAGGGGGATGCTAAAACAATGTGATGTAAGTCACGTTGGTTTCAGTGTATTGTATGGTTTGGATCGCGTGCATCGCTGTGTCCAGGCATTGCATGGCACAGCGCCATGATGAACAGATCCCTCCCAGTTGACCTCCCCATCCAATGCGCACCTCATGCATGAGCACCACTGGTATTCACCGACGAGCCGTGGCAACGACGACCGCATTCAGTGCCACATGATTTTAATAGCACATCTCTGCAGCGGGTGGAAGATGATGGTGCCAGCGATGCACCTGGGGTTGTCACTTGTCGCGCACGTCAAGAGTTCTGTGGCATGGCTCACTTTCGCAGGCTTCAGAGTTGGACATGAGTGCCAGATGCGGCTGGAGGCAAGACTGTAGGTCGCACATACAACCGAAGATACGTCATGCGCGCGTCTTGACGCTGATCTCTTCGCAGCCGTTCATCGTCAGCGGGGCGGTACACACTGCTGCGCGGTGGCGCCCTCCTCACAGGATCGCGCACAGATGTAACTCTAAAGCGCAAGACAAGAAAGTTTCTGAATCTAGCCATGCACAAGATGGAGATGGGGGCGATCTGTACCCTCCAGCCCAGACAAGCACAATCAGGGAGAGTTGGGACATACTCATGCGATGGTCTCAGATACGGACACGAAGGGTCCTCGCGAAGCGCATTAGTATGCATAAGGACACGCGCAAGGTACGAGCTACCCGCGATTTTGTAGATTCGACTTGATTTAACCGGTATACCGTCCTCACTGGGATACTCTGCATGAGTGACGCCTTCCATGGCCGGGTGCTTGAAGTGTTCAAAAATAACGGCTGCTACACGCACTGAAGCTTCCGGAAAGTCGTTAGGTATCTTGTTTAACACTCATCTGGTCGTGAGCATGACCCAACCGTTTCTGGCCCTAAGCCCTGGTTGAACATGCATTAACCCCGAATGCTTGGCTGTGTACACGTCACTGGAACAACACCAGATGCCGCATCACTGCTGGACAGAAGTCCTGGCTGTCAGTACAGGTCGCGGTCATCGGAGGAGGCAGCTTTGCAACAGCCATGGGCGCAGCCCTTGCCAGGCGAAATCCAAACATAGATGTTCACATGCTCATGAGGGGGGAACAGCGATGTCAGCAGTTCAATGAGACGCATGAGAACTCAAGATACCTGCCTGGAATGGCTCTCCCCGAGAACATGCGGGCGAGCACCGATGTGCACAGCGTGCTGGGTGGGGCTCAGTACGTGATACACGCTCTGCCGGTGCAAGCAACCCGCGAATTCCTGGTGTCCATCAAGGATTTGCTGCCACCAGACATCCCGGTGATATGTGTCAGCAAAGGGATTGAGCAGAACACCGGGTTCCTGCTCTCAGAGGTGTTCCCGTCAGCTCTGAGCAGAATGCAGCCCTGCGTCTTCATGTCAGGGCCTTCCTTTGCCAAAGAGGTGTGGCCCCACCTCTTCTGCTGCATGATACACGGCATGAAATAACAACAGTCTTGATTTGACATTGTCTGACCGTCCTGTCCCAGTTGACCCGTGTTTTGCCTCATTCGTGACCGTGTAAATGCACACAGAAGTCATTACGCCACATGATCCTGCAGTTCTATGGCTGGTGCTGATTGCAAGTGATCGTGATGTGCACGTTATCATCCGTGCCATGCTGCTGCTCATGCGCATCTCGTGTTGACCACCGCCCTAGGCATCTCCCAAGGGTGTTGTTGCTCACGACAGGCAAAGCCCCGACAACCGATTCCCACCGAACCTCACATCACACCTCCAGCCATAGGACCGCCACAGTGGTGACCCTTTCTACCCCCCTGAGGCCACTCACCGCATTGCCAGCCATCGCATATCTGTCTGTGTGCCCTGAGCACTTGAGGACACTTTCTCGAGCCCAGCCCGACGAGTACTGTCCGGCACAGCCTGTCATGCTCTGCATTCAGCAGCAGTGTGCGGCAGTGTCGGTGTAAGCCTTACGCAGTCACCCGTCCGCCAATCATAGTTTCTCCCACTCTGTCCCTGCAAACACACAGTGCAAGCGCCGGTGCAGGTGGTAGAAGCAAAGCTGACGTGCGTCGTGGCGGCGTCGACCGACATCAAGCTCGCCAAGGAGGTGCAGCAGCTCTTCGCGCAGCCCAGCATGCGGATCACACTATCCCGGGACGTGCAGGGCGTGGAGGTGTGCGGCGCCCTCAAGAACGTCCTCGCCATTGCCGCCGGCATCGTGGAAGGCAAGCAGCTCGGCTCAAACGCCCTCGCCGCCGTGGTCCGCCCCTCCTGCCTGCTAACAGCACCTCTGCTACGCATCTGCCGGCACCTGCTCCAGCCTGGTGGCACCGACCGGCACATGCTCGTGGTCCACACATGGGCGGCACTGCCGTCAGATTTATGGGTAGGTGCTGTGTTGAGAGGCGTCGAGGGTAATGTTTATAGGAGACTGCACGAGTGGCCATGCAGCGACGATTGCATGCGTTTGCATGGGCGCTGTGCCGTGCGAGTTGCTGGGACCACAGCGGATGTGCAGTGGTGGATAGTACTCGCTCGTGACTCCGCTCGGTGCAGATGTGTACGGGCGCAGGCATACATGCCATGTTCACCGAGACATGGGCTGTGATCGAGCAGGCAGCGAAGCACTGCATGCGTGGCTGCAGTGTCAGGATCACATCATAAACGGCAAGAACACCACACATCTAGGTCTACTTTACGGCTTGGTGGCCCAACAAGTCAGCCCGACGGTGCCGTGCAGATCTCTCAGGGCTGTGCGGAAATCCGGTGGCTTGCGTCCAAGATGGGCGCCCGCCCGGAGACGATCGCGGGGCTATCCGGGTTTGCAGACATCATGCTCACATGCTACGGTGCTCTGTCGCGCAATCGGGGCGTCGGCATCCGGCTCGGCCAGGGGGAGAGCATTGGAGACATCCTCGCATCCAGCACACAGGTGGCCGAGGGGGTGGCGACCGCCGGGTCCGTTGTGTACCTGGCAAGAAAGTACCGGGTGTCCCTGCCCGTGTTGACAGCGGTTGCATCGGTGCTGGCTGATGACAGTACGATCGAGGAGGCGGTGCAGGCTGTGATTGACCTGCCTCAACTAGAGGAAAGGTAGCGCTGGAGGAGAACGTCCCCGTTTCTGCGACTTTCCGGCTGATGTGTTGTGATCGAGTTTGGACGTGGCAGTTTGTGATGTGGCACCCGTTTATCGGATGCTCAGAGCAGCGCATTTCAATCCGCTCTGGACATTCCACCGATCTCGGAAGTCTGGAATGTTTGCTCCCAGTTTGTTCCCTCAAACTGCTTGACAGTAACAGACTTCACGGTGCCAGGCTTGACACAAGCGACTGTGATTGCAAATCCGTCAGGATTGGATCTTGGGACATAAAACGGGGTCACCCCACAATTCCTGCATACAGCGTAGATAGTGAACACCACATGTGAAAACATCCCTCCAGCTATGCCATATCTGGTTCATGCCGGTTGGGATGCATCAGATCCGTACTTGCAAAACATGTGCTTGGCAGTCTTTGTCCCAAACCGGTACTCCTGCAGGTTGTCCTCTCCCTCGGTGATCGCAAAGAATTTTGCTGGAACCACAGCATGAGTGTTCTTCTTCATGGCACAGATGGAACAATTACAATCCCATGCAATCAGATCTTCAGGCGCTTCAAATTTGAACCTGTGTATGATCGACTCAAAGTTGGAACTTCTGACGCGAGGACCAACCATGCACCATCGCCGTATAAACGCAGTGTGAACGGGACGCACTGTACTGCCTCGCAGTGGCACGCGCCCTTGTGCTGTATGCGGTCCATGATCAGGCAATTGCATTTGATGCGAGAGCGTTCAGTCGTCCGTGGTTATGGGGCGTGACCAAGCCGGTTCCAAGTCGTTGACTGTGATGACGCGACCGTCGAAAGCAACGGTGTGGCAGCTGGACGTAGTGCCAGTATAACCTGAATCAGGCGGACCGACTCTGACGGCGTGTTCCATCAAAGCTTGTTTTCAGAACCCCCAACATCTCTGGAAGCACCAGCCACGCAAGCCCGTGACTCAAACCAACTTTCCTGAGCATACTAGCTTCCCGACAACCTGTCAAGCGTCCAGAAAGAAACTCGTGCTTTTCAAGTACTAAAAAATCCCCTGTTTGTAAACCTCAACGAATCATCACCTCAACAACTGGCTGTGATGATGCTCAAGGAGGCACCATTCCTGAAAGAATATCTGGATAACAAACGCACATCAAGAACACAGCAACGAATCCTCAACTTTCTGGCTGATGAGGATGAATTTGCTGAGATACAGTCAGCGCAACTGCCGTTCAATGGTGCGCTGTAGGAGGAGGTACAGGAAAGCTCTGCAACATGTTCCATCATGTGCAGAAGACAGTTTAGGATGAATTCCAGGCGTTGGAGAACGTGACCGGATCACTGCGCTCTCATCAGGTCCTCACAAGCATCCAGACTGCCGTCAAGACCGCATAAATGCAGCTCGCAAGCACCGCTATCCTGGAATCAAGCAGTCCCCTCCAACAGTTCCACCGCGCCACCCTGCGCACGGACCATCCAAGTGCCCATTTGCAGTTCCAGAGCTGGATCAGAGACGCCAGCCAGTGGATCATGCGGGTCAAAGGCAGCGTATATCCCAGTATGTGAAGCAGCGGTGTGCAGCAAGGCAGGGCTCTGCAGAGCAGCATGCCCACAAGGCCCATCAGGTGGCCATCGAGGGCAACCGTGCCTCCACGCGCCCTGTGGCAGTCCATCATGTGCCTGCCTCTGTAATCCGCCGAGAGGTCGAACGTGTCCGTGCGGCCAAGGGCCTGCCCCCACCCAGGCGCATCTGCAACCACACGACTGCGTAGCGTGCCGGAAGCATGTGCAGCTGTGGTTCATGGGGCGCATCTCGCCATCCAGCGCCAGAAGCACACAATACAGGACAAGTGCGCTGTTTTGGTCGAGTTACATTGGTCCAACGGGAGCTCTGAAGCTGGCTCCAGCTACAGCTGTACACATCCGTACTGCATAGCCAAACTGAAATCAGGCATCTGGCATGATATGTGCAGTGTTAAAAGCATGCTTTCCCTACTGATGATTGAGTTTGTAATGCAACTGGCAACTGACCCAGGGCCATCAAGGAGCACTCGCTGGCAAACACCACCAAATAACAGTGCATACTGTAGATAAACACCAATCGCACTGAGTTGAACAGTGACACACACCACCCAGACTTCCAGGAAAGAAACATACATACATTGAAATTGCCGATGGCACCGAAACAGCAAAGATGCCTTGTGGAAGGGCGCCACAAGCGCGCAAACAGTATCATTAGCGAACACTACACAGCCCAAAGTCCTTCTCACCCATACGGGCTCATTGACCACTGCCCTGCATCACTGCGACCGCAGAGCAGACAGCACAACACGCAGCTCCGACACAGGCCCCCTCGACTTGACGTACTTCGCCACTCTGGCCATCGTCCTGTCCAGATTCGTGTTGGAAGCAAAGAGCAGAGGCGTCGGCCCCATCATCCAACGCCCCCACATGACCCCCTTCTCAATGTGGTCATACACACCCGAGTGAGACAGCACGTTGCCAGTGCCGATATCCTCGGGCGTGCCAGCGGCCGCCCAAGCCCCCCAAGGCATGACTGCGGAGATGCCGCCCAGGGACGCCGTGGTGTTCACTCCGATGCTGCCATAGCGGAGGTCCCCCACGGCGGACTCCACGGCGGCCCGGTGCGCTGCGTGTGCAGAGGGATGCACCGAGAGGCCGCACGACAGCGTGCCGAAGCACTGCTCGTTGCAGAAGGCGACTGCGGCGCTCAGGAAGTCCGGCACATCCACCATGCCATCTGCATGCACGGAGGTCGCCTGTGTGCTGTGTCAAGACGTATGCACGTGCTGCGGTTCAGTCCCGTGGTCTTCAGTTGGCCATGATGTATGCAGCGGGAAGTCCAGACCGCAGGGTTGGTAGGTCAGAGCAGAGCAGCTCCTTGACACTGCCTAACATGCTGACAGGGCTTCTTCCAGCGACTGGCGGGAAGGATATACCTCAAACGATGTAATTATATTAGTGTGCTGTGCTCGTGTGGACCTGAGGTGAGCAAAGATGCACTACAGCATGCAGACCGGTTCCACTACTGTGTCTTGGCCAGAAACGGACTTCGTCACCGAAGCTGCATAAGATTACACAAGTGGCCATGTAGGGCAATTGGCCGTGGCATGACGTTCTTGCAGGAAGTTGGTGTTGGGATGTGCGCATCCGATTGCTACAGTTGCCAAATCATGGCTAGATGCATTTCAAGGCGTGTGAGAAGGCAATAATGATGCACACCATCGGCCAAGGGTATGTCTAGGGCGACCTCTTGCAATGCTGGGCTCCAGTTCTCGACGTCTGTCTGAGCGTCCTTGGGGCTGAGGCCAGCCGCAAACAGGAAGGGGTGGGTGGACCGGTTGCCATCCGAGGCAGGGACGCCATGCTCAGTGGCCTCGGGGAAGCGCTTCCGGAATGCGTCCAGCTTTGCCTGCAGCAATCGCTCCTACTCAGCATCACTCGACATGAATGAGTGAATGGGTATTGTGAACGGCTGCAGTTGCTACAGTGCACCGCATGAGATGGTGCGATGAACTCCCTCGCGCGGCATGCCGTGTGTGCATGATGCAATCGAACACAGGAGGGGGTACAATGCCGGCCTCTACCTGAGGTCGATCGCTTCATAGGACAATTGGTTTCGGCCTTGTCACGTCCTGCCGGATTCCTGCTTTCTCACTGTTGTCACATGTACAACACGCAATGGCATCGCCATGAGATGACGAGGCAAATGTAGTATGCCACTCAGAGTAGCACAGCTGGTATATAGAGTTCGGAGGTGCATGCCGGTCTGCACGCTCGTGGCTCTGGCCCGACATTCGCCAGCTGTTCCAAGCTGGCTCTCACAGCTGCTTTATCCTCAGGGATTCAACCAGAGCTCCCCTGACAACCGCTCATGTGGTGTCAGGCATCCACCGGAAAGCAAAGCACCTGGGAACCTGGGTACCATGGCCAGCGCTGGCTGATGGAGTCCAGGGCCCACTTGAGAGCCTCCACGAACTCCTGCCTCTGCGGCCACGAGGCACACGTGATGATCAGCTCGGTTGCATGACAGTTGTGCCCGCTGTTCATCACCTTGCTGCTGATTGCCATCTGGGCATGGTACCGCAGCTCGGCTGTGCTCCACCGCTTCTTGCTTGGCACGATGATGTAAGGTGACACGCAGCCGAGCTCTGCATCAAAGGGCTTCGTAACGACCTGCGGGCCTCCGCCGGGGCTGTTTGAGCCCCACACGACCGCGTTGTATGTTGCACCTGAGCCTGTCATGTGCAGCGCCGTGACGCGATCGTCCGCGATCAGCTTCTGCACCGCGACTGAAGAGTCAGATGCGCTAGCAGGGACTAGTAGCAGCATGCGCCGGGCCAAGCGGCCTACACTGGACGTGCTGCATGCCCACATATCATATGTGACATATGGGAAAGGGCATCCATACGTCCTGTGCCAGTGCCAGTGGTGCGGGGGTTGTTCCTGGTTGGACAGCTGCGTTGTCGTCACACAACCTGTGTCTGTGAAGAACTTCCAAGCAAACAGGTTGTTCGAGAGAGTGAATGGCAGGGCAGAGCTGCGCACCTGAGCAGTGGCGGCACCCCCGTACACGATGCGAATAGCCCCAGCATCGACAAGCGGTTTCAGAATGGTTGCCACAGCAGGGCCTATCCAGTCGTTGCACGGATTGATCTTGAGGACGCAGAGGTTGTTGTTGACCACCAGCTGCTGCATCACATCCCGCACCACCGGGAACATGTGATTGCCTGAGGCCAGAATGCAGCACACACCCGCCTGGGCCTTGCTGTGGCTCTCGTGCAGATGCTCGCCTGCATGCACTGTGAGTGTACATGCTCTGCCTGACAGTCACTGCACAGTGGCATGTGTATGCATAGCTGTGAGCTTGCAGCGCCCGCTGCGGCCTTGAACCACCTACTGCGGCAGCATTGTCACCTGCTGCTGCAGCATTGTCACATTGAATCCTTGCTTTCATGAAGCAACAGCGAGTGTCCGAGCAGCCACCTGTATGTTTGCGGACATTGCAGTGTCCATAATGACACCTCCGACGACAGGTACCGATTCATCCCTCACAGGTACGGTGGTACAAAGTATGCCACTCTGTCTGCAAGAGGAGATGCCCGCTCATTGCTGGCTTTGTGCCTGCAGAGAGCTGGCTAGGGCACACCTTGTGTCGGCTCATGGCCAGGCTTGATCCAGATCTCCCCGTGAGAGCCGCTGAACAGCAGATTGTCCAGCCTGCACGGCTGAGTCGTTCTCACTTTGATGTGTACCATGTTGTTCTGCTAGTTGACCAAGCCTACAATGTCCTGTATTCCAACATGTGGAGCTGACATGGTGGCCATGGGGACGGATGCGCGAAGGCGCGGCTTAAACCGGGAAGAGGAGGTCTGCATCGCAGGAAGTGGGCACGCACCCCCGTGGCCAAACATCACATGCCACACGGTCTCCAACCCGGCGTGTGCGAATGGGCAGCTGTGGGCCATGGCGAAGCAGCTGCTCAAAGTCCTCAATATACAGTATCACTGGCAGTGTTACCAGCCTGCATGACAGCTCTGTGTTACCACGCTTGCCTTCAAGGCTGATCATTTGCGCGCCCAGCAGGTCACTTGCGTGGGCAAGCAAAGGCGGTATGCAGCTGCGGTCGAAAACATCAGGCGTCGCCAGAAATAACTGTACCAACACCAGCTCGACGGTGGAGCTTCACCAGCATTTCTGCATTGGTTGACCAGTGCGCCAAGGCCTCGAGGCGAGGCGTTCAACGCCAGAGCCGAGTTGCTGTTGTGGTAGCGCGCATGATTTTCCATTTTGTTCCACATGCGCAGGTGTCGATGGCAATCCAAGCCCTAACTTATCTGGTGTATAGCTGGCAATTGCATGCATGAGTAGACAGTGCAAACTCTGTTCATTGATAGACAGCAATAAGCCGCAAGTTTCTCATGCCAGCGTTGATGCCAAACACAGTTGCTAAGCTTCTGGGACAGGAGCACAGTGCCCCTGTGGCATAGGACACATTGGACACACGTGTGGAACGCACATTTCATCTCCCAGACCGCAACCGTATGTGCCCTTGTATTTTGCAGCATCGTCACAGATGAGTGCGAAATTGTCTACGACCAAGTGCTTGCAAGCAACAAGGAGGTCAGCCTTGGTAGCTACATCCATGCTAGACCATCCATGGCCACTCTCATCGGTGTGAGAGCGCAAGTCAGCCAAGGCGGTCTCCACTTCTTCATCGGTCGACGGTGCACGAGCGATATGATCTGCAGTCACACCCAGGGAGCTCACATGGACTCTTTACCAGCGACGAACCTGAATGAGTTGTTCACAGTCCTGCTACAGATGAACATCAGTGCACACGCCGTGGATCTACTAACGCCCACGTCACACGTGTGGTTGGAAAGAATCGGCTGTTGCCCGCGACCATCGCTCTCACTTTCCAGAACGTGATCGAACAAATTGGTATGCCCAGCGTATGTTTGCCGTCACGGAATGGTCAACCGCATCCGACGAAACTCATGATATCACCAGTTCGGTACAGCGATCACACACTGTCGCACGATCACATTCTTCACACAGGTGTACACGGCGAGATGAAAGACTTCCTGTCTTGGACCCGTGTGGAGAGCGGCTGCTAGAGGATGCGGCTTGAGCAGGCTTCACATCAACGTTAGAAAGCTGACCTGGAATCGTTCTGCGATACAGGCCCGAGGGCGGCATGGCGCACCTGCCAGCGGGAAATTTGTCTCCTGACTTCGCCGACCTGGAATCAGAGCATCGAGACGTCTGATTATGGGTGTGAGCCAGCTCACAAGGGTTCGGAGCATGAGTGGTACACCTCGTCAACACAAGCCAAACTCATCTGGTAGCCTGATGACTCTGTGGGTTCATCCGCTTGCTGTTAGCTTTTTCTATGCAAGAATAGCAGCGTGGCTCTGGTTCAGGACTGACTGCGACATACTGCGTGGTGGCGGGCATACGCATGCGGACCTGCTGCTAAGCCCCACTTGACATTGAACACACCTACGAAAACTCTCAATACTTCGCCAAACAAAAACACAGTCGCTTTGCAGCGCTCGTTTTAAATAATATCTACTGCATTCAAGGCAGCAGGGGGTTATGGATGTGACGCCTGTTTTGGTTTATGTGGTGGTGCACGTGTCATAAATCCCATATGATCTCAGCTCAGCTACGCTCAATCCTAATTTCTCTCTGCCATTTTGGTGGAGTATTACAGCACGTGGTGGCGGCAAACCCTGCCGCTGGATGGGATGGGGGGGGGGGGGGGCGCACGTGATGGCAAATGGCTGGGATGCATGGGAGACCCTTTTCGAAGAGTCCAGCCCTACGGGGAATGGCGAATCGCGACAGACATATTGTTAGGCTCACCGTACGATCCTGGCATAGATTGTGAAAGTACATGATTCTGACACGAACATCTTGGATCTAAGCACCTGCAGCGGTTGAATTGAAGCTGGTCCAGATGGGAGAAGCAACTTAGTCTTGACAGCAAGGTGTGCAAGTGTAGCAACACTGCAGCTCATCACTGGCTGTCTTGAGCAAACCTCTGCAAGCACACATGCGAGGCAGTGCAGTGAAGCATGGCTTTCTGCATGCTTTGTCACGCAGTAGCTCAGTACCTCATATCGGTGTTCTAATAACTGGTGTTTTTGTCATGCAGGACGAACGGCAACCAGAAATGCAACCCGAATACAGATGTCGACAGTAGCGGTTTACATGGTTAAGGTTTTAGGTGTCAAGTCTGTAGGTGTGTCCAAGAGGACGGGGTAATAATACCAATATTAGTATTGTGCAGAGCAAGGCAGAGCAAGGCAATAAGTTGTAACCCCTGTAGGTAGACAATGCTACAACATTTTTTGAGATAGTAGCATGTTCAGTGATTCTGTATGGAGTCATGGTTGCAGTGAATGTCTCAATTCGTGATTCCACTGCTCCCCGATCATTTCATGGCCGAGTCCTGACAGGGTGA
The DNA here is from genome assembly GCA_032360965.1 of Ulva armoricana. Lineage (NCBI taxonomy): Eukaryota > Viridiplantae > Chlorophyta > Ulvophyceae > Ulvales > Ulvaceae > Ulva > Ulva armoricana. Next base: position 2,642,386 of record JAUMHO010000008.1, read on the forward strand.
CGTGAACAATAATCCCATCAAGAATCCCAGCTGTGAACAAAAATCTCATCTCACTCACTGCTTACATGGCTACTGGTGCACATGGGTGTGCATGCCGTTGCTCACATCGCTTCACCTGGTAATGATATCATCCACGAGGAACCACATGTGGTGTCAACACACAGCTAGACTTTCAGGAATGCAAAACGCCTGCGGCGCACTCCAACGTGCACACCGCCCGCTGTATGTTTGTGACCTGGCTCTGGTTGTATGTGAAACAGCCATAGTCATCATTGGCGCACACACTCTTCATGGCCAACATGGTGAAAACTCCACAGTCATAGTCATTCGATTGTTGTGGTGCGCCCGGAGTGAGGTCCATATCCCAATTTTCAGCCTGCAGCAAGGGTAGAGAGTATGATGACATGCAATGTGGGATCACGAGACATGATGCTACATAAGTCTCCGTCACACCTGCAATCTATCAGGCAGTGGAGTGATGGCATCTGGTACAAGCTCCTTCTGCTCTCTTTCCCATTCGTTCGCAGTCCACTGTATCAAAGCTTCGGCAGCTTGCTTGGCTATGTCAATTCTGCCGGCACATACAGAGTCAAAATATGTGATCTTTGGGTTCTCTTGCGTGTGCCAGTGGAAGTCCATGACAAAAAGTGCCTGCAAGAGCAAGGTCAGCAAGATTAAACCTATCGTTTGAGCAAACATGCAGTACCACATGCGCGACGGGTTACTATGCAGCAGCACAAAAGCAGGTAGGTAGTATGGAGCCACACACCCAGTGTGCGTTGTCATAATTGACAGGTACAACCACCTGATCAAGAAGCCTCAGCCTGCCGTACAGTTCGAACAATGGGTGTACCCCGTCGCCGTCACAGCCTTTCAGCCTCCTCTCTCTTCGCCAGGTCTCCACTCTTTCAAATGCAAATCCGCCCACGAAAAACAGCTGGGTAAGGAAGTGCGAATTGAACAGCCAGCGACGTGGCGCAGAGATGCCACTTTGGAGACAGACCATGTTATGATTCTGCACAACACCATACCCATGCTTAAGGGTCATCCACAGCACGGAAATTGGCATAACAACAAATTGCCGGGTGAAACATGTCACAGTTGCACTAGAGAGGCATACCTGAAGGAGAGAGGCCATCGTGTTGATGATCTTGTCATTCAACCATTCACCAGGTGCACACGTTTGGAAGTCAACCTTGCACAAATCATACTTACCAGCAGTGATGGCAGAGATGTCGTGGCCTGGATGAACTATGCTGTTGTACCGCTGCTGCCAAACACCAGACAGTTGCCTGCACGAAGCTCGCTACACCATGAGGGATCAGTTCAAGGTGATGGGCATGGGATCCCGGTTATCCGTAGCTGTCAAGGTCCTTGTAGGTTATGGCGAGTACGTGTCACATTAACGCGTATATTTGCAGGCTGGCAAACACAGACAACTGCCGCACCCGCTGGTGATGTTGAGGTCGGAGAGCTGCTCGTGATAGACGGCAGGGGTCACCGGTAGGCTACTGCCACATGCAGGTCCAACAACAGAACATGGAACAACCGGCTGACTTGTAGGTGGGTGCTGAGGAGCAGCAGCCTCCGCAGGTCTCCTGAAAAGTGAGCACATAGGCATGCATTATGTGCAGATTCGGGAGCCTGGGCATGGTATACTGACCAGAACACGCATCACAACACGGTACGCACCGATGCACTGAAGCGGTGTTTCTTCTTACTCGCTTGGGAAGCTGTGTACGGGGCATGTCTCCAGGAAGGGCATTGGCCACTCGCTTGCGGATTGCTGGCTTGCAGAGTTCGCCCTCATGAGCAGCTTCTGCTTGAGGACGATGGCGGTGCGTAGAGGTCACCATGACACTCACATGGTTCAACAAAGGAGTACACACTTTCACAGGTCCTTGAGCAGTGCCGAGAACTTGGAATCGCATTAAAGAGTACCAGGAGGTAGGGGTGGAATTCGCGTCCGTGCCCGATGTCAACCAGGCCCAAAGGCCACAGCTGGCCCTAAACGTCAACGGTGCAAACTCTTCCGGACAAGCTTCTAGGACTGCGTCCCAGCTCCAAGCTACCTCCGCTGAAGGGTCGTCCGTCTTGTGCATTTGCATCCCAAACCCTACTGGGGGCGAGCTATTTCTGGAACGCACCACGTGGAGGATGGCAACGTCCACGAAAGCTTCCTTGATGACCTTCATGAATGGCTTCAATCCTGCGCTGTTGTGGAAGGCTCCACACTTGACCACTGACAGGAAAGCAGACGGTGGCTTCTCTCCTTCACCACATGAACTCTTGAGGCAGGGCTTGGCAGCCAGCAGTGCTGCACTTGACAGAACTTCCTTGCTCAGGTCAGGATGCGCCAACTGCAGCCAGACAAGGCCCTTACATTTGCTCTGAGAGGAGTTGCCGAGTCCGACGGGCGTGTACCGCAATGTCTGGTGACGAGGAGCACCATCAGGAACGGCGGGCAGACGATGAAGTAGCCATTCGTCGAGGTCTACACTGTCATACAACCAGCCCAGACACCGAGCGGCTAGATAACACAGGTCTGCTTTGCTCATCGCAGCTATCTGCTTCGTTGCAAACAAGCTCTCGAGCTTGGCGTTTTGAAGGTTGGCATCCTCTTCTGCACGGATAGTGTCATCGGCAGGTGATGCATGTGCACTCAGTGGCAACTCACCGGCATCGCTACCTTGTTGTGCGGCGCATGCTGTGTCACACACGGTTGCTGCAACAGGCGCCGGTGCGGTGCACTTCAAGTCTGCTGCAGAGGTGCCATGATTTGCAGCCGGCGGGGCACACGAAAACCCGACACCATGAGTTTGAAAATGAGAAGTAGCAGATGCAACTAGGGGAGAGGGTGGGGGTACAGGAGCAGTGCTGACAGGTTCTCTTGGAGCTGGCGTAGCAACTTCTGGCCTCGGCCCAAGAGGGGTGTGGATTGCATGGTATCGAGCCACGGGCACCAGGATCGTGGTTGCGCCCTGCACACGTAACCAGCTTGTGTGCCAATGAAGTCACCAGGCGCATATCATCAAATGCGGATGGGGTTTGGATCCAGCCATCCACACGTCAACACACAGGATGGTCGATGGTTCCGGCCTTGTGACCGATGCATCTTGTTCGAAGCACACCTCATCAACCAGATTCTTCGCACAGGGTATATCATGAGGATTGTTCGCAGATGTAGTAGCCAGCGCATTGCAGTATCGGCCGAAACCGAAGAAGCTACCGCCACTTGACT
>JAUMHO010000008.1:2645726-2683384 GCA_032360965.1 Ulva armoricana
CAGTGATGGTCATGGCAGCTTTGGCTTTGGCACCTATATTCGGAATGTCAGCACAACCACAGGCACTGGAGCTGCGTGCATACGTCACGCAACAGAGGTGCGTCCCGTCCTCATAGCTGGTCGAAGATCTGAAGCTAGTCCGGTTTACAATTGAACGCCTTGGAAAAGGGCTGGGATTTGTTTTCCCACTTTTTCGCCCATTCCCCCCTTTCCTCTTACGGTTGCATGTGGGTCGGGTCGCAAAAAAAATATATATATATATATATATATATATATATATATATATATATATATATATATCCCAACATGCTGATCTAAGAGTTGTGGCGGTAGTATGCGCCGGCACCCCCCTCGGTGACAGGTGACACGCCCACCCGGCAGCTGACACCATGGCGGACTGGATGATCAATGCACAGTTCTAAAGCATGCATTGGCAATGTGGCTGGTCTCATGTACACTGCCAGACCACTGTACCATTGCCTGCATGGCAATTCGGTGCCCTGGAGATGCCCTGGTCACTTGGACCGGAAGTTGGCTGCCAACAATCTGTTCAACGCCAGGAATCCCCGGGTGTACATGAACCTAGCCAGGCGATTGATGGCCGCCTGGGTGTTGGTGTGGGTCGGAAAGAGGAGTGGCTTGGGAGCCATCATCCACGGAGCTGTAAGCACCCCCTTCTCAATGTGGTCATACACACCCGTGTGGGAGAGCACGTTGCCGGTGCCGATGTCCTCAGCCGTGCCTGCCGCCGCCCAGGCCCCCCAGGGGATTGCCGGGAACGTCACCAGAAAGGCGGGCGACGCATTAACGCTGATGCTGCCATAGCGCAGGCTGGCGACAGCGGTGTCCACGGCCTCCCGGTACTCCGAGTGCGTGGAAGGATGTACAGCCAGGCCGCACGACAGCGTGCCAAAGCACTGCTCATTGCAGAAGGCGACTGTGGCGCTGAGGAACTCCGCCACATCCACCGTGCCATCTGCAAGCATGCCTGGATCATAGCGCTGCGTGATCGCTGCCACACACCACATCCAAACACTGTAGATACTCCTTTGGCCTGCCAGCATGGCGACTGTCGACCGTGGATTGCGCAAAATGAGGTAATGCTTGCCGCATATTAGATGCTCAACGTACAGAAACAACCAAAGTCAATGGACGCATCTCTCCGCATGCTCTCGGGAGTGAAGCGGACGCAGTTGTGGCATCCGTGGAGCGAGTGCGTCTCACTCTGGCTGGCAGGCCGAGCGTTCCTGCGAGCTACTCTGCATGGTACTTGCTGCAACCAAGGATCATGACGCGAGTGAGCACGTTTGCTTGACCAGTGCTATCCTTGAGCAATTGGTCTGAGCACATCTACAAGAACGGCTTAATCCCCCCGATGGCACCAAATCACAGCATAACAGGGATCTCTTGCCAATCCCATGCTCAGCAAGATGATGAGAAGGCGCAGTCTAGGCTTCATGTTTGACAGGTGGGGTGGCTGCTTATCAAGTTTTGCAGGTGCACCGCACCAGGTGATGCGGGGGTCGGCATGGTGACCTCCTGCAGTGCTGGAGCCCACGTCTCGGTGTCGGTGCATGCTTCGCTGGGCGACAGTCCAGAGGCAAATAGGAAGGGATGAGTGCAGCGCTTCATGGTGCAGATGCCAACGCCATGCTCGGTGGCAGACGGGAAGCGCTCACGGAAAGCATCCAGGCGTTCCTGCATTCATGCAACGGGTCACTCGTACATTTCTGGTACAGCCTGCAGCCTGCTGTGCACCTGCGCATCTGGCCAGAAGCAGCAGCTGGTGGTTCCGCGGCCATGAGCTTGAATGGTGGCCGGCTGCCTGCTGTGGAAAGAATCACAGCAAGGAACGGCATCAGCAAACCTGTCAGCTCTCACTTTGCCTTCATGTTGAATTCAACTCGACACGCGCGGCACCTCCGCTTCCGAAAGGTGATGTTTACCAGCCGTGATCACTGCACCGTACCCAGTGGCACAAACACATTGAACATCTACGGCGGTCAGCTGCCAGGCGTGGCACAGGAGCAACCTCCGCCTGGCATCTCACGATGCAGTGCATCGTCTTGGTGCAACAGATTCAGTCCATCACAAACACCATGCTGCAGGGCCAACAGCGGGACAGCTCTGCTGCTTATGCTGCACCTGGGAACGTGGGTACCATGGCCAGCGCTGGCTGATGGAGTCCAGGGCCCACTTGAGAGCCTCCACAAACTCCTGCCTCTGCGGCCACGAGGCACACGTGATGATCAGCTCGGTTGCATTGCAGTTGTGCCCGCTGTTCATCACCTTGCTGCTGATTGCCATCTGGGCATGGTACCGCAGCTCGACTGTGCTCCACCGCTTCTTGCTTGGCACGATGATGTACGGCGTCACGCAACCGAGCTCTGCTTCAAAGGGCTTCGTGACTAGCTGCTTGCCTCCGCCCGGGCCGTTTGGGCCCCACACGATCGCGTTGTACGTTGCCGTGGAGCCTGTCATGTGCAGCGCCGTGATCCGATCGTCCTCGATGAGTTTCTGCATGCAGCCACAGCAGCTGACCAGTCACTAGCGATACTTGACGGGCAAGAGCACGTGGACCTGGAACACGCATCGAGGCAGTACCGCCATCAGCATGTGGCCCTGGCTGGCGGGCACACCTGGGCGACACCTGCAGGGCCATACACAATTCGGAGGGCACCAGCCTGAACGAGGGGCTCGAGCATTGTCGCAATAGCAGGTCCAATCCAGTCGTTGCAGGGGTTGATCTTGAGGACGCAAAGGTTGTTGTTGACCACCAGCTGCTGCAGGACGTCCCGCACTGCCATGCATACGTGGTTGCCTGCTGCCAGGATGCAACACACACCTGGCACGGCCTTCTCATTTCTCTGACACCTTGCGCCTGCATGCTCTCGCCCCTCCGAAAGCGAGCTCTGCTGGTGTTCAAGCATGGCATATATGCAGGCCCGCACTCACAACTGGTTCCTGCGCGTGCGCCCTTTGCACGCATGCTGTTCTGCTCCGTGGGCTGTTGAATGCGTGGCTGGGGCTTCACGCAGGTTCATGACAAACATCAGCAACGCTGGCATAGTCGCCACAAGCTGACTGTCAGTTCAAGATTTCCAGAGCCACACGTACCTTGAGATGCGTCTTTGCCGGGCCTCATCCAGACTTCAGCATAGGCACCTCCCAGGAGCAGGTTTTCGAGCCTGCAGGAGTTGGGTTTGAATTCCAAACCGAAGGAAACAGCAGCGATTGCCGTGTTCTCGTATGGCAGTTGCAGCAACGCATGTGCATGGCATGGTTGTGGGCGATTGCGCGCAAAAGACACAAAGACAGCCCTTGTAGGCAGATTCTCGAGATCCACAATATATGGCACACACTGACACAGCCAGGTGGCACGTGGGTACCGACGTCGGGCTGCATTTCTGAGGCTGCCATGGTCGCACCCCCTGGGAAAGACATCACACACGACTTGATCGCCCACCTTACGCTGTCTAACTGCATTTTGCGGACCATTGCGCATCAGGTCTTCGAAGCCATCGAAGTAAAATAAAAGTGGTGCAGCCAGGATCCTGCAGCACTTGATCCGACGTCAGCGGTCATCAGGCCACATGGCCAGTGGGGTTACACAGGTGTCAAAGAGTCTGCTCACATTTCGTCGCCAACTCCTCCCAGGTAGGATCCTTTGTGGGTGGTGGCATCCTGGCAAATGGCCTCATAGTTGTCTATGCACAGCTTCTTGCAAGCACGGAGGAGATCCGCTTTGGTGACATGATCGATTGCCGCCCATGCCGTGCGGCTGGCAGACAGATCTGCTGTGGCCTTCTCGATCTCATGATCCGTGGATGCAGGTTTTGGTACATGATCTGCAAGTCCTTGGGATAGCATCCAATCCGATCCATCATTGATGCAACACAGCATGGGGTGCACAGAAATACAGAAGCCACCACTACAGAGTGATAACTTAGAGATGATACACAAGCGACACCAGCACTTATGGCAAATACCCACGCAAGGTTGCACATGATGCAACGCCAAGCTCAAAGTTCGGACGGCGGTGTGCAGGCATTCCGGAGCTGACAGAGTTCACACAGTCGAGCGACTTCCATCGTCATACGCGCATGGACCACACCTTCCTCAGGCAAGACCGTCTCCTTCCCCGTTACACCAGGGATCAGGCGATCTACCAGGGCAATCACGGGACCGAGGAACCTCAAGACAGCACGTAGAACCATCACGACGACCTGCATGCTTTGAACACAGTGCACCATGCTGACAACAGCTTTCGGAATACACTGTTGGCGAATCAAGTTGCGCAACCTCGTGATCACACTGCAGCGCTCTGCTGCACGCATAACACAGCGCTGCAGATCATATCATGCATCTGGCGAGCACTGACCATAGTCTCAACCAACCAGCAAGAGTGCATGAAAACTTAGACAGCGAATGGATCACAAACGATGTAGGAGGATGTTGTTTCCCCGAAAACGGCCTTGTGTGTTTATTGTACGTTAACATGTAGACGCTTGTCGCGCTGACGTTGTTGACAGCTTGCCCAGCGGCCGTGGCAGTATGGTTCGATTAGCGGGCGCCAGGCCGATAAATTCAGACAGAGATCATGTGGAGGTATGTATACATAGCGCCGTATGGCGTCCACGTTCACACCGCTCCCGCGGGGGAAATCCATGATACATATGACGCGGACATGCAGGCCCAGGCGCAGAAACAGCTCACTAGAGAGGCACAGGAATCAACTATGGTACGCATTATATTCTCTCTGTACGGCTGCCATGAGAATGCTGTTCCAGCAGGCACCAAGCGTTTGTCTCGGGTTGCAATGAGCTGGCCCTGTGCTCTCCCAAGCATGCACATTGCACAATCGATTGCAGGTGCAAAGCTATGAGAAGAGCCTGCAAGAACTTCGTAGTGGTGATCATAGCGCAGCTAGACAACTTTTGCGGGGAATCTTGGATCATCCCATGATGGCAGAGGTGCAACACTGCTGCTTCCGGGTTGAGCGGGGACACACCCATCCGTGATGGGTATCATGCCATGCTTGCAGCACTTTCACAGTGTGTATCAGCTCCGTTGGTGGCCACACGATTGTATTACTGCGGCCTAAGCTGTGTGCAGTTGGCACACCCTGCATCGTTCATTGGCAAATACTGCGTCTTCAGTGGCTCCAAATTCATCTCTAGCGACGACGAGTCATGTTTCAGGCTTGGCATCAAGCAACAGGCAAGCGCCGCACTGCCAATCTCAGGCGGGCAAGACCCCAAGCAGAACGCCTGCTATATCTAGTTCTCAAGAACCTAGCAGACATCGAGGCGTCACATCCTGCAGTGCAGCCAAGCCCGAACGCTCCATCAGTCACCCTTGCACTTTACACAGATGCGCTTCGCCTGGATGGCTCTGACCCTCAGGTGTGGCTTCGCTTTTCACGAGCAGCAGTCACAGCAGGATCAATGGCACCTGCTCGTATCGCGCTTGAGCACGGGCTTGAAGAACACCCCGGCCACCCAATGCTCCTTGAGGACCTCCTTCAATTGCTACTCTCGGTGTGCACCTGATTCAATCTGCCGCAGTGACAAGTTCCTTTTCCCTTTTTGACGAGCGGTCAAGCACGGCCGTCAGCCACATCACCAGCTGTTCATCATCACACCATAGCATGCATGCTGCAGCATGCCCTGAAGCGTCCTGAGGTCTCATGCAGTGGCACTTGCTAAAACTGTTAGCCAGATGATGAGCAAGTCTGCGTCAACGACCACGTGTATGTCACTTCTGTTCAAGTAGTGCTGTTCAAGTATTGCAGACTGGGGTAGCGAGTTTCATTTTCACCACAGCGGCATCGCCTGCCAAACAGCAGCCAATACTAAACGTCCGTCTTTTCAAGGCAGACCCATTTGAAGGAGGATGGTGACGCTGAGCTTCATTGCAGATGGGGGACCTCTGCGGGGCCACGGCCGTAGCTAGGACCATCCTTGAGGTGGATCCCGGGCATGCTGCTGCGAGGCGCGTTGCCTCTGTGTCCACCGTGCAGCCAGATCAGCTGCTGCAGCTGCTGCAAGCCTCCAGCGCGCTCCCCGGATCCATTGTGCAGCCAGAAACGCTTGAGCAGGTTGCAAAAGCTCACCGGGCCCAGCGCCTGTACTCTGGGGTGTCCCTCGTTATAGATGCACAGACTGTAGCAGGGGACAACGCTCAAAGCCCCGCAGTACAGCTGGTGGCCCGTAGCAAGCCAGATGACACCGCTGAAGCTGGAGATGAGGCACATGTGCATGGGCGCCATGGGGGTGACTGGCAGAATGAAAGTATGGACACTATTCTGGCGGGGTGGTCCGCGGAGGAGAGGCTAATCATCAAACTGGACGAGCTCACATGGGCAGCCCTGGCAAAGCAGGTCAGGCCCCAGTCCACTTTGCGGCACGAGGCGTCGCTTTGTCCCAAAGGCAATGCTGTCGTCTCGGGAACGCACCTGTGCGTGGAGACACCAACAGCAATGTCCATCGGTCTGGAACATACTGGACTCTGCCTGGGTACACATAGCTCCTGTTTGGCACAAGGCTGAGTAACACGTGCTGCCGCCGTTTCTGTGATACAGCAGGCGCATGGGTTGGTCGTTTGGGTGAGGTGCTTCCTCCACGGTGCAGGTGGCGCAGTGCCTCGACTGGATCGGGAAGCAGGGCCAGCGGCGGTTCCGTGCGCGCGCCGCGCAGCAGTCCAAGCTGAAACCCCAGCAGCCTACCATTCGGCAGATGCACAGCGCTGTACTGCTGCGGGCCACGCAGCCCGACCCCGCGACATCGGGGCCCCAGGTGACTGCGAGGTCCGCAGCTGATGGCATGCCGAGCTTGGCACCGTTCCCGCATGCCACTCATGCATGGCCCACGGATGCGGCCGTGTCAGAGGGCACCTCCGTAGATGCGTCCGCCCGTGCCGGGCATCTGCCGCCGGTGCATGCTGCGTCGGAACGACGCACGGAGGCGACCGATGTGGGGATGACGGATGTTGACGAGAGTGAGTCGCTGGTGCGGCCGAAGAAAGCGCTGCCGCAGGACGCGTTGCCCCCGGCGCCGCTGCAGACAGATACGACGCTGGTGCCGCGGCTGGACACGCGGCAGCGGAGCGTGCGAACTGGAGGGGATGCCGGAGGCTCTGCTGCGGCCGAGAGCACGTTGGGGGTTGCACTGCTGAGCAAGCCCGTAAAGCTGTCGTTCCGGGGGGCGGCGATCGCAGCTGCGGCAGCTGCCGGGCTGCTGGAAGAAGCGGGGCAGCCGAGCCGGGCTGCAAGGGGCCCGGAGGCGCTGGTGGGGGAGGCGTCCACCGCCGATCCTGTGCCAGCGTGGGGGGAGGCGCTGGTTGCTGCGATCGGGGCTGGCGAGCCAGTTGCGGGCATGGGAGCTGCTCCAGTGGCGGACGTGCCAAAGGCGGCGGCAAAGGCGGCGGCAGAGGCGCCGAAGGTGAGCCGGCGGTTGATGGAGAGGGGCGCTCGCCGGATCCGAGGCGAGCTTCTGCCGAGCGAGGAACCGGTGCGGGCTGCTGCTGAGAGCTGCACCAGGCAAGTTGCGTGGCGAGCTTCTGCCTGGTGCCTGCTGCAACATGCGGTTGAGTCGTCTGGTCACTTGGCATGCACTGTGTCTTAACGGAAGCCGCCTACTCGCTGTACTGTGGCATCGCGCTGTCTGTCACATTTTCACTCTCAGCGATTCCAGATGGAGAGTGTCAGGCTGTGGTGTGGACAGACGGCATCGGCGCTTGCAGGAGCGCAACGATGGCGACCGAGTTGAGAACGTGCGCAACATCATGCAAATGCTGGCGCCGCTGCTGGTCGCTCATGCAGGCCGGGGGCCCCGGGCGGTGCAGGTGCCGAGTGCAGCCACGGCACCAGATGAGGCGGTCATGCTTGGCCACACAGAGTGCAGCAGCGGCCAGCGCGAGTTCACCATGTGCGAGCCAAATCGGAAGGTCTCGGAGTTCCTGGCTGCACACGTTGATCACGTGGCCGGTGAGCATACCCACCTCAAGTACGGCCTGTTTCAGATCGGCAAGCTCATCCTGGTTGCCATCCACCTGGACTACTTTGACCAGGAGCACGCCCGGATGCCGAAGGACCTGGCCGCGTCTGTGCTGCGGATCGACGCGGGCGTGCCGCTGCCTCTGCCGCCGGCATGCCACCTGTACCTAGCGGAGCTGTGCCTCGAGAAGGGCTTTGACACGATGCCGAGTGCCAGCAGCAAGACGCGGGAGGTGCGGTCGAAGCGGGGCAGGGGCGCGGAGATCGCGCGGGCGCAGGCGCAGCGTGCCGGCCTCGCGGAGCTGAGGGCGCGCAAGGAGGCAGAGGCGCTGCTGGTGCGCGCTGAGGATCACCTGGCGTGTTTTGTTGAGGAGCTACGACAGGCGGGCGGCACGCTGGCTGCGGCCGGGGGCAAGGCGGACGCCGCGCGGGGGTGGGTCGCGCGGTTTCACTGGGCGGCGCACCGCCTGCAGTGGCAGCATGGCAATGCGGCTGCCGCACACGAGCACATCGAGCTGTGCGCCCGAGCTGTGCTGGGGCTGGAGCTGCTCGCACCCGCATCGCCGGCGCTGCCGCTGGTTGCGTCGGACGAGGCGCCGCCGCCGCTGTCGGTTGCGCTGCCGCACTGCCCGACCGCGCCGCTGATCAACACCCTGTCGCTCAAGCGCGCCGGGCGGAGGCTACAACTGCACAAGGTCCTGGAGGACCTCCCCGACGCGATTGCGCGCCGCAGCCACCGCGCCGTGTTTGCAACGCTCGCGCCGGATCTGCTCCCCTCCAACGCGCGTGAGGCCGTGCGCTTGTTTGCCACGCCCAAGGCGTACTACGCAGCCCTGCAGCGGGTCCTAGCAGCCCTGGATCCTGCGGTCGTTGAGCCCGGGGCAGGGTCTGGCGCAGGGGGCGAGGTGGTTGTGCGGGCAGCTGCGGAGGAGCGGGCCGCGAGCGGGGGTGCGCCGCCGCCGCGCGTGCGGGCCGACCTGTCCGAACGGGAGATCCTCTCGCTGCGGATGTCGTGTTGCCTGTGCTTCCTGCAGGTGGCGCTGCCGCTGGAGCCCTCCATCAACAAGCACTCGAAGCTTGTGGTCGACGGCCACGTCTCCGAGAACATCGCACTGGTAGGTGCTTCTAGAACCCCTGCGCGGTTGGTGTCGTGCATCTCACCCTTTGCTTGCACGGCCCTTCTCGCCCTGACCTGTCTGCACCCGTGCTGGCGGCTACCTGGTGTTGCCGGTCGAGGCGCCAATTGGCAGGTGTGCTCGGCATGCCACCCCCACAGCCGGACACCGCAGGATGACCAACCTAGCACCGGCAACTCGAGTCCGGCAGCTGGTGTTCCTTGTGCTCAGTGACCCAATGGGGCTGCATGAGAGTGGCGTGAGTGCTGCAGGGCGCTGGCAGCGATCGGACGGGTATCATCCGAGGCCAGGATGCTGGCAAGCCGCCGCTGCCTGATGCGTTTTCAAAGCCTCCGCATGCAAAGTATGCACGCATACTGGATGTCCTGGTGTCTATGATGCCGACATGCATGGCGGAGCTGCGCGCGATCCAGGACCTCCACGCTTCGTGCCACAGCATGCCCAAGGCCAGCTTACCCACAGCTGCTGAGGCTGGCGCTGGTGAAGCTCCGGAGCCGCAGCATGAGAGCATACCCTGCATTCTGAATGACATCGACGCTGTTGACAAGTGCGCTGGTTCCATCCACTCGTCCCATCACAATCTCCATGCCGTTGGTTGCGATTCAGCTTCAGCCTGTGAGGCTTGCCTGCACCACACCAGCGTGGCCATTCCCTCTCTGTCTCAGCAGCCCAGTCTGCTGCTCCATGTCACACATCTTCGGCTGTCTTCAGGAGGCTGCGGTTCTGTGCAGAATGCTGGACCTGACGGAGGTGAAGCTGGCGCTGGCCGCGTACTTGGAGCAGGTGTTCTGGGGGCAGCAGGGCTTGGACACCGAGATGCCGACGCAGCCAGAGGGCGCCGCTGCCCCGCCCGCCGCGCAGATCCAGCGGATCAAGGCCAACATCGAGACAACGAAGCAGCTGCAGCGCATGCAGCACCTGGCCTCGTGCGCACTCGTTGTGACGCAGGCCCTCCACAGCACGTCCGCCCAGCACGGTGCCCTGCATGCGCTGGCGCACGCGGCGCTCGGGGACACGGCGGCGAGATGCGGCGCGGCCCAGGCCGCACAGGAGGCCATGGCCGCCGAGGTGGACACGCTGGAGGCCGTGCTTCGGCTGGCGAACGACCGTGAGGTCGCAGCGCGTGCTGAGCATGCTGTGGTCAAGGCGGCGCTCGACCGCCTGCGAGCCCTCCGCAGTAGCCTGCAGGCTCTGCGCAGGGATGCAGGCGACCTCATAGACGAAGGAGAGGCCCTGGAGGAGGCTGCAGACGAGGTTCGTGCGGCCTGCCATCATGCCTCGGGCGCTCCTGGTTTGTATCTCGGCATGTGCACGCTCTTCTGCAAGGCCAACGATCATGACCCGGCCTTGTATCACGCATCCCCTGTGCGACCCACCCAGGTCACGCGCCAGCAACACTTGCGCCAGTTCATGGACCGCTCCATGTGCACGGCCTCGTGCTGTCCTCGACGATCCGACGCAACAAAACCTCGCCGTGCTTTTCACATCATCCGACTGCCGCATGACCTCCAATCAGCTCCCCAGGGAGACGCTGCTGCAGTGAGCTGCCGAGCAGCAGCGCGGCGGTGTAGCCACGCGAATTCAGGGGCGCTTCTGCAGGCAGAGGCGTCCGCTGAGGGCGGCGACAGCAGCCGCGCGTCCAAGGCGTACGGCACCAACATCTCGCTGAAGGACCTCATCGACGCGGACGTGCTGACCCCGGGCGTGGGAGTGCTGCTGGTGCAGTACAAGCAGGCGCAGTGGCTCGGCAACCTGCTGGAGAGCGGCGAGATTGAGGCCGACGGCGTGCGCTTCTCCAAGCCGACCACGTTCGCCGCCGCCATGGTGCACAAGGTGAACCCGGGCATCAAGTCCAAGAACGGCTGGGAGGCGATCCACTACGAGGGCAAGTGCGCTCCTGCCTCCTCAGTGTTGCACCGTTGTGGCCAGATCGCGGCAGCGGCTCTTGGGTGCGCGGCGCCGTGGCCGTAGCATGCTGGGCGGCCATGACATGGAGACTGGGTGCGACTGTGCCTGTGCGCGCAGGACGCTGGGCAAGTGGCGGTCGGAGTTCTGCGCGGCGCTGGACGCGGACCGGGCGTCCGGCGATGACTGCAGCCGGGCGGTGTCCCGGCAGAGCAGTGCTGCCGGAGATCTGGACGGCGAGGATGGGGGTGCTACCGCGAGGCACCAGCAGGTATGGGCCCGATCGCTGCGCATCTGCTGAAGATGTCTGTTGTGTCGGACCCAGCTGCAACGAGCCCTTGCCGCCTGGCATCAGGCATCGTGTGCTGCTTCCCTTGCCCGGCACTGGAATCGGTCCTCGAGACGGCGTACAGTTGAAACCCCCAAAACGTTGCTATTGGCCCGAGCGCATGAAGCCGATTCCTGCGGTTTTGACAGGAAGTAGCACGGGCTGCAAGATCCCACGGCGGCAGATCCGGTTGGTGGGCAGGTGTGGCATGTTTTGATGCGCTGCAGGCACTGCGGGAACTTGCAAACAAGCAGGTTCTACTTGAGGAGCTGTGCACCACGGCATTTGCCAAGTGCCTGTACATGGTGTTTGGTGTGGAGCTGGATCGAGAGGCAGCCGCAGAGGAGTGGGGTGGCATGGCATCTGCCAAGGTGCAGCGCAGCCAGCTCGACTCCTCGACCGCCCTCGACATTTTCTCGTTCGTCGGGGATGACATAGAGGAGGTCCTTGATGCGGTGGCACCGTGCCGCAGCAAGCTGCTCCGCCACAGGAGCATCCTGGAGCAGCTGTTCAAGGCCTTCCCTCACCCACCAGACAAGGTGTGGCTGAAGCAACTGTGTAAGCGCCATATCTCTGCGCGCAGAGTCGATTCACAAAACGTACAGCTGTTGCTTCAGCACACGTAGCACCGCAGCTGCCGGTGCATGCTCATACCTTGCACAACATGTGGTACTGCCCAGACAGGCAGCCTCGTTTACTGCTTTTGGTACCGTGTGTGAATGGCTCCATGGCAGAGCCAGCGGACCGGTCGCAAAGGTGGCACGGACGGTGGCATCGCCGGCGTGTCCGTGATGCCAGGCGTACTGTCTTCATAGTGCTTGGATCTGTGCTGGCAGCCGCGATCAAACCTGACCAGCGAGCGCCGACTCCAGCCCACCACACGCCATACACCCGGGCATACTCAATGCAGGTCCTGGCCATGTGGCCGGACACTGTCGGAGCACTACTGACAGCGCGCCACGGCCTGTCGGCAGCCGACATCCTCTCGGTTCCGCTGGACCGCCTCCTGCAGCACCTGCCGCTGCTCGCCTCCTCCGGCCACCCCTCCCGCCGGTCGACACCCACGGCCTGCGCCGCAAGCGCCGGGAGCGGCGCGCCATTCACGTTGGACCCGGACCCCCGCGCCCAGGGCTCCCACACCCACGTGCTGCATGTGCTCTACCGCGCGCTGGCGGTGTTGCAGCCCAAGGGCGCCGCAGACAGTAGCCTCGCGCCGCAGGCGCTGCTGTCGCCGCGGGGCGCCGCGGCGCTCGAGGCCGACTGCCGGCCCCTCGTGTGGGACCTCCTCTACAACCCGCGCTGCCTCTGGTCGTGGCGGCAGCTGGCCGCTCTGTACAGCACCGCCATGACGACGCTCCTGCACGACGCGGCCATGGCACTCTCCCCACAGGTCTGACCCTCCCGACCTCAACAGCGCAATACCAGCGGGACAGCTGCTCGTGTTGCTTGCTGCGTGCTGTGAGATGTCGTCGTTCTGATTTGCAAGTCTAGAGTTCGGTTGCCGGCCTCAGCATTAAAGGGAGCGAGGGACGACGTGTATACACACAACGGGGGTCCGAACCAGTGTTGTTCAGGATCTGGAGCACCTGTGAGCGGCCATGCGTGCGGTGTGTTCGAGGCCAGCACACTGCCGGTGTTGCAGAGCCTGGTGGTTTGTCGCTGTCGGGGCGCTTGGTGGTGCCTCGCATCAGGCTGCGCATGCAGGAGTGGCACGGGGACAAGGGCTTGGCGCCACGCCAGCTCTTCCACGAGACTGTGGACCGGGGCGTGCGCTCGTGGGCCGTTGCCGCGCGCCTCGCCGCCGCAGCGGCCACCCTCGGCGGTGCCGACGCGCCGGTCATGCTGGAGATCGCGGCTCGCGGCCGGTTCGGCGTGCTCACGGCTCGCTGGCTCAGCACTCAGGCGGTGCCGCCGTCCGTAGGGCCGCTGCAGCCCCGGCTGCCGCATGCTGCGGTGCTGCAGGAGCATGTGGCGCAGGCGCGCGATGTGGCCCACGGGCTCGTCGGCGGCGACGGCGAGCAGCTGGTGGCGCTGTGGACCGCCGGCGTCCCACCCTGGCACGTGTGGACCCTGTACGGCAAGGTACGTCTGCCGGTTCGTGGCGGACCGCTCCTGAGGCTCAAGCAGTGGCCGGGCGTGCCTTGGCCTCCATGCTAGCAGCCGGCAGTCTTCAGGCTGAAATCCCCAGCTGCACTGCAGGCGGTGCGGAAAAGCAGCCGCGATCGGCCAGGCGACATGACGGAGGAGCTGCACGCGTTTGCGTCGGCGGCCATGCTGGCCCGCGCTGGCAACTGCGCTGCCGTGGACGCCCTCTACCGCCTGCATGCCTGCCGCCTCAAGCGCCTCGCCGCCGTCGTCCCCCCGCATCTCCTGCCCGCCCTCGTGCCCCTGCTGTGGCCCCCGGCTAGCACGCACGCCGGCATCCTTCGAACTGCGCTGTGCCACATTGTGCCGCTCGTGTCCGACCGCTCACACCCCCTCGCACCCAGCGCCGCGTCCGCAGCAGCGCTCGATGCCGTCACGGCGGCGGCCGCACAGCACTGTTTCTTGCCGGACGTGTCGTGGCGCATGCATGGAAGCGCATCGATGTGTGCGGACCCTACAGCCGCACCTGCCGAGGGCGCCGCCACTGCAGCCCCAGCCGGTCCGGATGCAGCCGTGCAGCCCGGCACTCCACCCCCGGCTGAGCAGCCTCCGGTGGAAGCGCACGCGCCGGCCGCTGCCTGCCCAACGACACCCGCACGGCGCAGCTCCAGAATCCAGTCCAACCCCACGACGCCCACGCCGGCTAAGCCAGACAAGCGGCGGAAGACCCCCTCCGCCGCGCAGCGTACCGCGTCTGCACCGCTCAACACGCCACCAGCCGAGCGGCCTGCCGCGGACAGCGGCCCCGGCCTCCATAGCGCAACTCTCTCTGATGAGCAGGTTTACGCGGCCCCGCTGCAGCCCCTGCAGTGCGCCGCGCTGCTGCTTGTGGATGCGTGTGCTGCCATGCATTGGTGCATGCGTGTCGTGCCTGGCCACCATCGCGCAAGCTATCAGCTTGCAAAGCTACTGGTCGCGAGCGGGCGGCCGAAGCTGGGGCGCGTGCTGCTGGGGGAGATGCTGTGTTCGCCATCCGACAAGGTGCAGTTCACGCCGGAGGCGCTGCGGCCGTCGTCTGGTCCCGCGGCGTCGCAGCCGACGGCGAAGGCCGCGTACCCTGACACGACCGGCATGTCAGAGGTTTCTGCGGGCCTGCAGCTCGAGGGGGGCATTGGGAAGTTTCCGTGTGAGGAAGTGACGGACGTTAAGCATGCCGCGCGGCTCGGCCGGTGCATAGCGCTGTACGTGAAGGCGTGCCGGTCAAGCGGCGCGGTGCGAGAGGCCGCAGCCGTGCTGCGCTGGGGCCTGGCCACGAGCTGGGGGTCCACAATCGCAAACCTGGCAGAGTTCGGGCATGCCGCCGGCGCGGTGCTGCTGGCAGACCTCGCCGCTGCGGCTGCGGCTGCAGTGGCTCGGACAGAGGCCTCCACGGCCAGGTCGCAGGCCTGCAAGGCCGTGCTGGAAGCGGCCTGGCAGGTCAACGCGCTGCTGGGCGGGGATGGGGCGAAGTGGGCAGAGGCGGAGCAGGGAGTCCAGGTGGCTCGCGCTCTGCCTGCGGCTGCCCAGGCCGCTCTGGGCGGCCCGGTGTGCGAAGAGGGCGTGCTGCTGATGCAGCATACACACTTTCTAGGCTATGCAAAGGTGAGAGCTGTGCTTAGTGGGGTGGTGACCGAGGCTGCGTCAGCGGCACTGGGATGCCAAGCCCCTGCTC
This sequence comes from Ulva armoricana, assembly GCA_032360965.1. Lineage (NCBI taxonomy): Eukaryota > Viridiplantae > Chlorophyta > Ulvophyceae > Ulvales > Ulvaceae > Ulva > Ulva armoricana. The sequence goes on from JAUMHO010000008.1 coordinate 2,660,888, forward strand.
TGCTGTCTGTCTCCGCGCCTGTGCAGTGTCATCAAGTTCTATTCATGGGTTGCATGAATGTGTCCGCATCGATGTCTGTGCTGGCTGGACAGCAGGGCCGCATGAGCCCACTGCGAACCATGTGCAGCACTGGGGGTGCTGTGCAGGCGTACCTGCATCTGCTGGCGCGAGACGCACCGCTGGACGAACTGGAGCGCATCGTGGTGTCGCTGCGGAAGCGCGCCACGCGCGGCCGTGTCTCGGCACCGGAGCCCCTCGGGCAGCTGTGCGTGCTGGCCTGGGATGGGTTCATGGGCCGCCTGCAGCGCAGCGCGCAGCGCTGCACATCTAGCCACACTGCGCTCTCCGCTGCCGCAGCGGCCTCGATGTTCTGCCGCGTTCCGCTGCCAGCTGTGGCGCCGGAGGAGCATGAGGCACAGCTATCTGGTGTCGCTGCAGCGGCCGCCGTGCGGCGAGCAGTGGCTACGATGGCACCGGCCGCGGTGCAGATGAGCGCCGAGGCTGATGGAACGGAGGGGGGGGGCGTGGGGAGTGTGGCGCGCATCATCGGCAGCAAGCTGAGGCGGGCCGCGGTCGCAGTGGTGGTCGAGGCGGCAGCACACCTGCAGCAGCGGGCCGCCGAGGTCGTCCGGCGCTGCGTGAAGGCGGCAAAGCTGGCCAAGGATACCGCGTGGCGCGACACGGTTGACCCGCAGCAGGGCAGCACTGCAGCCCTCGCTCACGCCCTCGCCCGGGCGCTGGCGTCACTCGCCTGGTGCGGCCTGCCCTACCGTGTCCGATGCTCTGGATCCTCGACTTACGCTGGTTTCTTTCCTTTCTCCTCTGAACGTGGTACAGCGAGCGATGCTTCAGGCGCCGAGTTTCACCGGTGGTCGAGGCGTCTCCAGTGCTTGTGTGTGGCAACACCAAGCGATGCTCGTGTGCAGGCTGCATGGAGTGCATGGCACAGTCGGCGGCCGACACGCAGTGCCGACCGACGTGTTCATGGACATGAGCCCGCGGACGCTGCTGTCCTGTGGCTCAGACATCGAGACCCAGCTTCGAGCGGGGCAGATGCAAGACCGCAAGCCGCTCACGTTCCCCAAGGCGCTCACTGCCAGGCTGCAACAGCCGGAGGTGCCACCCCCAGCATCCTCGGGCGCCCCGGCGGCTGCGATGCCACCCCCGGCCGTGCCGCAGAGCACCGGCAGCCTGCTCGACATCCACGGCGCGGCCCAGGCGTTGCTGACCACCAGCGGCACGGCTGCGTTCCCAGCCGGGTCAGGCGCAGCGCCCGGCCTCCTCCTGCAGCAGGTCGTCTCAGCGGCCGCGTCAGCTGCCACCGGGGCGCCCGCCAGTGGCTCCCGGACGGCTGCAGCTGCCGGGGGAGAGGAGCCACAGCCGGGGATGCGGCGGAAACGCGCGGTTAGCGGGCCGGCCCCAGCCGACCCGCCCGCCAAGGCTTTCCGGGCGGCGCAGCTCGGCGTGGCTGGGATGGATGGCAGCATCACAGGCTGGGCAATGCAGCAACATGGGCAGACAGAGTGGGAGCGTGGTCAAGATGACCAGAACAATAGCTGATGTTGGACTGGTGATATTGACCAGTTTTTGCCGTGACGGTGCCGCTTCTCGTTCAGACCAGATCGGCAGTGAAGTTGGCAAAAAGTCTTAACTTTTTCTTCACTTCGTCAAGGGTGTGTTTGTGTTTGGGAAGTCATGGATGGAACAGGACGTGGGAAGTTCTACTCCGTAGCCGCAGCTCTGATGTTGTGCATTTTACTCGCCACCGCATGTGGCATCACTGATTATGATGCTAGACACGTTTGTGTTCGCTACACCGTGCGCTACATGAAGGGTGTTCACGAGATGCGTCGCAGATCATATGTGCAACCTGCGGTGGTATGGGAAGCACTGGTGTGATGTGTGACGCTGCAACTGAATCCATTTTCAAAAAGCAGAGGGCACCGTAACTGGTCCCACATAATTCACCATGTAAACACACCAATGTTGTACGGGCCTGTGAAGTGAATGAGACAAGGGCCCACTTCCCCAGCAGATGAGCATCGTTACTACTGCTTTTGTGACGTTCTGGTGTCATTATTGGATGTTGTCACCGAGTTTGTTGAGCGGAGTGCATCCAGCGGCCTCGCACACATGATAGCAGCCCGTTGCTGGAGTGATCAGTAAGCCATTTATCTTCCCAGGGCTCGTCTCTACACAACCTGAAGAGATTCTAGAGCTCAACCTTATAGCATCAACTGGAACAGAGCGGAACTGGACGCATACTCTACAACCAGATTCTACGAATTGTGACTGTGCTAGCTCGTTGCGCTATTAAACAAGCTCGCCAGACTTCCCTGATCAAGATGGCACTGGATCGGCTCCCAACGAAGCCACCTGGCATGTGACCAAAGCGATTGATCATCTTCACCTGAGCTTAGATCGGATTTATGACACCACCTCACGACGCCAGGCTAAATGAGGAGGACGACACAGCCGAGGCGGACCAACAGCAATCCGACATCGATCATAGCGCAAAGCACAACTGCCCATTTCTAGCACATGGGGATAGTAGCGTCTCAGAAGTATCTGTTGCTGACACGAAAAATGCTGTGCTTACACAACCTGAATGACCAATCAGACATCCGCAAAAATGCTATGCATTAGCGGTCGCTGCTGTGAAGTTGCTATGTTTGATGGTCGGGAGGAACACGTAACACCTGTTGGAAACTTTCATTCACGCTCGTTGAATATATCCAAGGCAATGTGCATGACATCAAGCTCTGCTATTTGCACCTCTACATTGCCAAGAAGACTGCCTACACTCGGCTGCGTCCTTCCAAAGTCGCCATGACAGAACTCCTTGATGTAGGTGCCCGCTTGTGTGACTAGCTCCAGCACAAACCACTGACGGTTCTGATGCCTCCGACACTTCATGCTGTGGACGACCTGTGCCACAGAGCAACCATTGTATCACAGGCTACCACCGAGAAGCACGATCGTTGCGATGTTGGTCACGAGGAGGGCTTCAGGACGCACCCGAGTACGCACAAGCGGAGCCCTTCGATGCAGAACTCGAACTGGTGTGTCCTGTGAAATCTCCAGCTTCACGGTCTCGTTCAAGACTTGCTCATCGGCTTCAGTCAGCTCCCGGGCAGCCCAGCACAGGGCCCGGTAGTGCTTCTGTTTCTCTGTCTCGCCATCTTTCATCATCTCCAGCTGACACTGTGATGCCAGCTGCAAACCCCGCGCCTGCACGCCTGCCCGCCTTGCAGCAAGCTGCGCCTCACAGTCCCGCAGCTTCTCTCTGCATATGCATATGCATGCTTGTAAAGTACATGGGGCGATGTGCACATCCTCGGCTGTCTGCTGCACGGCGGACGAGCAGTAGCACAGGTCTGCGAATGCGCATTGCTGCCTGCTCGACGATACACAAGCAATGTCCATCTCAGACGTCTCTTGACTCAGGAAAATGTACAACACAAAGACATGATCTAACGTTTGCAAGTGAGTGCATGTCTCACGTGTCTTTAGTCCATGCACATGTCGATGGACACCGCAGCAGAGCTGTCACATACTCTGAAGGTTGAGGGAGTGTCGAGTTGATGATTTGCAAAACGAAAGGGCGGCCTGTGCCAAGCATCCGCACATCTTTATCCTCCCGACCCGCAGTGACAAACACGGCTGAATCCGCTTGCAGAAGCGGCAACAGCACAGCCTCCAGCTCCTCCTGCACACGGCAGCTGGCCCCAGTGCTACAAATACTGCTGATGGTGCACTGCTCTGCAAGCCATGCAGACATGATGAGAGGTGCACCTGCACAGAAGTTTCATCTGGTTCTCGTTTTTTGCCGGGTAGTATCCATGGGCTCTGAGACACCTCACGCTGCAGCTTAAGATACCTCCCACCAACCAGAACAGGCTGTCGAAAAACTTTCACCCAGAGCTGGCATGGGCGACCCTCATGATCAGCTTGCAACAAGGTTGCTGGCTCTACTGCCAATGCAGCTTCAAATACAGCATTGTATCCGCCCCACGGAACGTTTTTTCCTGCCTGACCACGAGGTCGCTTAGAGCCTCGAGGGCGCAAGAACGCCGTCCCGGTGACTTCATTGGGATGGGTCCATGCCAGGCACACGTTGACACCGTTCTGCACCCAAGAGACAGATGTGACACCAGAACCAGCTCCTGCTGCAACATGAACTGTCGTCATGTCTCTGACAAGCTCTGACAAGCCACAAGGATGTGCTAGAACTCGCACTTCCCCTTTGGTAGGTTGAATGTCGTGAGTGATCAAGTCACGGATATATGCGCTCACAACGTCCTTCACCGTCACGGCATCTTGCAGAATGCTCGACCCCTGAAAATGAGGTGCTTCAGGATGAGACTTCTGAAGTTTGCGCCAAAAGGTTGCTGTGTTTAGCGCGAGGACACCTGGTGCCTGCAAAGAAACTGTGAGATTTGCCAGCGCCATTGATCGTCTCGCGACTTCAAAGCAAGCAAAGCAGCTGACGTACATACCTGAACTGCCAGATTCCATTCGTCAATTTGATGACCCTTGCTGCATGCTACCTGAGCCACCGCGTCCAGCGCTGGGGACAAGCTCCATGTTCCCGGCCGGCTACTTTCAAGCTGCCGGACTTCCCCGCTCACATCGTCCCGCTCTACAGCATTCAAGGGTAAAGGCTGAAGGATACCGAGGCATGCGGGGCAGAATTCTTCACTCGCGCGTGCAGCAAGCGCGGTCGTCAAGGCGTTGGCTACCGCCGTGGCAGTTTGCCCCGAAAGGCGCAGCACACACCGGTCACAAACCTTAATGACACAAACCTCTTACATTGAATATGGTCAGCAGTCGGAAGCATGATAACCAACCGCATCTAGCTCAGCTCCAAGGCACACCTTGTGTGCGCGCAAGTCTGCCTGCAGCTGCTCCATCCACCGAGACGTCGGGCCTAATAGATCTACACTCGGCACGGGACAAAACGACTCGCCAGACAACTGTCAGTGAAAATGCAGAAGGCACGTCTGGAAGGTCTTGCAGTTGCTACCTCTTTGTCGCCGCAGTATCGCGCTGGCTGAGTTCTACACATGCATGCGTGTTACACGGAGATCAACCTAAGAGCCCGGCAGCGCCAAGGGGTAAAATCACAAACCAAACCAAACCAAACCAAGCAAACGACAAAACAACCAACACAACCGAACAACCATACAATCCAAACTGGCGTCACATCTACAACCACCCACTGCCCCGAACGCCATACATAAACACACAGATAACAGTACATCCACCAGCCAGACAACTCACAACGCCCCGAATGCAGCAGCAGCACATCAGAAACACCCCGAAACAAACAGAGCTGGCCCTGGAATCTGGCACGCCCCAGAACCCTGCACCCACACCCCACCGTCGCCAAACAAGTACGTCATGGGCAACCACCCGCTGGCCTTGACAGCATGGCGGGCACGCGGCACCCCCTCCCCCAGGGGACCCGCGAATAGAAGTTGCTGGGGCAGGGGTGACAGGGGGTAAATGACGGTGCGGGCGCGGGCAGGCAGCTCGGGGTCCGGGCCCGCGGAGATTGGGAAATGGGAGGGGTGGGAGAGAGGGGCCCGGGGGGGGGCCTCGCAGCAGGGGGGGTTTGAACAGAGGAAGGAGAGGGGCTGGGGAAGGCGCGCAGTCAAGCACGGAGGGGGCGGGGGACCGGCCTGGCACGGAGATAGTGGGTATGAAGGCCGTCGCTTGCAGAGTCATGCGCGACCTGTTTCTAGGAGCAGCCCCCTTGCGGGGGCCAAATTACAGCGCACGGCCTGCATGCATGTGTGTGCTTCGTTCATGCATCCAGTTGCTAGAACTGCGCAACTACAAGCATTGTAGCGTGGTGACCATTTGTGTCTGTACCGACATACTGGATGGATTCAGGTCACCCACAGCTGGGCCCCACTAGCATAGCGTGCTACATTGAGATTCCCGACCTCCTTTTTTAAAGATATTTTGTTTAAACTTGTTATTGACTGCAGTCCAGTCCTGGCCGAGTGCGGAAGTCATGATGTGTCATACTGCTCCAGTTAGCATCGGGCCCATGGGTGAAGGTACACCAATGGTTTCTTCGAATACCACACGCGCTGTTGCGGCATCGCCAGGCAGGTCCTCGCTTCGGCATCGCTGCGGGCGCGGCTCCATGGCCGGCCGGTTTTACCTTGGCTGCCTGTTCCGACTGACGACCTTGTGCTGTGATTCAGCCCCTGCAAGGGGGCCGTCGCTTGCACGTGACTCTGCAAGGAACGCCCTGCACACCCTCCGCCACCGCACCAGGCCGATCCCCCACCCCATCTGCGCCGGACCGCTCACCCTCCCCGGCCCCTCTCCCTCCGCCAGTCGGACCCCCTGCTCCCACCCCCTCCTTCCCCCTCCCTGCCCCTTCCCGCCCAGTCTCGGTTAAGTTTCCTCCCTACACCCCCGCCTCGGCTCTTCCCTCACGCGGGCTCCCCATGGAGGGGGGTGCCGCGCGCTCGCCTCTGCTGTCATGGGTGATTGCCCATGCCATGCTTATTGGGCGACGGTGGGGTGTGCATGCAGAGTTCTAGGGCGTGCAGGATCCCAGGGCTCTGCGTTACGTCGGTGTGTGCTACTGCTACAATTGGGGTTGTGTGGTTGGTCTACTGGTTGGATTGGTTGGGGCATGTGTGTTTTTGTGTATAGCTTTCAGGGCAGTGGTGGTTGTGGGAGTGATGCCTGCGCTTTTTGGGTTAGTGTGCTTCCTCTTTTGTTTCGCTTGTGTTAGCTTGCGCATTTTCCTCTCGGCGATGCCAGGCTGTTGCTTTCATTTCCGTGAAATACCAAGGCTTTGTATGCGAAAGTACCAGTTCCATACTGCGGACTAGTTATACCTGTAACACAGTTTGCAAGACGTTCCATTTCAAGACTGGACGAAGCTCTGGAAGCACCAAGAGGGCAGAGCAAGGACCAGACATTTCAGCCATGTGCAACACATTCCCAGGAAATGAGCATGTCTGGAAGTCTGTCAGCATGTGCGATGGAAGCTGCCACCGTCGCTGCGAGGACACGCATATGAGGGACCGCAAACGATCACTACCGAATATCTGCGAGGTGGCCATCATGGCGCAGTCGCTCCCGGCTACACGGGATCGCAGGCACCTTCATACGTGCATCACCGCCACCGCACATGGAGGGCCGCAGGGACAAACACCCAATTGCACCAAAGGCCCTTGGAGACCCATGCCAGAGGCATGCGTGCGGGGTGCCGTGCATGTGGCTTCCAAAGAGAAGGCGCTTGCTCGGGGGGGGGGGGGGGGCGCGGAAGTCAGGTTTAGGCGGGCACATGTGAGGTGTATCATGCGGTTACACACGTCTTACCCAGCGATGACATTTTGCGGCCACTTGCCGGGGTCAACCCATACAAATTATACCCAACAACACTTGACATATTGCATCTACGAGGTCAGCACCTTGCCCACCGGTTTCTCTGTCATTCGTCGGGCTTGCGCGACCTTGAGCCACGCTGTGTCCAGCACAGATATGAATGGGCCAGGCCAGCCGGACAACCAGTACACTGGTGTACCACCGACCTCGTAAACGTTGTGCACAAGCGGGCAGATCGCGCCCGGCGCGCGAGATTCCCGCTCTTGTGAGTGCTGGATCGCTACAGCCGTGGCACGTGGCCAGTCGGGACATGATCACAGTGGCTCCCCTCCAAAGTCTCGGGCTGACAAGATGCTGCAGCCCACCAGTCCAAGTGACGGGCCCACCGCCTACGATGCTCTCCTGGCAACCGCTGTGCACATTACCAAGCACAGGCACCTACGTTCCCTCGAATCAGTCAGAGCTATGGCCGGGTGCATCTTGCGCAACCGGCCCCACTGCATGTGACACGTCACGACACGTCAGCAGGCTCTTCACCAAACCTACGATGCCACTCCCGTGGCACAGCGGCGCTTCCCCGTATCAAGTCGTCTGTGGCAGTACGATCCACTGAACTTGCGCTTGGCCCCAGTGTGAGCTTGAGCGCAGTGTACGGGCATGGCACCCGCAGCGGTGGTGAGAAGGGAAAGATCATGGAGTCAACCTGCCTGTCGGCACTCGGGCCGTGAACTTGAGTCAGCAAGCTCTGTTCAGCGCTCTCTGCCCGCTGCTTGAGCTGCTCGATGAGCGACTGCCAGGTAAGATGTCCCTCATTTGGTCGTCGGTGTATGACGGCCAGCAACATCAGCAGTGGCAAGTGCAGAAGTGACATCTTGAATAGTAGCCTTGCAGCCTGTATCACATGTCACAGGGCAGTCAATTTCGAGCACAGGATGTACTCATGGCAGGGCTGACACACATGAACTGCTACAGGTCAATCAGGCGTACATGCTGTACTAACGAGACACCGAGGTCTGACTGAGTCGCAGGCATACACCCATGCTCAGGCAGCTGAGATCACCCACCTGCTGTGAAGGCCTGGAGAAGAATGCTGACGCTGACAGCGCAAACATGCCTGAAACGGCAACGCTCTCATATGCGAATGGTGGGCTGATTAGCCCCTGAGAAGTGGCCACGATGCCAAGAGGGATCAGGTACAGGGCATTGCGCAGCGCAACGCCTGCTGTTCTTCGGCCTGTCTGGTCGAGAAGGGATATCATTCGATGCCCACCTCGAGCATAGTCGTCCTTGCACATCCACGCTAGTGCCATGAAGTGCGGCATCTGCCAAAAATACAGCACTGCTGCCAGGAACGCTGCCCCGGGTTCTATGCTGCCAGAAGCAGCTGCCCAACCCATCAGCGGTGGAATTGCGCCTACGATTGCGCCAACCCATGTGTTGATGGGATGCAGACGCTTGAGTGGCGTGTAAATGGATGCATACAGCGCGATGTTGGCAACACCCAGGCCTGCTGTAAGTGGGTTGGTCTACATGCACAAACGTAATATCAGTTTTGATCTCAAGCAGTGCAGACTATGATAGAGGTGCCGGTACTGGGCTTGCAGCATCCCACTACGCTGAGGAGCCCAAAGCAACACCCATGTGCACAACCGCACACATACACAATTAAAAGTTTCTACCACGAAATATAAAATGACACACCTGGCTTTGCAGAATCACCGCTCCACCGACTCCTGTCACTGCGGCGAATGCCAGGGCTGCAGGCACTGACAACCGTCCGGCTGGCATGGGTCGAAGAGCTGTGCGCTTCATCAACGCGTCACTCTGGATCTCATATATTTGGTTGCATGTGTTCGCAGCTGCTGAACAAGCTAATGTCCCCAAACAAGTCCAAGACAACTTGCCCACGTCGACTGTTTCTCCGCTTCCAAGCACGAACCCACCCGCAGCCGTAGACATGACTATCAAGGATAACTTTCCTTTGGAGAGCTTGTAAAGGTCACGGAGAAGCTGGTGATACACGCGTCGTTGAGAAGCGGGCGCAGCATTTCCAGACACATTATTCGCTATCGCTTGCGCCGGTACCGGGGATGCTCGCGCAAAAGTGGCATAGGAACGGGCAACAGATATCCACGACTGATACAGCCGCGCTGCCTGGCGCAGAGGCGTAGACATTGCTTGTGTCAACTGATCAACACGGTCATGCAGCCTGCCTGCAGGACTGTCGTGGAGCGTTCAGAATCGCGGTCATGAATCATACTGATTGGACGTCAGGCTGACTGTAATTTCATAACGAGAATCTGGTGACCTACGATGTTTCGGGTACTGTTCGCAACCGCGGGGTTCGCTGGAGCACACTCTCCAATGTGTGGCTAGAAGCGACACGAAGGGAATCTGTCCAAATGCCGACAAAGCACGGCGTGAAGCAGATTTTCTATACAGGAGCCAGGAATGGATCAAGCTGCGCATCCTCCATCAGCTATCACAGCGGGGGCGCAATTTGCTCATACAGGGCCACCCACTTGCCAGACATCGCAGACACCAAGCGCAGTCCATGCTACTGCAAGCACAACCCATGCCGACATGCAACCCTGCGTGAGTCGACAATCAGGTTGGAGTGGCTCATCGAGGCGGCCCTGCATGCTCATGTGGCACGCCGCAATTTGAATGGGTTGCATGACCAGGGCAGTCCTACTGAACTGTGGCTACGACATGAACTCATGCCTGGCCTGGTTTCGTCAGCAGATTTCGCAATTCCGTGTTATTCCCTATCGATTGTCAGCATCGGCACAATGAGACGGCGGACGCTGAACAAATCTAGATGAGACAGGCCCAACAACCGTACGGACCATGGGTGAAGGCAAAGTATGGCCTGAGGGTGGGAGGGAAGTGACCCAGCGCACGGGTGATCGTGCACCAAGAAAGCAAATGCACCCATTGAGTAAACAGTGCAAATTGTCAGTGAGCAGGGACCATGCAGCACACCGAGGCTAGATTCAAATGATCTAATAAAAGGTCATACGATTTGTACCCGCGACCAACATTTTGTGGACTGCTTGAAGTACAGTGTACTGTAGAGGCAGCGGCGCAGAGTCAATGCTGTCTAGGGCCATTGTGTCAACCTTGGCTATGTGTCACTTGGATGATCTCAAATCACATATCACATCAGCTGTGCAGGTTTCTTGTAATGTGATGCGATAGCATATGCACTTCTCATCATGTTCATGTGAAGCGAAGATTGACCAAGCCCGGGAAAGTGTCCACTGGTACGCCGTGTAAGTCAGAGTATGATGCAAAATTGGTTCCTTTTACGATCATGCGGTATGGCACAGGCGTAAACACCAAACCTGAATTTGGCAGAACGTGCAACCGCAACTTTGGTGCGCGATCTTCAAGTTCTACGTGCGTGCGCTATGCCTCTGGCGGTGCAGCAGCTGGAGTCCAGCCTGGGTGTAGCGAGGCGCCTTACTTGTTGACCGCGTGCAAACGAAAGTAATTGCTGTAGAATGCCTAGCGTAGAAGAAGAACTCGCGAATCTTGGCCTGGACAGGAGCCGGCCAAAGCAGTCGTACCGTTTCTGGGAGACTCAGCCTGTTGCTCAGTTCCAGCCTATAACAGAGGGACAGAAAGAAGGTCCCATAGATGGAGATAAAACGACTTCAGACGTTAGGCAGGAACCGTATCCACTTATTGATCAGTTCGAGTGGTGCCTATGCGACTTGCAAGACGAGGACGTGATCACTGAGGTCTATGACCTCCTCCGCCTGAACTACGTGGAAGATGATGATGAGATGTTTCGCTTCTGCTACTCCAGGGAATTCCTGCGGTGGGCCCTTTGTCCACCAGGTCACAAGGTAGATTGGCATTTAGGTGTCCGCGTCAAAGCCAATCAGAAGCTTGTACGTCACCCTGCTGAGTTCACGTCTCTGTTTTGCTCTAGGATTTCACAATATCATGTCCTGGCTGTCATGCACGTCGTCGTCACTATTGACTTGATATTGGGAATTTCGCTTGGTGTCCCAATAGTCCACCTGCTTCAACTGAGGCCAGAGCCTGCCGACAATTACTACCCAGAACCTCTGTATCTGTTTACCCCGAAGCCAGCCAAACTTGGCCTGTACCTCTAAAGCGCCCTGTTTCAGGTGAGCTTCATCAGCGGAATACCTGTGGATATTCACGTCAATGGGGAAAGCATCCCCAGTGTCGAGATCAACTTCCTCTGTATTCACAAAAAGCTAAGGTCAAAACGGCTTGCCCCGCTGTTGATCAAGGAGGTCACTCGGAGGGTGAATCTCCACGGGATCTGGCAGGCTGCTTACACGGCGGGGGTTGTTCTGCCCAAGCCTGTCGCAACGTGCCGGTACTGGCATCGCAGCATCAATCCCCGCAAGCTGGTGGACGTCGGCTTCTCGCAGCTCTCTGCGCGAGGCACCATGCCGCGCCTCATAAAGCTGAACCGTCTGCCTGACAAACCGCAGACTGCAGGTGTGCCTTGCCTGCAGCAGCACTGCGCTGCTGCGTCAGTGGTTGCCATGGCGAGTCACACGAAGCACTGCGGCAGCATTGTTTCTTGCGCATTCTCGATACTGTCATGTGTATCCTGCCGGGAACTCTGTCGGAGTCATGCCATACCGGCACTTTCCACATGGACCCACACAGTGCAGTATGTGACCAGCATGATCGGTTTTCCTTGATTGTATGCCATGCCACGCACTAGAGCATTTGTGCGTTGTCTGTTCGCCCGAGTGCATAGTCATGGTGCAGCTGTACCAAGAGTCCTGGGAAACAGTGAACACAGCAGGTGCATCGATTCCAGTGCATTGCCACATGCAAATCCATGTGTACGTTGATATAACCGTAGTGCCAGCCTCCAGGCTTCCGGGAGATTCAAGCGGCAGATTACGGAAGGGTTACAGAGATCTTGAATGAGTACCTGCAAGGGTACAAGCTGCGGCAGCAGTTCACCGAAGCTGAAGTGAGGCACTTCCTGACCCCACAGAAGGACCTGGTATATGTCTATGTTGTTGAGGGCGCAGACAGAGTGATCACCGATGTGTGCAGCTTCTACTGCCTGCCCTCGTCAATCCTACACCATCCCCAACACACGGAGCTCAGAGCAGCTTACATGTGTGCTCTCTGTACCCTGCCTGCTGTTTGGCCACGTGAGAACGCTGGAACCCATGTGCAACAGTATCTTGCATGACTGCCACAAGCTGTGCGAGCGAGCACAAGCATGAGTCCTGACGAGTGCCCTGCTCAGTACTTGTGTACATTCCTAGGCTGTATGTATGTCTGAAGTGCTGTGTGTTTGTAAAGAGTCTTGCATTTGACCGGGCCCACAGGGTTAATGTTCGTGCAAGTGGAAGGTGTCGAGCCTCCGGCTGGGAGCGTTTTGAGCTTATATAGATGCATGCAGGTACTACACCGCTGCGACTTCGACTCCGATGAAGCAGCTGCTCAATGATGCCATGGTCAAAGCCCGAGACCACGACTTTGATGTATTCAATGCACTGGATATCTTGGAAAACAGCAAAGACCTGTTGACAGACTTGAAGTTTGGGATTGGGGATGGCAACCTGCACTACTACTTATTCAACTGGCGCGTGAATGAACCGCTTCAGCCGAGTGATATTGGCCTGATATGTGTGTAGACGTTGTGAGGACCACTTGAGGACCGAATTGCCGAATTTGCATGTCACTGTTGCTTCCTTGGCACGTGGTGCTGGAAGATAGTAGAGCATGTTCTGGCTAATTGTAAACATGGCGGAAACCAAGAACATCTGCTCGATATGCAGCCCTATCAGCTTCAGCTTGGTGTACTGGTTCTTGATGCTGTTTGAGTACATCATCCCGTGGGACCAATGGAACCCGAGCCAAAGAGCATCTCGAAATCTAGCTCTCTGCTCCAACCCGCCTGCTGCTGACTGCTGTCTTTACTTTTCTCCTGATCACTCCAGACAGGCCCGGACAGAATTCCTGCTGAGACTCTCTCAGCTTGCGGCTGTGCATCTCTCCTCGCCATTAGGCCAGCGACCGCCGCTTCGGCCACCTGCGCCTGCCTTTCCAGGTTCATCTCTGTGTTCGACCGCAGTACCTGCGGGACGAACGGACTCTGGAAGCTTGAGGCCCCGCGGTGCTGCCTTGCATCCACCGCAGCCGCCGGCAGCACCCACGACGTCGTGGCGCCCAGGGTGCCGCGAAAGCTAGGCTTATTGATACTCGCCTTCTGCTGGCGCAGCTTGATCTCCCTCTCCACGTCAATCTTCATGGTCTCATGGAACTGCCTCTGCTCACCGAGGGCCTCGACCGCACAGCTCACCAGGCAGCCAGGGGCAGGGGCGCCACCCAGCTGTGGCGAGGCGCTCCACGGCAAAGCCTGCCCTGCTGCCGAGGCCGTCGGCGTCGCCTGATCAATCAGCGACCCTGCACTACACCAGCCTCGCCCCAGTCCGTTGACCGCAACCGCCGCCGCCCCGCACACTGGTGCAGCCAGGCCATGCCATATCACAGCACGCAGCAGGGCACGGCATGCACAGCGGCACATCCACGCTCACACCTGGTCCAACGCCATCCACCAGCCGCGGTGCTGGTGGCCAACGCGGTGATGGTGCACACCTGCGCGGCTGTCAGAGAAGCTGGGCAGGCCCACAGACACGTAGTCCGCCGAGGCCTGCGTCGACTGGCCGTCCTGCGTGCCCCAGGCGCTGCGCAGCACCCCGGAGTCGATGACCGTGCGCAGCTCGTCAGCGAATGACACCCGATGCCGCACCGACCCCGCCGTCGAGTCCAGACTGGCGCGCTCCGGAAGCCCCCACGCCTGCTGCGGCGACGAGCCGAGCGCGAACGGCTGCCATGGCATGACGACCGCCGTTGTCGCCACCGACGCCTGTGACTGCCGCCCAGGCAGCAGCGGCACGCTGTCGGGGTCGGGCGCCGCGGCGGGGTGCCCTGGGATCGGCCGCGGCGCCGCCGGCGCGCCGGAGCCGGCGAGCGCCTGCGTGTCTGACTGCTCCCGCACACTGACCGCCTGCGCGAGCTGCAGGTCGGGCCAGGCAAGGTCCAAGGAGCTGCGCACGGAGAGTGCCTGGTAGATGCCCTGGATGTCCGTGACGATGGTCTTGGCATCGCGTGCCACGGCGGAGCTGCCCTGCGCGTACAGCAGCGTGCCCAGCAGCAGCAGCACAAACCCGCCACACTGCAAGGGTGACGCGTCGGGGTCCCAGTGCTCGCCGACGTCGCCGCCGCCGTTGGCGTAGAACACCGCGAGGTTCGCAGTCCAGATGAGCAGCGTCCGGAGCGAGAGGAGCACAGTGCGGAAGACGGAACCCAGGCTCACTGCATGCAGCACGGCCTCCGCATCGCCCAGGTAACATACGGGCGAGGCCGTGCACATACGAATGCAGCTGATGCACTCAAGGACGTGTGGCTCTTTGCTTGCCATGGCATGCGTATGCAGGACATCACGGTCCGGCGGGCGCCCCAGTGGCAACAGAGAGGAGACGGGGTGCATACCGGATACTCGCAGGCCAAAGTAGTTGTTGCCAGCCACCCCCAGGAACTGGAACGCGCACAGCAGCAGCAGAGGCTTGCTGCGGCCGAGCTGGGACAGGGTGTCCTGCCAGCTCTCGGCTGAGCGGGCGTCGCCACCAGGCACTGCGGACGCAACAGCCAGGGCTGCGCAGCTGAACACCGTCGACAGGACGCCCTCGACGCCCATGACCTGCACCGGGTGCAGCTGCGTGTGGCTCAGGAGCCTCTCCTCGCTGATAAACTGGAGCGCCTGCACCCGGATGCCGGTCACAACGTGGCAGTGCAAGGGGCCCAGCGTGCGGCCAGCAGAGTCTCTCTCGCGGGTCGACCATCGAGGCCGGCCGCCGTCACGGCTGGGCGCTGCTCGTGCCCGCGCCCTCTTCGCATGAACCCCGAATGCCACGCTCCTGGTTTGTGACACACCCGTGTGGTGCAGAGCCAGCGGCGTGCAGCATGGACCTGGCAGCCGGTGCGTATGCACTGGTGCGTGAGGTAAAGCAAGGCCAACACGGGCGACGCTGTTGCAGTCTTCTGTGCCCGAGGAACACCGTCAGCCCCCGATGCCGCGGAATGGTGTGTGAGCAACAACGACCAGCCTGGCACCTGCTGCAGTGTTGCGCCAGTGCTGCCAGGTGTCCCTGTGATGTGCGGCCGTGCTCACTGCACTGATGCGAGATTCCGTGGAACAGTGGCTCGGCGGCGTGGCGTGGGAGCGGTGTGGGAGCAGCACCTGAGTAAATTGCGAGGCGAGTGTCAGGGAGACCCCGACCAGGAGGTTGGTTGCATGGACGTGTAGAGCGCTGCCATGTCCGCCAGAGCTCGCCATGACCGGAAGCATGTGCGGCGGCACTGCTTGATTCCTGGTATATACGAATCCTGCGTAGGAAACTACCCCGACCCCAGCCACAGCGGCGGCGATGCCGCGGAGGTGCAGGCTGTTGAGCTTCCGCTGGAGGAAGATCACAGAGCACATCGCAGTGAAGATGATGCATGAGGCCTGCAAACGGGCCATCACTGTTCTCGGTGTCATGCTGAACGGCAGCGGTGATACCCAGGGGCTGCCACCAGTCATCGAATCTGCTGCGCCTTTGCGGTTGCCTGTGGCTGCAGGTGCGCAGCCCTCGCAGTCGCGCATGGTGCGAGTGTTTCTGCACACAGCGCAGGCCACCCATACGCTGCGATCATGTCAGACAGTAGAGCGGCCAGCACTGGAACAGATCTCACCTGAACCATGAAGCATACCGAAGCAGGTATGAACAGCATCCCAAGACCTGCCAGTAGCATGGTGGCAAAGTAGGTGATCGATGGGATGACCAGCAGCACCACATCTCTGACCTGGAGAGGGGCAAAGTCATCACTTTGAATGACCTGCACATCAAGAAGACACTGGAGAGCCATTGTGTGCCAGCCAATGCACGTTGATCCAGCTCGACACAGAGTAGATGCGCAATGATCGAGTTCAATAACGTCAGCCCGTCGAGTTACCCCTTCTGCACCACGGTGTGACATTGGATTGGAGACCATGGCGAATCATCAGGTACAAACGAGTATCAGTGGTATGCAGTGGTGCACTTCTGAGCATTCTGGGCGGGGTTGGGTTGCTGAGGAGAAAGCTAGTGCAGCAGGCCATCGTGAAGATGAATGCCAATTTCAATTTAGAAGTTCAAGAAAACAGGCACATGCAACACATCCGGCATCAATCCGTGGAATACGAGAATTACCTCTTGCTGCGGATGAAACGGGTGCTCTGTACTGCTGCAAGATGTCAGGTACGTAGGTTCTGTCCTCCAGGACGAAATCATGGTCCTCATCCTCCGTAGTAGAAGAATGACCATAAAAAGAACAGCATTGGCAGCGCAAAACAGCCCTGTTGTGAAGACAGGCTTCTGGAACGGGTGGACCACACCGTGGAGGCCTGGTGCAGAGACTTGAAAGCTGACTGCAGCCGCATGTTTGCTGATAAGGCTGGCAAGATGATGCTTGCTTCAGAATGATGCTAGCCATCCTCAATGGATATTTCTTGAATACTTTCACAGGAAAAATCAGGGCCACTGTCCTCACTGACAGCGCTCAAACCGCTCAGCGCCATTGTCAGGAAGATTAGTACATGCAGAGAGAGTGCTGTCTAGTGGAAGCCTCGGTGAAACGGGGGCCCCTTAAAGGGCAGTGAGTGTGCAAACAAATGATGTTCAGTGGTGTGAACGGGGTCCACATACGTGCATGGGGCAGCAATCGTACATCATCCGAGACGCCGGAACTGATAATCGCAGCTGTTGCAACCGAACAACAAAGTGTAGACATTATATTTCGACGTGCCGACCTTGCGGCTGCGCTGTCGCACAGTGCATGCTTGTCTGTCAGACTTTGGCGGTACCGGTGCATCGGGGACTTACTTTTTCGCAGGCCGCTGGCCAGGCTGGCGCAGAGTAGCAAGGCTGTAGAGTCAGCGAAGACACTAAGAAAAGCCATGGGGAAGACCAGCTGAAATTTACGGGTTAATCGCGCCGTGACACAGCCTGTGCGACACTGGTGGTCTTGGCCTATCCGTGCAGCGGTGTATCGGATTTGTGCCTTCTCAAGTATTGAGCCGGTGCGGAAAGGACGCAACAGACTTGAAGACTGTAATCTTCAATACATGCGCCGTCCTGTTTGCAAAAACGGTAATTCAACGCAAGTTCATCGTCCTCCGGGCCGAGCATGAGATTTGTCGCAGTCCTAGAGAGCGCTCCATTCCAGTGTCAATTGAGCGAAATTACAGCAACCGGGAGTGTCCAGAATGTTATGGCTTAGAATCGCTGGGATCCATGTACCGGTGTCCACCGTCGACGTCCGGGCAGCCTGGAGACACAACACGGACAGCAGGCGGGCGGCCACACGCATCGAAACGCAGCTGGTGCTGCGTCATACACCGAGCGGTCAGCGCGTCACAGGATATGCCATAAATATAGACGCAGATCATGCAATACTGTTTTAAATGTTGTGCTGAGGTGGCGGTATGCCACCATTCGAGCAGCTTCGCGAAGGTCGTGTCATTCACGGCCACCGTTAGCCACTTTGGCGCTGAGCCCCACGTTTTCGCAGCCAATACATTCAAGAATGCCATACCATGCGCAGAGGACGAACAGCGTACTCAAATTTCATAGTGCAGCTTGCCTATGTGTTTTTTTTTTGCGCATGGTAATACACCCGCGGACGTAGCCGGCGCAGCCCCGAGTCGTTTTGAATGGCAGCAGAGGATGCACACATTTTCAGCACGGGACACCCAGATAATACTGTCACACATTTGATTCTAGACATCGGAATACGCGGAATATCATGATCTTGCTGTAATTTGTTTGGATCGCAATCACAGCTGCACGGAGTTGATGAGGCCGGTTAGGCTTCAATGTGGCGGTGCCCATTCCGTAAACAGACTACGCGATGTGCGGTCCACGCCCGCTTTACATGGACATGCCAGGCTCAGAGCAGTACACTGGGAATGCGTTCGCCTGCGCCCTGTGCCAACGCAAGGGCCAACACGGATACACGCCATCGACGCAACGTCCCACTGGGACGCAGCCCCAGGAATTCGCATAAACAAGTGCTTCAAATCGTCCCATTCACGACGTCAGGCAGATGCTTTGATAGAGGGTGGGCGCGTAAAACTGAACGGCAAGGTTGGTATCACTACGACTGTCTCTGCCACATTACAGCTGTCTCGCCGAGCTGGTTAGCATACGCAGCTCGGCTGCCTTCCTTGCGACGTGAGAGCTACCCAAACGGCCTCTGATGGGATGCATTCTGTAGCTCTCTGTAGTATCCTCTGCACTACATACGTCAAGAGCTTGTGCCAGCTGTTGACGCTCACCCTGTAACATGCAAGGAGTCTTGCTTTGCCTTGCCAGATTTTCGGTAGCCAGCTAGTTCCCGTCACAACAACGATTCGCACAACACATGCTGCTCTGTCTTGTGTGCTGCTAACTTCCATAGTTTCCTTCTACACACCTGGTCGCTATTTGTAGGTTGCAACTTCTGGAAATCGTGTCAAGCATGGAGACCAGGTAACACTCGATGGTAAGCCAGTCAACTGGACCAAGCACAACGAGGAAGGCCCCAAGGCCACTGCCACGGAGCATGTGTACATTAAGTACTGGAAGCCCAAGGGCGTCGTCTGCACAACAGACAGAACCGTCAAAGGAAATGTCATTGATCAGGTACGCACAACTCGGGCAATGCCTGAAAATCCCACAACCCAGGCAATGAAGAGCTCCAAATCTGACCTCGTTGATACATGACAAGAGACCACCAATGACTTGTTGCCCAGCCATGGACAGCAGTTCGATACAACAGAGTGCTTCGCAGTGAAACTCGGCGGCCTCTTGTGCTAGGCCGTACATGTAAGTCTGCTCACACAGATCAATGCCATAGATCAAGCACCCAAAACGAATCTTCATGGTGGGTCGCCTGGACAAGGACACGACAGGGCTGCTCCTGCTGACGGATGATGGCCGCCTCGTCAACGCCCTGCTCCGGTCTCAGCACGCCCACTACAAAACCTACCTTGTGCGGGTGGAGCGGGCGCTTCGGGTGGCTGCCCTGCGATCACTCCGCAGGGGCGTGACCATCACAACATATGCGCAACGCGATGGCAGCAGCAAGGCCTTGACGGCTCCCACTCTTGCAGCCGAGGTCAAACAGGTCCGCCGCCCTGCCTCCCCTGTCAGATCAGTGCATGCAGAGGCTGCTGTGTCGTGCTGGTGACTGATCCCAGCTTGTCGGTGGCCGTGTGACCCCCGTTCCCCCTCCCGTCCCTGGACACTGTGGCCAATGCCCGCGTGGATGGAATGTGGTTTCTGCTTCACGGTTGTTTCATAGGTGATGCAGCTCCTGGGAGCATCGTGCTTGCCCGGCAATCCGCATCTTCCCCTATACCCAACCCAGATACACCCACATCACTCCCTGCTGTGTGGAGCGTGAGCCTGTTCCGTGTGGCGTCGCAAGGGGTTTCGCAAGCAAGAAGCACGGAAGAACGCGTTGTGCAGGTAGACATGCAAACGTTCATGATTACCATCACTGAGGGACGGAACAGACAGATTCGGAAGATGTGCGAGGCAATCGGGTACAAAGTGATTGGTTTGCACCGCGACTCTGTCGCAGGTGTCACCCTCGATGGTATGAAGCCAGGGGATTGGAAGGAGCTCGGGCGCAGAGACAGGCGCATCATTGAACGGGTCTTGACTTCTGCGAATCAAGGGAACAAGGAAGCAGCCCAGCAAGCTCATAAGGATCAGCCAGTGGCGTGAAGGCAGCATGACCATCGTTTGCCTCGGCTTGCATGCCAATGACTGTTTTCCATCAGAGTGTAATTGCTCGCAGTTTTGCGTTAAATGCCCGTGATATTCATCCGGTGATGTTGCCTGGTTGCATCTGGAGCACAAAGTAGGAACAGAAGGCAGCGGTACCTCATGGCTGTTCAAATTTGGAGCCTGACCCAGGCGAAGGAGTGTACGTGATCGCTAGCACCCGCGGCAGGCAACCTTGGCTGTTGTCGCCTGGATGGGCACCCTGTGCTATGCATCTAGACCATCATAGTCCAAAAGTGGAAACAAGCAAAGAGACGGGGGGGCATGGCCATGCGGGGATGTACCGTTCCAAGACGTCCCCAGTCTCCGGTTGCAATGCTGAACACACCGCGCGCGCAACATGACCCAACACCACTGAAGTGTGATTATTTAGACAGCATTGTTTCGTCTCCACATGCCGCATCATGGCTGAGTTTCCACGTGTCGAGTCCAGACGAAACATGACGCTGCGACTAATCTTCATGTCGGCAACACCATTTGCACGGGATAGCACGGCTGGGCGCTCTGGGAAGTACGACTACCAGCCTGTTTTCGGCATGACCTAGACTTAGGGCACCATGCGATCGGGTGGCGACTGGAACCACGCAAGCCACGGGTAGGTACGCCATTGTTGTCAGCCATGCATGCTTCTGCACCTGTCAGACGGGACTCAGCTCCTCGAGCTGATGACTACGGCGAAATATGTGCACAAATTGTTCAAACGTGGTGCCGTGCATTTGGTGAGTGGTATTCTGACTGCGATACTTGTCGTGCAGCCTTTTCGATCTCCCCTGCCGCCTGTCAACAGCGCCCAGATGTTGCCCGGCCCTCCATGCTCTTGACCATCGCACAGATCGTCTCGCGCTGTTGTTCTTCGTCCTGACCAGCCTGAGGAATGTCTACAGATCTTCTGTTAGACCGCGACGTGTGGGCCGACAGCGCGCAGAACGGGACCTCACGTGCTTCTGCATTGCCTAGTCAGTCGCGATGGCGCCGATTGCTAAAACTGCTCGTAGCGAAGGCGCCATCCAATGGCGCACGTGTAGCAGAGTCACTGGACTATGAGCCGGTACAGAATGATCTGTATCTGCAGCACGTCAAGGAAAGAAGGGGTACACGCCATGTCTACGGGTGCGTTTACACATAGCCAAGCTTTGCTGCTCGCGGCTGCCCCATAAATCATGGTACGGGTATGCAATCACCTGATGCTGAATGTAGCTGCTCTTAGGCTTACCGAACGAGCTGCCGCCTGCACGTGCACCATCACACGGCTACCAAGTCAGTGAAGCGTCTCTGTGCACCAGACCCCAGCGACGTTTAGCGGAACACATGCAGTTACTCAGGATTAACCTTGGCCAAGAATCTCGTGATGATTTTGACGGGCATCATGACTGGACTGGTTTGTGTTGGTCTCAACAAAGGGGTTTCCACACTCATCAAGTTCCGCAACTCAACCATGGCCAACCTGGTTGACAGCCATGAGAGTGTCGCCCCGGCATTCCTCATGAACCTCGCCTACGGCGTCTCCCTGACAGCCATCGCAGCCAGCATGGTAAGCCGGCCCGCTGCCATCCTGCCCATCCCCGTCCCACCCCCTTCGGTTACACACGTCAGGCACACCCACCATCACATGATGCGAGCTCCGCTGGCCATGCCACTGCATGCACCTTCCCACAACACGCCCACTATGACCCCACCCTCTCCCAGGCGCATGCCGCCACCCTGCTGACTCGCAGCGCTCGCCTCCGCAGGTCACGTTCTGGGCGCCCTCGGCCGCGGGTGCGGGTGTCACGCTGGTCAT
The DNA here is from genome assembly GCA_032360965.1 of Ulva armoricana. Taxonomy (NCBI): domain Eukaryota; kingdom Viridiplantae; phylum Chlorophyta; class Ulvophyceae; order Ulvales; family Ulvaceae; genus Ulva; species Ulva armoricana. Next base: position 2,682,899 of record JAUMHO010000008.1, read on the forward strand.
GGCATACCTCAACGGCAACCACATCCCCAACCTCCTGCGCATGCGCACGCTCATCACCAAGGTCGTCGGCGCGATGTGCAGTGTCGCCTCCGGCCTCGCCATCGGGCCGGAGGGGCCCATGGTGCACATCGGCTCGTGCATCGCATCCAACATCACGTACGCTCGCTGCTCCGCGGTCCTCGCACGCATCACGCCGTGGGGCCGCTGCACCACCGAAGACGCTGATGCTGTGGCTGACGGCGGGGGTGACGATGACGTGGCGTCCGTAGTGGACTCGGTCGTGGACGTTCCGCGCAAGGGCGCCTGGTGTGCAACGTGGGAGGAGCTGCACGAGGACAGCGAGCACCGCGAGTTCATTGCCGCTGGTGCCGCAGCGGGCCTGTCAGTGCGCTCTAACTGCACGCATGCGCTCTGAATGCACGCGTGCCGTCTCCTGGGGGGGGGGGGGGGGGGGGGGGGCGGGGGGGGCGGGGGGGGGGGGGGGGG
>JAUMHO010000008.1:2686183-2710846 GCA_032360965.1 Ulva armoricana
GATTCCGCGTGCCCCCCTGGGTTTCGAACACGATCGCGCGCGACCACCTCGCTTAGCACAGGAGGAGGCCCTGTGAGATGCGTGCGGTTGTCTGAGGGGGGTTTCCAGGTGGTTTACCCCCTTGGCCCGTGGTCCCGGTTATCCGGAGATGTCAAGGTCCTTGTAGGATATGGCGAGTAAGTATCATATTTACATTTACATTTACGTGTACCTCCAGCCCGGCTGCGAACCGACACAGGGTGCTGAGCGGCGGCGGGAGCAACAGGCGGCCACGGAGGGCGTGTGCCTCGTGCTTGGCGCTGGCAGCCAGACCATCCTGGGGCTGTAAGACAGCATTCACGCCATGTTCCATGACAGCCACGTTGTTTGCCTCGAGTACATGACACACAGGAATGCCGCCCTCACGCTCCCGGTCACTGCCGCACCCAGTCGCTGGTCCCCGTGATCTGCTTACACAGGCCAGCCGTTTGGTGGTGGTGCCTTTGAGACAATGTGGCTGCTTGCATCTGATGGTGGGGGGTGTTGCACTGTGCGGCAGAAGTAGGCCGACGCAGGCAGGGAATCTATGCTGAGACGCCTCAACTTCGTTGCTGCTGCCACGGCACACAGGTGCATGCATGTGTATCTTGCGCTTGCGAGGACCGCCCCGGGATATTGGCAGGTTTAGAGCCCCCCGCCGGTACCCTGTTGCATTGGATGCTGGCCCTGCGTGCCGGTATTTCCAGCATGGCAGGGCCGGGGGTGCTTGAGGGCTGTGCGGTGGGATTTGCGCGCGACACCGAGTCCGGAAGCCGCGCCGTGCGTGTGCCTCTATGCAGGCTGCGGTGGCGCCGTTCCTGGATTTTTGTGCCGCAGCCGTTGATCACTGGTGGCTTCCTCGACACGTTCCACTGCGGCCTCGACCTGACACGCCTTCTACCACGACCACCAGCAATGTGCCGTGTGCACATGACCGCCTGGAACCGCACGCCTGACGCCATCGACTGGGGCATAGGGGTGAGGCACTCCTGCCCACACAATTCTGCTCCACACCCCACCTTGGCGACGCCCAATACAGTGGTGGCGGCTGACTGGGAGCAAGTTTTGGGACATGAATTGGCATGCCAGCTCCTACGTGCGTGTCCAGGCCGGTGGACGGTGCTGCGGCTTTAAGCTGAAGGGCAGGCAGCTGAAAGATAGTGCCTGCACTGCCGGGTGATGCTTGGACAGGTGTTATGAATGCATGCATGTGGGTGCTTCCAGCGTGACCGGGCTCCAGGTACTTCGGCAGATGTCAAGGCTTGCAGAGCTACTGGTGTTGCAGGAGGAGGCTGACGGGCGCATGGCTGCAGGAGACTTGCCGCTGAAGGTGCCCATGACAAGTGAGCTGGTGAACGTGACACCAGCTACCATCGTGCCGGCCGTGTGGTCCTCCGAGGATATCCGGTCTGCTGCAAAGATGGTGGCTGGGAATATGATGGACAACGCGGGCGGCACCGCCCGTGCCCCGAAGGCTGTTCTCCTGGTAGCCGAGTGATCCCCAGGCCTGGCCACTGCTGCAGGCCTGCCTGACCTGTGTTGCAACCGCTGCAGGCAGACGAGTTCGAAGCTGCGTTCAAAGATGAGCTGGCTGCCCTACCAGGCGTCCCATTGTGGTACCTAGGCGCATAGCAGCTCCGCGAGATGTTCATGATCAGAGACAGCAGGACACTGCCTGTGAGCTCATAGTGACGAACTTTGATCCTGACACTAACTTCAGTACGTCCCGAGAGTCATCAAGTTGACGTTAAACCTGTTGCGCGTGTACCTGTATTGACGGTTGTGGTTTGGGTCCGGATGAGCTCCTAGGTAAGAGTGCAGCTGTGGCATCAACTTACAGAAGGAGTTGATCGAGCCATGTTCAGGTAGGCGTGGGTTTAGTTATGTTTATGCTGTTTTGCCAGGCTGATGGTGCACCGAGATGCCAGCGGCGCGACTTTAGCTCTGCCTGGGTGTCCGAGGTGTGGGTGGGCATAATCAAGGATGCAAATGGCGGCCTCGCAGTCATCCATGATCCTGCACACGCTGCAACAGGTGGCTCCCGTTGTCAACGAGTTTGTTAGCCCGGGGTGTGAGTAGAGACCTGTACGCCGTTGCGTGATGCACCTGTGACCGTGCCCCTCTTCGATGTAAAGACACCGGGTCGAAATAGGTCTGAGTAGGCGGTTTGGTCCAAGGTGTTAGAGTTTCACCGGACTAGTCACTATACCGCCAGGGCCAGTTCAGTCGGTTACAAGATGATGAGCGACCCCATCTTGCTCCTGGGAGTGACTTCTCAAGCTTCTCATAGGGTTTACGCAAGGTCTCTATCCTGAACTCTGCCGCATTACACCTCATCAGTTCAACAAGCACAAGATTTCACTGGTTGGTCATATGTTGTTGGGAAGGCCTGACACGCTCCTGGAATGTGCGTGATACTGCTTCCATGTTCAACACACCCAAGATGGCCACTTGTTTAGCACAATACTCTTGACGCTCATTATGTGTGCTCTGAAGCAAAACGTCTCACACCTTTGGAAAGAAATAGATACATGCCAGGCTAGCTTCCACAGATTTTACCAACAGATCTGACCATATTCACAAAGATCTTGCTACACAGCAGCATCTTGCTCCGGCAGGGGTTCACCTGCACTGTTGTTGCTGTACCGTGGAACATTTTCATATGGAGTTGATGACGAATCATCGCCAGGCGCATTGCCATAAGGCATGCCACCCTGGCCTTGGTCATATGGAGCACCAGGACCAGACTGGTTCTCTCCATTTCCATCGTAGGTGCCGGGCGGCTGGTTAAACATTGATGACAAATCGATGCCAGGAACAGCGCCGTAAGGCATGCCACCCTGGCCTTGGTCATGTGGAGGACCAGACTGGTTATCTCCATTTCCATCGTAGTTGCCGGGCGGCTGGTTAAACATTGATGACGGATCGACGCCAAGCACAGCGCCATTAGGCATACCACCCTGGCCTTGGTCATATGGAGCACCAGGACCAGACTGGTATCCCGCATTTCCATCGTAGTGGCCCGGCGGCTGGTTAAAAGTTGATGGCGGATGACCACCAGGTGCAGCGCCGTAAGGAATGCTACCCCGACTTTGGTCGTAGGGAGCACCAGGACCAGACTGGTATCCTGGACTTCCACCATAGTGGCTCGGCGGCTGGTTAGAAGTTGATGGCGGATGACCACCAGGTGCAGCATAGGGCATAGTGCCATAAGGCTGGCTACCCTGGCCCTGGCCATAGGGAGCACCAGGACCAGACTGGTATCCTGGACTTCCACCATAGTGGCTCGGTGGCTGGTTAGAAGTTGATGGCGGATGACCACCAGGTGCAGCGTAGGGCATAGTGCCATAAGGCTGGCTACCCTGGCCCTGGCCATAGGGAGCACCCGGACCAGACTGGTATCCTGTATTTCCACCGTAGTGGCCTGGCGGCTTGTTGAAAGTCGACCCTGGATGACCGCCAGGCACAGCGCTAATAGGCGGGCTGCCCTCGCCTTCGCAGTCAGGAGTACCGGCACCATGCTCACGTCCAGCGTTCGCACCGTAGCCACCTGGCGGCTTGTTGACATGAGCGGCGGGCACACCAGTTGTGGTGCCGCCAGTGGGGTGGGCATGGGACTTTCCTCCTGGGATGTAGTTTCCATACTTGGCAGAAACACCGTACAGGGCGGCGCCCACGGGATTCGAAGGCTTCTCTTGCTTGCCTTTAGCAAAGGATCGTGCAAACTTGACAATCAGGCAGCAGCATCCTGCACACAGCGTGCCAGTCATGGCCCCAAATGGCAGCTGATCTTCCATTGACATCCAACGCATAACCATGACCAACACAAGGGGCTCCAGAGCGCACCACAGACCAGAAGTGTTATGAAGGTACCAATTGCCAAAAGTGTGAAGCCGATGGTAAGCTGCACAGCACTCCACATGAGCCATGCAGGACACTCTCTTTGTACAGGCACAATCGCATCGAAAGTGTCAGGTGCATTTTTGTCTGACCTTTTCACCAGTCTTCAGCCCAAAATCACCTGTACCATCAGAGATATCCAAAAAGTACAGGTATGGGTCTCTCTCATGTCGGACACGAACGGGCACCGACCATCGCCCCACAGAAGCATACTTCAGTCGAGTGTCAGACCATGTAGGGTTTCCAGGGCTATCCATGAAACAACCTGAACAGGCTCACTTTGTCAACAAGCCAGTATGCTGTCTACACAGATGCTGCAGTTGATCTCTCCCTTTTCGCCATGCTCTCAAAATTTGCAGTGGACATAGCCATCCTGACAGAAAGTCGGCACCAAATCAAAGCACACGCCAATTTGGGAGTAGACCTGGGCCTGAGGCTCCACCAGGACGGTCTGGGAGTGTTCCTTGTGCAGCGGTCCACTGTCCATCACGGAACGTGACGCGCATGCATATTTCGGCTGGAACCATCGTCCTCTCACATCGGAAGCTGGTGATGGTGCTGCCGCTAGGTTGACCACCTTGGGACTGGCAACTACTTACACATTTCCTGCATAGGGGCACTACCATAGTCTTGAAAATATGGTGGCTCAACTGGCAGTGTGACCAAACCACAGCCATGACCGAGGTGACAGCAATGCGAGCCTGCTCTACAAATGCCAGTGCACTGGACACAATATTACATGTAGGTGCGATAGTCGCTAAAAGCATGGCTTCATGTATGGATGTGGCAGATTCAGTTAGAGAGGTCCGCACTGGAAGTCCTGCTGGCGTCTCTGAGCAGTGATCCGAGCCGTTTCATTGGCTGCTGCGCGTGACTCCGAGCACATCTCTGAGAAAACCCGCATTTCCCTTGTGGCGGCTGGCACTGACACATTTCCAACCTGCACAGACATCACACAATGCTAAGTGGTGTGGAGGCAGTGCAGAAGAAGCACATGTGCAATTCGCAGAACGGTGCAGGGGCAGCTGTGAGCGGTGTCGCACCATGTCACTCTGCGAGAAAACTCCGAAGTTGAAAGTGCAGCCAATGCTTGCTTGTACAGCAGCTGGTGCGTCTTGATAGTAGCTCACACGCGGATAAGAACCAAATGTGTTAAGCTCCTTAGCCTCGTTAAAAAGGGTTTCCTGAGCCTGGCTCTGTGGCATTTGGACACCATCCAATCCACCACCACACGTGTCAGACAAGGAGTACGTCCAATCACTGTTGTTCGATGTCATACTAAAATAGTCAACAGCTCCACCATTCCAAGCATCCACTGCAACTTTGAATTCATCTGCACAAGCAATCACCATGAAATGGCTGTTGGTATGTTTCCACCTGCCCACATCCCAATTGACTGCACGCGTATCGTGAGCGGCCGCAGATAATACCAACGCGGCCATCTTGACTACAACCAGAAGGACATACCGATACGTTCTCCTCTTGTGTCATCAAAAGCTGAAACGATAAACACAATCCCAACGACTGCATGGACAGTGGTGCAGCTCTATTGGATGACCATGGGTTATCACAAGTCACTGTTCAGCATGGTCAAGTATATTCCAAAGGATCGCACTGATGAGGACAGGCCCAGACACACAAAGGCAGCAGATGGTCCCGGCAAGACATTGAATGCAGTCTCCTATTCCCTGCAGCAATATGCACAGCTGGGTACAACTCCAAGCACTGAGGTAGATTTGAATTGTATTTATCAGGGTGGGTATTTCTGAAGTGACGCATGCGTGAGTGTACAGGTTCTAGCCTTCTGCCGTTCAGGGCCGGCACACCGGTCAGCATACATCGTACTAAGCAGATCGAGGAATCAGAGCTACGTATACTTTAGCTTTCATGACAATTCATTTATGAAACACTCTGACCTAGTGACACGGTTACCATGCGATACCGCTTTTCCGACGAAAGGCACTTCGTTGTTTGTGCACTGGATCTACGGGACGGGGAGACTGAACCAATATAAGTACTGGCTAAGATTGCCATGCGTCATGCACTCCTATCTACTTGCGCGCGGGGTTCCCACGTGTACGAGAAACAAGCATGTCACTGTCAAACAGTTCAGCATTACCTCCAGCAGCCCACAGCCACCCTTCCCTTTGCCTTTGCCCATATGGATTGAACGTTTGCCACTACAGAATTACTAGTCTGCGTGGAAGTGGCCTCTGACCAGACGTAAATTAGGCACGATCTCGGGAACAAGTCAACGACTTCAGACAGGTGGTCTAGTCTTTGACTTGTCTATGTGCAGCCGACATTTAAAGCATTTGAAACGCTTGAAACACCAGTTGCATCTTACCGTCTCTGTCCAAGCACTGTCTCGCAGGTGACACCCGTAGCCATGCATCCACTGAGCGGGAGTTGCACCCAGCACAACAGGTCAGCTTGCAGTTCGTGCCGACATGGAGTCTCCACACGACACATGTTCAAGAAACTGCGCTAACTATACAGCCAGTAGTCCAGCCAGAAACCCAAGGGGGGGAGCAGGGGGATCCGACTGGAGAAAGGACAGGCGCTGGAGAGGCTGAGCAGCCCGGCGCGGGTGGGGGCGGAGGAACGGCCTGGTGCGGAGGTGGAGGGCGTGCAGGGAGTTCCTTGCAGAGTCATGCGCAAGCGAAGGCCCCCTTGCGGGAACCGAATCTTTGCGCAAGGTCGTCGGTCGGAACAGGCAGCGTGGCGAGTAAGTGTCACATTTACTTTTACAGTTACTATCGCTCCACTGACACACATAGCCATGCATCCCCAGCGGGCGGTGCACCCGGCCATGTTCCAGTATGAGTGGGTGGGGTTGTGTTGATTATAGTGTACTGGGGCTGTTGGTACGCTGGGTATCAGAGGAGCGACGTAGTGTGATCAACGATGCAAGTAGCGGCCTTGCGGTCATGTATGCTCTTGCACACACAACGTTGTTAGAAGGTGGCATCTGCAGCCACTGGGTACTGTAGCATCAGCTACCAGTACACAACGGGCTCGAAGCAAGGACTATGTAGATAATTTGGTGTTTGCTCGGAAACGGTGATCAGTGCAGGACAAAATCATCCGATCAACATGCATATGAGCACCACTGTGCCGGTGGCCAGATAGATTGTGTCCAAGAGCGTTTCATGCGCCCCGGCTGTGTTCATGTTAAATGAGGTAGCTGACTGCAACACTGCGCTACCCGTGGGACATGCTGTAGATGTGCATGCAGCTTAATTGACAGAAAAATGGTGGCTTCAGGAGGATTTTTCATAAGCGCATCGCACGCAATCGATGATACGTGAAGCGCGCAATCAAAGTCTGAGCTACAAGGCCTTAGTGTGGAGTGATTTGAGGGCATCTCGTGATGTGACCTTACCATGTGTCGTCGCTTGCACGTGTAAACGGTGCAGAGTCTTGAGCCAGTTGAGGCGCAAGTATCACCAGGCGTTGCCCGTTGATTGAGCTGCAGTGTGGAGACTAAAAGCTCGTGTATAATGATTGCTCAATGGAAGTGCCAGAAGCTGAGCGTTCAGCGCACCGAAGCTCGCGTCTTCCTTGATGAAAACGCCGAGCTGTTGTATGTATTCAAAGTGGGCAGTATATCCGCATACTCCCTGCCCACTTCGGGGTCTGATGGTACGGTTATCTTGTTTTGTTTCATAGTTGTCCAAGTTGTCAGGAGGCAGTCGGATTGTCTTCTAGTGCCGCTACGTATGCTAGGAGTGATCCGGATTGGAACTTTGTTGCCGCACAAGTAGCTCCAGGACTTGGTTACATCCACATGCAGATTCTTCGTTGATGTGGACCGTGAGATGCCCAGACGGCTTGTCAGATCCAGTCAATGACTGCATATCCTTGTCCGTGCCTACTGCTTCAACATCCGATGGGGCTGCCTCCCGATCGACCATTTTGTCCATCCTACAAGGCAATGATGTTATTCATTTCTTTGACGTTCAGACTGGCCAGTCCTTTATACAGGTGCAGCTCCTGATTTGCTTATGCATCTGCTGTAAGTCTCTGCGTTCGTAACCTCACGGTGGAAGTGTCGCAGGCAGTTCCAGGGTCGACAGGACGCCTACGATGTTTCATGTGGACGTCCTGCCCGGCAGCCCAATTTGTTATCGTGACGTCACTCGGCCTCCAGTGCTACAGTCTGCGTAAGCAGGCTCTGCACAGTAGCAAGCAATCCAAAGCACTGCAAGAAGCCGCCAACGCAAGCCTGTCAGGCATCCTGTGGGCAAAGTACCAGCACCACTCACGACTACTCGTCTTAGCCACGGACTTTGACTTGGTGGTCATGCAAATAACAGGCCAGGTGCGCTGCATAGACACCTATGCATTCATGGAGTCGTGCGATCCGCCAGTACCATGGCATGCCTGCCTGTCTCCACGCCACTGGGCACCCAGTCACAACCTCACATCAGGTACCCAGCATCCAATCTGGCACAGCCTCTGCCACACTGCGCACCCAGGGCTGTGCCCTGTGCTGCCTCGGCGACCTCTCGCCATCACAAAGCCCCAGCCAATGTCTCTATCCAACTCCCAGCGCCAGCAGCACAGCCATGACCTAGCGGCGACCATGCCGGTCGCTTCCTTGCGTCACACTGCATCTAAGTCATCCGGCTTGCCATCAGCAGGCGTAGTTTCGCTCCTGGCGTCCGAGACATCACGGCAACGAGGCGGTGCATGCAGAGGGGCATCACCAGGCTGAAACACTTCTCGCTGTCGAAGCTGTACGGCTCGGTCGCGACGGCAGGGGCCGTGCGGCCAGAGCACGTGGCGATCGTGCGGTCCCAGCAGCTCACCTCTGCCGACACAGGCACCCGCATGTACCTCTGTGCCATCGATGCAGCACGGGAGGCCATCCGCGTGCTCAGCCTCTCTGCAACTGAAGTGACTTACCTAGGTGCGTGCCCACAACGCCTGCATGTGCAAGCCCATGCTGCTGTCACAGCCGCACCTGTGTCTAATGCCCCCGTGCAAGGTGCACGGTGTATACTCACATGTGGGTGCCTCATGCTGGAGCTGTACACCACTGGCTGTACGGCATGTGTAGAGCGGTGCTGCTGCTGTGCTGACAATCGCAGAGCCATGCTGTTGCCAGTCAGGCCTGAATGGACTGACTAGCAAGGAGGCTTGCGTAACAGGAAGTGTGGTGCAGGCGACTTGGAGTGGCCTGCAAAGGAGGAGTCTCAGCAGTCTCGTGTCTCACTGCGGTGCGTGGCTATCTCCACACGCTTGCGTCCTGCAAGTTATGCATGCTATGCAAGTACCCATCATTCTTGAGCCTGCATGCATCATTGCTGCAGCTTCTGCGGGTGAGTGGAGTGGATCGAGCAGGCTGCTTGGCCCACAGCCGGATGCTGTGTGCACATCGAGGTCTGTGATGTCAGCCGGTTGGCGCCCATGGTTGGGATCATACTTCTGCAATGTCACAGCTGGTGTGTGAGAGGTTCAGCTACCGATACAGAGTTGTGTTGGGGTCTCATGTGGAGCTGAACTCTGGGCAGCTGTGCAGGGCAGGCGACCTTGCGTTCAGCATGGTGGACAACATGGTCGTGATGCACTGTCTGCAGCTGGGCACGGCCACGATGTTTGATTTTCTGCTGCAGCCATCTCTGCCTGCTGACGGCAGCCACGTGCCGCTGTTTGACCCTGTGGCTGTGATCCAGTACCAGCAGCAGGGCAGCGCAAGCAGCAGCAGCCCAGCGGCCCCGCCTGCGAGTGCCCGGTACCTGCCGCCCTGTCACGCCATAGACATGACCTCCCTCACTCTGTACAGGTACCTCATTCCCTCCACGCTGCTGCATGCCCCGTTTGTTCTGGTTTTGGGGGTTGTTTGAGTTGGCAGTGGGCGTTTCCATGCCAATGCATGGTGCTACTTGTACTCGAAGGCAGTTCATTGGTGGTTAACCATGTACATCGCGTTGTACCTTACTTGCGCAAGTCTTCCAGCGTCTTGGGTGACCCCTCTCACCCTTGCGGCAACGGCTACGATCTCCGAGCCAAACGAATCAAACCACGCCCTACACCCACACTGCAGCACACCCGACATGCCACGGCACCATTGCCTCCGCATGTACCCCAGTTTAGCGGCTCCAGCTGCCAGGAGTGGTTGCAGGTTCAAGGTCGACATGCAGGCGGCTCTGAGCGAGACGGCCCTGCCCCCAGGCAAGCGCTTCCTCTGCCTAAGCGAGCGTGGCAGCGTGGAGTGGCCATGGCTCCGGGAGCAACAGGTCGCGAGCCTGCGCCGCTTCCTGCAGGCCAGCCCCAGCCTGGACTATGCGACCAAGGTGTTTGACAACATCAACTCCCGCTTTGCCACCCATGCGAGGTGCGGCACCATCCTGCCTCGCCTTGCCGTCATGCGAGCCCAGAGGTGGCCGGGTAAGCTCTACCAAGCCACGCAACACTCATGGGCAGGCCGGCACAGCACACGTCTCACTGCTGGCACTGTGAGTGCACTCACAAGTTCAGCCCACCAGCGCCGCATACAAGGTCACTGCTTTGCCAACTAGTCTTTCCAGGCTTGCACTGCGTGATACTCTGTGTGCCCACCGCGGTCACTGTGCAGTGTGCACCGCCGGGCAGCGGCGCAGTGCTGCTGCGGCCTGTCTCCTACTGGAGTGATGTGGGGAATGCTGTCTGGTGCAGGAGGGCGTCAGATGTAGTGGCGCTGCGGGTGCTGAAGCCATCTGAAATCGTGAACGACGTGCTGCTGTGGCTGCACAAGTGTGGAGAGGTGGCGCCTGCTCGCGTGGAGGCGCATGTCAGCAGCTTTGGCCTGAGCGCGCGCCGCTACAGCATCGTGCTGCCCCCAGCCCATGGTGCCCTGCTGCTGCAGTGCATCACCAGCCAGGTGCCTCGCCAGCTACCCGCTCAACTGCCGCCTACATGCAGAGTAGCGCATGGCGTCAAGGCGCATGGCGCTCACGGCATCCATTTGTGGCTGGTGTGTTCTGGAGTGGCGCAGATGAAGTGATGCGCTGTGGCTTGATTGCAGGGGAAAGGGTTTCAGGCCGGGCTTGTCTTGAGGGGCATGGCTCCTGTATGGAGTAGACCGGCCATGGTGCATACGCTGCAGGCGCAAACAGCGTCAGGGGCACTGAAGGGTGCCTGGGTCTGGTGTGCGCGGCTGTGGGCGCGGGTGATCCTGAACCACAATCCCACAAGCGGTTTGGTTTCAGCCGGAGGGGTTGCGAGTAATCCGGCGGTCAAGGCAGAGGCGATTGACGGTTATGTCAGGTACGGGCGTGCGTGGCAAAAGCCAAATTTCTGCACCTCCGCAGATCACTGCATCGCTCAAAGGTGGTTCTCATGCAGGTGTCTACTAGAGAGCAAGGACGTCTCGGGTGCAGCTATAGGACTCAGAGACTCACTGGGGCCGAGAAACGATCAAGCAGCGAAATCAGTTGTGGCTAGAGCCCAGGAGGTGGACCCGCTGGTCCATGCGGCAGTCTGTAGATGTTGTGCAGTCGCCACACCCGAATCAAGTGACTGACCTGGCTGGGTTGACTGGGCAGCGAGTGACAGTTGCCAGCGTATGGGTTGATGGTCAGGTGCATCATGCAAGGTGTGGCTTTGGGATGTGCAATATGTATATGTACCTTGTCCAGAGTAATGCTGTGTTTAACAAGTTCAGCACTTTCCCAGGTGCACAGCATAGCACTGTTTCTCTTGCAGAATGCGTGTTGACGCTATGAAGAAAGATGGGATATGAGTCGCTCTGGAGGATGCTCTGCTGCTACAGGATGCATAGCTGTAAACAACAACCTCACTTGCCTTTGCCTTTTCCACCTACTGCCACTGCTATCATCTCATCAGCGAGCCCATCGGAGGAAAACACCAGAGTGTATGCTCCTGGTGGCACCTCGTCTTCACCACCACCTATCTGGAAGTCACTGAAAGTGCAGGTACCAGAGCTTGTGTGCAAGTGAACCTCAGAACCAAATCCCAGAGTCTCTGGCAACTTGATTTCAGGTGCAGTAGCTGCGTTGTCCAATGTAGGCGTGGTTTGCATCGGTACTGAGCTGCTCCACGTGCCCAAAGCCTGTCCTTCCACATGCTCCCCGAGGTCATGGCCATCTTGTGGGTGGCCACTGTGTAGCCGAACAACAATGTGCCTGCCGCTCTCACTTGCAAAGACCTGCCACAAGGCTTCACTGACCAGTGCTGCTGCTGCATCGGTGTCGCCTCTTGTTTCCACAGAAATATGTACCGCAAGGTCTGGCAGGGTGCTTCCAGGGTCAAATGGAATGGGTACTTCGGCACCCTTCTTGTCAATGCTTTTCTTATACTCCAGTCTCATGCGGTCAGCGACTTGCTGGATTGCCCCATCCAAGAATGCAGCATCGCGGTACGTCCTTCCATCTGCAGACCTCAGGTTGCCCACTCCGTGCCTCTTGTTGTCGCAGAATTCACCCTGCATGCATGAAAACGCTCGGTTTATCTACCTGGGTGGACAATGGGCCATCCACTTGGTGGCCTGTCCAGATGTACACCAACATGACTGGGCCAGTGTGGCCTACACTGAATGACAGGAAATCAACAGAGGGCTTGTGAGCGGGGTCCACGATCAGTCGTGACGTGTACAGTGCCCATTGACGTGTATGTGCACCTCGTAAGTTTCCCCATCAGCCTCTTCAAATCCGTGTCCATGTTTCTTGCCAGCGTTCCATAGCCCACTATACTTGTAGCCGTTGACACAGCACAAGGTGCCTTGGCCAGAGAAGTTGCCATCAAACGTGCCTGAGTTGCGGGGGCAGCTTTACGAACACGTACTTAGGTGTTGGGCACTAGCAAAGTTATCACTGTAACCGTTCTGCAGCAGAAGGCAACAGGCAAGCACCTTCATACTTGTCACCATCCGCGTTCTCCCATGTTCCATGACCTAATGCACGGTTCCCGACGAAATTGGCATGGATTTTCCATCCTTGAGCTGAAGTGTACACACCCTGGCCTGATGCTTCTCCATCAGAGAACTGACCTTCATGTTTACTGCCATCGCTATATACACGGACGCCATGACCGACAATCTGTAGGCACCGTAACCAGGTAATCATCTTTACATATGTCGAGAATGCGCAAGACTGATCCTCAAGTAGCAATGTATAAGTGTTCACACTTCGTCACATTCAAACGTGCCTTCAAAGTAGCTCCCATCTGAGAGAATTAGCTTTCCTTTGCCTGCACCCGACCTTGAAATTCTACTTCATGTTGCCTGCTTGCTATTTTAGGAGCCTGATACATCTGTCCGTTCTTCCGCTGGGACCTTGTTTTGCTGCAACACTGCGTGTGGGAGTTCGTAAACCCACCATACGGAAAGCATCATACCTTGCTTCCTGCCTTTTACATATGCCCCTTCGTATCGGAAAGTTGTATTTGCATACACATACGCTCCGTGCCCGTGCCGTAAACCTCCTTCAACATCGCCTTGGTAGCACTGCTTCAGTTTGTCGCCCAATAGAATCGTGCCGTTTGCGGTATATCTCGACATTGCAACAGCGTCTTCCCGACCAGGTGGGTTTCCTCTCCATGTGTAGGCTTGATCACATTTGCTTTGGCTGCACATCCATCAGCCAGCGTGCAAGCTCCACGCAAACGTCAAATTATTCTGTGCATCCACCGACGCGCTCGTACATGAATCCTTGTGGTAACCTACATGAAATCTTATGGTATCCTACTTGAGGCTGGACGCACAATCCGGGCGTAATGCTCAACATTTTGGTGGACGTTGAGCGTCGGCGGGCTTGCTCTCAAACCTCGTTTTGCATCCAGATTGGCCGCCGGGATAGAGCGCATTGCAATGCACGCACATTCGAATGGTGACAACGACATGCATTCGCGAACATTCCCTTCCCGGCCGCGTTGCATGGCACATACGTTCCTCGCGACAGATAAGTAGCGGAGGCAGTGGTAGCTGGCACAGCAACACCCTGCGTTTTGGCTGCAATCATCATTCATATGAGCGCTGTTGGATAATCCTGCCTTCCGGGAGAATGAGTGGTGCTCAGGTTTTACATCCTGACAGGTTTTACATCCTGACATTTTAAACTGTCGCATGCTGACCTTGCACACGCATGCTTCTGAGCTCTGTTGCACTGCCTCGGTCAAGACACAGTTGGCATGTTCTGCTCTACATCTGCCTTTGATTCTCATGGTCAGCTGGTGCTGTGCATGTAGTGTTTCAGTTCCTGCAACGCATATGATGAAGTGGAACAATTGTACCATTATTTCAGCCTTGGGGACCGCTTACAGGCATAGGTATTATGGAATGTTAATCGTGCACATGTGCCGTGCAGAAATCAACCAGAAGGTATTAAATGTGTACACAACTGCCAACATACGATCACAGCCTCAGGAATTTGGTTCATGCTGTGTAATACCAGTGTTTTGTATGACACTTTCCCATCAGTGTAGTCAAGGCAGAAAATAAATTACCCCCTTACAGAACTCATCTCCAAGAAGTGAGTATTGTCATGACGTTGGGGGGCAAGAGCTGTAACTTCCTTCCATGCCGGAGGTGTTGCTTACATTTCTGGATTTTGCAGACGAAAATCTAGTCCATACAGCCTGTGGCACACTCAGGCATTGCACATGAATCGAAAAGGAGCAGCGCCAATCAGCAACACTAGCAGTGTTGAATGACCTGCGCAGGGCCTTGCCACCGGCCCTAGCACCGGAAAAACAGGTGGTGTACACCATATAATAGTATACGTGCCACAGCAAGCAGGTTTATGAGAGATACCAATACATCACAACACAACCCACACACAGCCTAAATCCAAAATTCACGTCTTTGCTGAACACCAGCGATTAGCTGGGCTGGATAGTGTGAGACAGCCAACACTGGCTGGTTGGCAGGCAGTTACACCTGCGCAGCTGCTCCCTCCAGCAAACCTACTCGGAGACCTCGTCTGCAAGAGTCCTTCCGGTGTTGAAGATGGCCCAGACGACCTGAGCAGCGATGAGGCAATACGTTACCTCAGTGCAGATGACCATGCTCTTGCTGCGTACGTAGTCAAACAGGCCGTACAGCAGAGCGGCTGTCAGAATGCCTGGCACTACCAGCACCTTGCCACCGCGAACACTCTCCACGAACCGCGAGCCTGCATGCCATACCCAGGTCCTCCACCGCCACTTCAGCAGTTCACGGCCAATGTGGGCACCAAGCAGTACATGCAATAATTACGTCCAACTAAAGATATGTCTCCCCGGTATGTTCTTAAGTACACAATGATCAATGAAGTGCACAATACGAGCCCGAGCTGGTAGCAGGAGCAGTAACAATGTTGGACAACGTTTGGTACTTTTGAGCAGGGGAAATTCATTATAAATTTCTCTCTCCAGACAGGAGGCAAGAGGTTGGCGCACCTGTCAGCAGCGCGAAGCCAGAGCAGTACCAGAGGGTCGCGTAATTGTAGTACACTGCCAGTGCGAGAGTGGACAGGAGGGCGTAGAAGGCGCCTTTGATGTTGATATGGCCTGCGATTTGGGAGCACAGGTTTGATCCAAACGCCACAACAGACGCTTGCACGGCGGTCATCACCGAGAGCACCTCCGCAGCCAGCGCTGCTGGGGCCAGGTTGGACGCTACCTGCAGGAGCGTGGGCATCTGTGAATGCACGCACACGTTCTGAGGTGCTGGCGGCAGGATGCCTGGCGAGCTTGGGATGGGCTTCTGCCAGTGGGCCTGATGTGGTGAAGGGCCTGGATGTTCTGGGCGCTAGTCACTGCAACACGAAAAGTACCCAAAACTGTGAGGTACCAATCCGAAGTGGCTCTGTTGAATTCCTCAAGGAGGTCAAACGATCCCAAATGCCTCTTAGACTCTGCTGGCGCTCAAAGTGTACAGAAAATTTTCTTTCATGTAAGTTTTTGTTTCACGTGGCTCCGTGTCAGCGCCGCACCTCGTCACCGTCGAAGGATTAGCACGCAAGCTTGGATGGCAAGCTTGGCACACAGGCGTGCACCATCGAACTACATGTAGTTACAAAAGAGTACAAGGGCAAACCCACAAAGTGGACCAAGTCATGGAACCAAACAACAGCAGCGTAAGCTCATTGCCACCCACAAACGGATGCTGCAACGTTGCCGTTAACTGCAAGGCACACACATACATACATACACACACATACATACCGAGCGTGCCACAGTGACACTAAGTGCCCAGATAACTGGGACCGGAGATGTCAAGGTCCTTGTAGGATATGGCGAGTAAGTGTCACATTTACATTTACATTTACACTACAGTATGTACGATTACATCGCCATATCCATAAGAACGTTGACACCTCCAGCATTTTGGACCAAACGATATGGTACAGTCCACCACACTTCGTCAAACTACATGTATCCACAGTGTGTCGAGCAGGCTAGAGTTGACGAGCTTAACGCAGTAGCATCTGACAGCCTCAACAGCCTCGACAAAGCGGCACTTTGGAACACAAATCCTGATGTCAGACAAATATTCTGATCTTTTGGACTGAAACACCAGTTTCCGTAATTGTGGTTTCGGGGGAGTCCAATGCATTGGCAACAACCAGAGAGAGAAGGGCCAGGACTGCCAGTGGCATTGAACCAAGCCACAGCAGCAGGCTCGGTCGTCCAGCACTTGTGCTAACGTCTGGAGGAAAAAGAGGGGCGCACCCAGTTGTACTTCTCACGGTTGGTCAGGACGTTGACCAGCGGCAGCGAGAGGGCCGACAGCGCCAGCACCATGCGCAACTCCTCAGAGCCAAAGGTGATCAATCCCTGCTTGAGGGCGATAAACAGAGCACTAGCAATCACGGGAGGCCAGTCATCGTTCTGCAGCAGGTTCGCTCTGTTGCGTCAATGCTTCATGCGGCGCATGGTATTAGATGCTGAGTACATCAAGATGTGCATCAGATAACATCAAACGCGGGTACGCCATTCTTGTGGAGCGTGCCAGTTTACCAGGCAACAGGGAGCAAGGCGCTGTGCAATGTGATACATGCATGTACAGCCGCTCGGCTCATATGCATATGTTGGTGTCCATGAGCGCTGTGGACTGCTGCCATTGTGGCTGTGCTGCTGTGGAACAGCGCCGGGTATTGGGTAGTTTGTGGTAAAAAGGATGGGGGGGGGGGGGCTCCGGGGGGGGCACACCGCTACGACCTTGAAGGAGAGGTCCTCGCCGGCCTTTGCCTGCACGGAGCGCTTGTGGACAGCTTGGCGCAACGGCCTGGCACTGCAGCAGTGCGTCATGAGTTGGCACCACAAAAGAGCAAGGGGCCCCTTGCCCGGGACATGCATATGTGATTGCAGTTGGGACTTGGCATGGGCATTGGCAGCAGTTGTCTGTCCGCAGGCGCGGATGTGAGGCGCTTTGGTTTTGACCTTGGGCCCAGGAAAAGCTTGTGGGCGGGGAATACGGAACTTGGCTGAATGGGCGCATCTGTACATATGTGCTGGTCTCGTTGATGGCTATGTTGTGAGTGAGGAGCAGGCTCTAAGAATTTCCGCTTCGAGCCCACCTCGAGAGCCAACTGCTATGCAGCTGTCGCGATGTGGGAAAAGGACAGGCTGATCGGCTGCATTGGCCGCTCTTGGAAGGAAAGTCTCTTAGCTGTTTTCCTTCAAGTCCTTGTGCACTTTTTCATATGTATAGTGATATAGCGTGTATCGCATGCACATGTGTTGTCAATATCGAGTTTGCATTCTTCTTGGAAGCCACGCTGCACAGTAGCTGCGTGGACGTGCTCGTGCTCGCCACGACCTTTGCTTGGATGCAACCGGTACTGGGCGCCCAGGCGGCGTACGCGTGCAGGTACCTGGCCATGGGCGTCCCCTGATTACACTCATGAGGTTGAGAGCGATTGAAGCTACGCGCGGAATCGATGGTCTACTTTTGGGTTTGCGGGTTCTGGCCAGTGGTCGTGCGCAGCTACGTATACCTATAGGACCTGTACATGTCTCGAGCTCTAGATCTGTACATGTCGACTAGCCCGCGGCGCGCAGGACGGGGCCCCCCGTCGATGGAGCTTGTACACAGGCTAGCACTATCTATCTCACAGCATCAGCATCAGCATTAACCATTTCCATGATTTGGGCAGCGGGACATGCCGCTTTGTCCTTGCGCGGTAGTCTTGGGCTGGATTTGGCTGATTGTGGTACAGGCACGAATAGCCACAAAACAAGCGGGGAAATCGTCGACTAGACACAACTAAACACATCACATTCACAAATAACCCCCTCAAGGTATAAGAATTCATGGCTGGCTATCAATAGGCATGCGTTCCGCACTGAATAGATGAAATCTACGTGTCGGATTTGGTCTGCAGGGATTGCCAACGGTTCCGGACAGCGCCAACGCGTTTCTGCGAGTCCAATCAATGACAATACACTACCTACGTCGGATAAAGTGCCAAAGACGTGTAACTTGTGTCCAACTTACCTCGCTGGGATGATAATCTAAAGGCGCCCTCCCGGCGCGCAATCGAGTCAGCTGCAGACGCAAATGTTCGTGCTCGTGCACGTCCGTCCGAGTTCGAACTCAGGTACCACGGCGCGGAAATATATCACCCCCAGAGACAAACACCCAAGGTCACGAAATCAGGTAAGTAGAAACACACCTGGGTGCGGCCCGGACAGCTCGTGACCGGCCGATCGGTGATCGCGCACAAACAGATGGTGACATGCTGACTATGCTGACTCAAAATAGGTGCCTGTAGGATATAATCGGTCAAATGCAGCGATTAGCAAGTCAACAAACACACTATGCGATGTTCATGCAGCTCTCTTGCATTTATTGATACAAGGTGCATCGCTCTGTTCCGGCCTACAGAGCCTTCTGCGGCAGGATTCGCATGCCACGGCCAACGATTTTGCATGCACGTGCACCATGCGACGCCTGGGAATGTGCCCTGCACACGCGTTTTGTCGAAGATACACCAGATTTCAAGAGATACTTCGACAGGTGTCGACCACACAATCTTCGCCAACACAGAAACATGGGGCCAGCAGCATGCGCATCACATAATCTGTGACGTATCATGCGCGCTGACGTTCCATCTTCATATGCACAGGCATCACAGCAATGGCAATGTGATGCTCTTACGTCATGTCGGAAGCCCAATCTTGGGCGCGCCGGGCCCCATGGGCCCGAGTGCCCGCCGGTTGTTGAACACGGCTCATGCCACTCACGTGCTCACACACAACACACATCCGACGTGCACCGGCAGAAAGCCTGATGAGCAAAATAAGCAATCAGCAAACTTTGTACGTGCCTCCCTGGCTCTACGTATTGGGACTGCTTCCACGATGCCGCAGGCCATTTGCTTGTTCAGCCAGACCTTGACCCTCCGTGCTATCGTCCGTCTTTGCGGCGTGTGGACACTTTCACCTATTAAATTAGCCCACTTTAATGATGTGAATTCGCTGGATCGTTTATACAATTCTAAGGCATGCTGCAGCGCCTAAATGCAGGCTTAGCCTGGCACCATCATCTTCAGATCCAGCTTGCCTTAGCGACCCGCAACGTCAGAGGAGCGGCGAGCACGCCAAACCTACATACCAAGAAAGGACTTGATGCAGTTGCTGAAACAGCTCAAGAGGAAGCACTGGAGTCGGTGCTTGCTAGCAGGCATGCCATCGTGCCAGCACTTTTGGCAGCAGGTGCGTGCTTGGTGTCACTTGTTGGAGACAGAGATCATGTGCCACCAAGATGAATGTGTGCATCCATTGAATATGTGTGTGGTACAGATCAGCATCACCAACAGCATAAGTACAAGGTGTGATGTCGGATCGTTGCACTGCCAGACGCCCGGAGTAGCATTTGATGCAACATCAACACTGTCCAGGACCTTCCACGATCCGCTGTATAAAGCACTACCTGATGCTTGCATCCACGCAGGTAGCTATCTTCAGCAAGAGTGGTCATGTCGCAGTCACTCAGAAATCCGGTCAAGAGTTGAACGTCGCTGTCAGAGACATGCCGATGTTTACCAGACCCAGGCAAACTGGACACCATGCCAGAATCAGCATTCGTGACAGCAAAATACTGGTCAGGACTGAACTAGTGAGGGCGATCATCCAGCGGACGTCCCTGGTCTTGTTCGAGTGCCGGTCAGCCTTTCCTCCACGAATTCCTCCACAACCACATCCACTCATCTCACACCAGGTCCAGACCATTGAGCGGCAACATGCTAGCACTGATACATGCTCAATTTGTACTATGCTGCTGCATGTTGAACCTTTAAACGCCACTACCTTGCCTGTGTGGTCAAGCAATTTGAGGAGAGACAGGGTCATGGCAGAGCTATCACGTATGCGGTTGCAGCATGCAACCAAGTGTGTGCATCTGCAGGAGGGCGTCGCTCAGCGAGAAGGTAGGCCTGGCGCTTGTCCACTCGGTCCGGTCTGCTAAGGTCCACCCCGATGGCATCCCCTTTGAGCTACGCACGCTAGAGGTGCTCCTCGAGCAGACTGTGCGCTACCTCGAGGACAAATCAAATAAGATCAAGATGCTGAGCCACGCTGTGCAGGACGTGCGCCTCCAGTCCCTCACACTTTTGCACTGCCCTGGTGCACAAAGAATAGAACAAACACAAAACAAAACAATGCACATGTGTCCAGCAGTGCCATGTGGCTGAGCATGATCTGCGTGATGTGCATGTGAGAGTGTCGATGCTGGGGGGAGCTTGCTTAGTCCGCGTACCTATGTAGCTCGGCCGACACGCCGCCATCACTGTCATCCCTCAGCAAGTGGATTCTGCTTGCCACAGCTACCTTGTTTGACACCCGGGCTATCATTGTCGCATGCACAGTGAGAATGCATTGGCCAGGCCTGGGCATACACTGTATAGGTCTCTAGGTCTGTGAATGTATCTGGTCCAGGCATGGCTTGGCACGTATCTTCACATGGCATCTGCTGTGCAGGATATTAGCCGGCACGTGAGTATGGCAGATATTAGGAGGCTGCTACCACTGCAGAAGGCCGTGACTGCTCTAGAGTATGACATCAAGGAGACTGCCCTTGCTGTGGACGAGGTGTGGCCCTTCCTCGTGGAGCCAGATGCACCTTCACTGGTGTAGTCTCTGTGAATGATCAGACTCCCCAAAGACCACATCGTTTTCATCGTTGCTGCTAAGCCACTTGCTACAAGTAGCGAGTGCCTGCTCTGAGATGTGCCACGAGCCTTGTGACCGTTGGCTGAAGGGAAACCGGTGGTACCCACCAGCGCAGCCTGCACTCCAACCCAGAATAACATCACCCTGTCAGAACGGCCCTGGGCGGGTGAGGCGTGGGCTTCTGGCCTAAAATATCACAGCACACGGACAGCCTCGCATGATGTAAACTGCATGGACAGATGACCGCCTAGCGCGCCGAGTTTGTGCAGCCAATGCTTGTCTGCAGGCACGCTACTCTTTACCTGCGCAAGTTCACTCGTACGATCTGCATGAGGTCTACGGGTCATCAGTTGTATGATATTGGTGGCAATGGTCTCATCGCAGCTTCCCGTAGATGCCTGAGGAGATGTACGGGGTCATTGGCAGGAACGTGGGACGGGCATGACCTGATGGAGCTCCACGGTTGCACCACCCGACGCGGGCCAGCCCACCTTGCCCGCTGTCACCGCACGTGCCTGAGCAGGCAGCGGCTGTTGTGCAGGTTGCGGAGAGCGAGAAGCTGCTCGCGCTGCTATGCCTGTCGGAGGACCAGAACCTCACGCATGGCAGCGGCGGCCCGGACGTGCGGTGGACGCCGCACATGCAGCTCGCGCACCGGCTGCTGCTCGCCTACACCAGCCGCATCCGCGGCCTCGACAGCCACGTGCGCGAGCTCACAGAGCACCTCGACTCGACCCGCGAGATCTGGCACATGCAGCTCGACGCGATGCGCAACCGCATCATCCACCTCGGCCTGCACCTCGAGTTTGCGGGCCTCGCCACCATGATGGCCACGCTCCCCGCAGGTGTGCCCGCCCGCGCTCTGCCCACGCACCTCTTACCAGCTGCGTGCGAGCCCGGATGGTGCTGCTGTTTGTGGTGGTATGGCCACAGCGGTGGCTTGTGACGGGGGCGTTGGGGGCACGTTGTATTGGTGAAGCCGGGAACGCCGGCTCCGGGAACGCCTGGTGTTTCGTTCTCTGAAGCTACGCTCGGTGGGGACCACATCCGCTTTAGGCTGACCCCGCCGCATTGTCCAGGTTGGGAAAGTTGTCCCGTCCGCCCTGCGTTGCTTTTGTGCGCCAGATCGGTCCCTCAAGTGGCTGCTTCCGGGTCATTTCTGTGCAAGTGGCACACTCGTTGCGTTCTGCTGTCTACTCACTGGGGTCTGCTGCCAGCATGATCACAGTTTGGGCGTGCCGGCCCTACACTGCAATTGTCTCAGCTGACCATGGCGTGATTGACCACCACGTTGATGTGTTTGCATACCCTCTGGCCTGCAATGTTGAACACACTTGCACCATCACCTCCCGACCGTGACCATGCTCTGCATTGCTGCCGCAGCCAAGCTGCCTGGGCAAGTCCTGGGACACCTTCCATGATGTCCCCCCCCCCAGTGCCTTTACACGCCTCATTGATCTATGGCAGATGCCCATGCTTCGCACCACCGTTGCATGGCACCTGTCTCTCACGCCCCCTAGCTTACCTGCCAGATCCCGTTCCTTTGCCGCAGTGTAGCGATATTCGGCATGAACCTTGCGTCGGGCATGGAAGAGCAGCCCGGCATGTTCTGGCCGGTGGCGGGGGCGTCCGTGGCGTGTGGGCTCGCAGCGTACAGCACGCTGGTCATGGTGTTCTCCGTATGGCCGCAGCTGAGCTGGCAGCGCTGCCGCTCCGACATGGTCGCGCTGCAGGAGCTGCTCTTGTACAACGTGGACGACCTCGGCGATGTGATCTCCTCCCTTCGCCGTGTCCGCCACCAGTGCGCCCCCCCCTCAACACGTCCGCGGCGCCTTCCCTGTCTGCTCTTGATTGACCATGGCATGGTTTTGTCAAGACGATTCAAGGCGGAACAGGCTGCGTGGGGTCGTGTGCTGACCAGATCACCCACTGGCCGCTCCCTTGCAAACCCTCGCAAGAACTGCAGGCGGTGCCCCTCCCTGTGTCTGTCCCTGGACTGTGCACGACTGCTGGCATGCCCTTGGCGTCTGGCGCTACCGGTGGGCGCTGTGGGGGTGGGAAAGTTTGATGCATGTGAGTTTGTGGAACGCAACGGTGGACCTAGTGCTGTAACGTATGCTGGTACTGGCAATGAGCTGTGCCTGGAGGTCATCGCAAGGCGCATAGAACGTGAAGCCTGTCTGTCCCGCAGCTGCCTCAATGTGATACTGTTGGGTTTGGTTGCCTTGATGTGCCAATGCATTTCGTGGAGTTAGGGGCACAAGGCGCGTGGCTACAGGCATGTGCCGATGGTGTCTGTGGGAGGCGCTCCTGTTTGCCAGCAGCTCTGTTCAGCGGGAGTGGGAAAGGAACGCTTGTGTGGTGTGCAGGCACGGGGCCATCACGAAGGAACAGTTCATCCAAGTGGTGGGCAAGGTCCTCGGCGGCACTGAGAACGTGCAGGCACTGAGCAAAGACAAGCTGGACCTGCTATATCGTGTTTTGGACACGAATCACGATGGTAAGATTGATGTTGCAGAGCTCGTTAAGGTACAGCATGCCATCGTGGCGAGCCAGGACTCGCTTGGTGACATGGAGAGCGCCTTTCAGGGACAGCGAACCAGTGATTCACGCCCACTGTGACTTCATCCCAGAGAGGTGAACAGTGTGACCGCCCTGACCAGTAGAGGTGCTGCCCGTTGCCCACTGCCCGTTTGGGTTTGGCGTGATGCCTGATAATATATCAATTTTTTGTTGGTTGGTCAGCAAACTGACAGTGCAAGCTCACACTCGGCATTACTTAGCATGATGAGCTCGGCCACCCAACTTGAAGGCATAGGTGCCACACGTTTCAAAACAAAACCAATAGAACCTTTGTATTTGCCATAACACAGATCAAGAGCCATTAGCAACACGCCCAGCAAACGTGTCATCTGCTTGATCACAGTTGGAAGACATGAACAGCAAGTGGCCCCCATGTTGCATCCAATCCAGCCAGCATTCTGCATTTGCCCACACTGGCCCAGGATCTCATGCTGCACACAGTACCTGCTTCAAGAGGGTTTCTTGAATACGGTGTACGAGTTGATACATGCCCAGCACAGGCCTTTACGAGATTTTGCAACATGATGATTAGGCATGTAGCCATGGTCGAGGAAGAGTGCACTTGACAATGGACACAATCCCTATAGTGTATACAGTAAACAAGCGAGCAGTTAGTAAAGAGACCGCTGGATATCTTTGGTTGTGTATCTGTGTCGAGACACATACAGCGGAGAAGGCAAACGTGCCGGAAACAACAACGGCATACCGCCGCCGATCGTACGTTGATGTGCACAGGCAGCATAGAGCAAGGTTTGAGGCTAGTAAGTTGTGGGCCCACTGTGTGTCGCGACCCCCAGCATGCATTTTGGAGGGAATATGCGTCCGGGGTCAGCAGCAGCAAAAACTTTGCACGACCCCACGTGGGGCGCGTCGCGTAATCACATTACTACAGCCAAGCGTCACACGCACGGACGCCGGAAATCGTATTAGACCTGGAAACGGGGAACATTGGCGACACAGTAAATTGTAGCGGCGATAATAAACCTGACACTGGCTGGTGCGTGTTCCTGAGGTCACGAACGGTCTAAGTTTGGTTCAGCGTGTCGTTGTGAACAACAAACA
>JAUMHO010000008.1:2710946-2796183 GCA_032360965.1 Ulva armoricana
GGTTTCTGGGCGCCCCCCCCCCCCCCCCCCGCCGCCCCTCCTGCTGCCAGCGGCCCCTAGTTGCACAGCTGACGGCATGCATGCCGCACGTGGTCATGTGCACGACTGCCCAGAACGGATCGGCACGAACGTGTCAGCAGGTACACAAACGTGCAGCGCATGCATGTGCCCCATGCATGTTCACAGGTAGCTGTGCCTCTATCAGCGTCTGGAGACTGGGCGTAGCACTGGCGGCCGGTGATGCGCCGACGCGGCCCGCGGTATCTACATGGCCGGCGCGACCACGGCATGCTTGCGACGTTGGCTGGGCCCCAGTGCGGGGTGCAGCCGGCGGCGGCGTTGCTGTGGGCGAGTGGCTGCGCGCGTGTGAGGGATCTGACCAGAAGGTGGGCGCGCCGTGCAGAACCTCATGTCGGAGCTGTCCATCTGGCGCTGCAGCGATGAGCTCCAGGTGTACTGCAAAGATATCTGGGAGCTGGAGAAACAGCGCGACCCCGAGCAGGTGGCCGAGGAGGGCAAGCGCCGCAACTACAATGGCTACTGGGGCCCCCTGCCCCCCACGGAGCCGTTCCGCTGCGTCCTCGGGAAGGTCCGCCCCCGTCACTCTCAACCTCCGACTCGATTCGCCTCTCGACGCAGCGGCACGTGCGCGTTGACACCTGCGGCCTTGCATGGTCTGCCGCGGCGCAGCAGCAGCCTGCGGCGCCGGCAGGGCCACGACAGGCTCGCAGTGCGCGCTGATTCCGGCACAGCGTCTCGCCGTCCACAGACCTGCTGCAGCGCGCATGGCAGACATGCGTGATGCGCGCGCCGGCGAGGATGCAGTGAACGCATCTTGTGCCTTCCGCCCCGGCCACGGTGATCACAGCATGCCGTTGTGCGCGCCGCGCGGCCGCGGGAGTTCCGCGCATGGGTTGGCTCGCGAGCACGCTCAGAGTGGCGGGGTCCGTTGCAGATACGCGACAAGCTCTTCAAGACGAGGGAGCTGCTGCACCAGTGCCTGAGCCACCCGAAGGAGAACCTGCTGGAGACGCTGCAGCGCGGTGGCGGCTACACGTCCGCGGCGCCGCTGCTCGACGAGCTCAAGCTGCTGCACCGCAGCCTCATCGAGACGGGCGATGACGGCATCGCTGACATCGTCGTCCGCAGCGCGATCCGCCGCGTCACGACGTTCGGTAGCGCGCTCGTGCGGCTGGACATCCGCCAGGAGAGCACCCGGCACAGCGACGTCATGGCGGCCATCACGTCGCACCTCGACCTCGGCAACTTCCATGACTGGTCCGAGCAGGAGAAGCAGGCGTGGCTCACCAAGGAGCTCCAGGTACGCCCTCCTGCCTGCACCCCCCTGCACTGCATCACAGTCTTCCACACTGTGCTCTCCAGGCGGCCAGCGAGTGGTGTGGTCAAGGGGGCCTCAGAGGCATCGACCGAGTGGGATGTGACTCCCCGCAATGACCTCAGTGCTGTCCGACTGATGATGCAGCGCACCCGGCATGCCCGGGTGGTGGCCTGGCGCGGCGGGTGCTGCCTGTGCCCCTGGGCCGTCAAACAGGTCCGGCGTGCGTGCCAGCGGTGGCTGATGAAGCTGCGGCAGATGCATGGCAGCACAGACGCGCGGGCTGTCCCTGCTGCCTCCCCCACCAGACGCACGCATGTGGCACGGTCTCCCATGCGGGCACAGGCTCCGCACGCTCTGACGAGGTCGGAGCAGCGGAGTGAGCACGGTTCACCGGCAACAGGCAGTTGTTGGTGCAGAGCAAGCGGCCGCTGTTCCCGCTGGGGCTGGAGCTGACGCCGGACCAGCAGGACGTCGTCGACACGTTCCGGGTGCTCGCGACGCTGCCGCCGGACTCCCTGGGAGCGTACATCATCTCCATGGCGCAGACGGCGAGCGACGTGCTGACCGTGGTGCTGCTGCAGCGCGAGCTCGGCGTGAAGCAGGTGTTGCGCGTCGTGCCGCTCTTCGAGACGCTCGACGACCTCAACAACGCACCCTCCACGATGGACCAGCTGTTCTCGAACGAGTGGTACCGGGCTCACATCAGCGGCGCCCAGGAGTGCATGATCGGCTACAGCGACAGCGGTGCGCCCTCCGGTCGCCCACCTCCTCGCAGTCCAACACCGCGTGGCCAGGAAGGTACAGGGGCGGTGTTTGCCGTGTGAGCAGCAGTCTGCGCCGCAGAGGACCACCGCCTCTGATTCGAGCGGGGTGTCCCGGACGTCCTGCTGCCGCCGAAGGCTGCTGACAGCGCTGTGGTGGCTGCTGACTCGGTGTGTGGGTTTGCAGGCAAGGATGCGGGACGGCTAGCGGCGGCGTGGGCGCTTTACCAAGCACAGGAGACTCTGACCTCCCTCGCCTGCCAGCACAGTGCGCCCCCTCGAGCACCCCCGAACTGGCCATCGCCTCATCCTGCTCCCAACACACTGTCATCAGCGCAGCAGCTGGCGCGTGCATGATGGTCAGCGACGCCGCAGCGCCGTCGCTCCGCTGCGACCCTTGGACGCTGCCATGCAGCACGGGGTGGCTGTGGTGACGCTGTGGTGACTGCGGTGCAGGCGTCAAGATGACGCTGTTCCACGGCCGCGGCGGCACGGTCGGCCGCGGCGGCGGCCCGGCGCATCTCGCCGTGCTGTCGCAGCCGCCCGGCACCGTCAACGGCTCTCTGCGTGTCACAGTGCAGGGCGAGACGATCGAGCAGCAGTTTGGGCATGCCGCGAGCGCTCTGCACACGCTCGATCTGTACACGTCGTCCGTCCTCCGCGCGACGCTCGGCGAAGGCTACAAGCCGTCGGCGGAGTTCCAGGCGTTGATGCAGGAGGTCGCTGATGTGTCCTGTGCAGCGTACCGGCGCCAGGTGCACCATTCGGAGGAGTTTGTGCGGTGCGGCTGCACACCGTGCTGCTGCACACCGTGCTGCTGCACACCGTGCTGCAGGCCTGCCTGCAGCGAGTGGCTCGACGGACAGCGGCGGTGGTCGCACGCCAGCAGAGGCACGCTGCGCCTGGTTTGCGTACCCCCACCCCCCCGGCCTCCCCAGGTTGCCACGCGCACACGCCTGCGCGCTGGGTGATGGCAGGCGCAGGTGGTGCCGGGCGTGGGGCCGGGACGGGGGAGGCGGGTGTGAGCTTCCGGGGAGTGATGATGATGAGGGGTGCAGGTACTTCCACGCGGCGACGCCGGTGGCGGAGCTCGGCGAGATGAACATCGGGTCACGGCCCGCCAAGCGCAAGCCCAGCGGCGGCATCTCGACGCTGCGCGCGATCCCGTGGATCTTTGCGTGGACTCAGACCCGCTTCCACCTGCCCGTCTGGCTCGGAGCCGGAGAGGCCATCATGCAGGTGTGCCGCCGCCGCTCCGGTGCCACCCCCCCTCTCGCGGCCGCACGTCAACGCCGGCCATACATGGATTCAGTGCCGGCCGTGTTCCCACCGTCGGCGTAGGTTGCCATGCATGTGCCCGTGCCGTGCATGACCGCGGCACGGCTGCGTGCGTGACGCTCGGCACCCCTCCACGCACAGGGGCTGCCCTCTTGTTCCCAGCACCGCTGCTCTGTTCCACACTGCCCTCCCTTCCTTCGGCAGCTACCCGCCTGCATTCAACGGCCTCTGCGCATGCACCCGCCATGCATTTGCACACGCGCTTGCGCCTGCCGCTGGCCTGCATGTACGCAGCGACCGGGGCCTGCATCGTCTGCGGTGCCGGTACCGAACAGCAGCACTCTTCCAAACGCCGGTGAGGGGTGGCGTGCAGGTCCGGGAGGACGGCAGGGGGGAAGCGCTGGACGCGATGTACGCAAAGTGGCCGTTCTTCAAGGTCACGATGGACATGATGGCCATGGTGCTCGCCAAGGGCGATGAGATGACGCTCTCCCTGTACGAGGCCAAGCTTGTCGACCCCGAGCTGCACCCTGTCGGTGACAGCCTCCGCGCCAGCTTCCGGAAGGCCAGGCAGGCTGTTCTCTCAATCGTTGGCGACGCCTCCGTCCTCGGCTCCGGTGCGCCACCCCTCCTCCAAACCTCCCCGCATCCTTAGATCCATGACCAGCCCATCGCTCCTGTTTGACGTACATGTTGGCGCCATGACGTGGAGAGCACCCGCGTGCCACGGTGGGGGCATTTCTATGCCTGCTCACACGCCAGAGTCCGCATCTCTCCGCCAGGGCGTCTGCATGCGTGTGTGCGCCGGGCGCTTCTCGTACACAGCTTGCCACACACTGACTCGCCACCGCGGTCGTCCCAGGCGGCCGTGCCAGATTGCGGCACCCTGTCTGCGGCACGTGTGGCCAGGCTGGCCTCTACCCGAGCCTCGTCTGTGGCCATGCATGCACAGCCGGCATGCTGGCCCTCGGTCGTGCGTGGCCGGTGTTCTGATGGCATGAGGCCGCACCAGGTTGGACTGTCAACCGTCGGGCCACGGGCGATACACCCTGAGCACTCGGCGTGCGTTGTTTGTCCCCACAGATTCATCCGAGTCATGCACCCCTGAGGGGGATGCATGGAGGCGCCGGCCTGGGTGACGGGGGAGTAGCGTGCAGGCCAGAGGAGCCAGTCCACAAAGATCCTGGCGTCCAAGCTGCAGCTGCGGGCACCGTACGTGGTGCCGCTGAACATGCTGCAGGCGCTCGCCATGGCCGACATCCGCGAGCTGCCGGAGCCCTCCGCGGCGCACGGCCCGCGCGACGGCGCAGCGCCCCGGGTCTCGTCGCAGCTCTCGCTCACCCACTCGCGGAGCAACCTCAGCGGCAGGCTCGTGTGGAACCCGTACGCTGACGTGGAGACGTGGAATCTGCTGAACCGTGACCCCGAGTCCAACCCGGACAAGAACCTGCTGCGGCAGGCATACCAGGACACCCTGATCATCACCATCAAGGGCATCGCCGCGGGCATGCAGAACACAGGTTGACCTGCACCGTGCCGGAGCTCCGTGCGTTCTGGTGTATGTGTTGGGCGGGCAAGCCCGGTGCTGAGGCGAGAACGCATGGAGTTGTGGGCCACACGACGAGGATGTGAGCCAGGCAGCTGAATGAAATGGCCTGCGCTGCGGGAATGGGGCTGCTGAGCAGCAGGCGATGCGTGTATCCCATCAACGGAATGGGCGGTTTCAGCGTGTTTCAATGGAGTTTTTGCAGTCCAGTGGCGCATATTGCGGGGGCCCGGGCCGGACCCTACTTCCACCAGGTGTTTGGGTGGGTGCTGCGTGCGTACTTTTGTGATTTTTTTGCGCTTCAAGGCAGAGCATACAAACGATCGCAGCTTTGAAGTCGCAGCTGAACATGTGTGACCTGAGAGTTTGCATCCCCCGTCAGAAAGGATTACAATCTACGTCAGTGGCGCCACCGTTCCGATATTACTACATCCATTGACTCATTGTGACAGTCCCAGACTGCTACATGGGTCCCCTCTATGGCAGTCCATCCACAGTAGCCTATATGTGCTATGTTGAATACTTTCAAGCCTTTGATTGCTGCCATCTGTGCAAGGCGAGCGAATGGTATGAACAGTGCAGTCGCGGTGGTGTCGGGCGACGACGTTGCAATAACCAATGCACTATGGACCGCTCGGCCTGCCTAATCTTGAAGAGGGAGCATCTCCAAACACCACTTTTGTGAATTCCTATCCTCGCAAGACCATTCAACCGCAACAGGCTGTGCCGCATACAGAGAGTGCATTGCCGCCGCCCTGGCCCACACGTAGCAGATGGCAGTATGCAGGTTCCAGCCTGTCCCGGCTTTGGGCGGCTCACACACGCCGGCCGTTGATTCAGTAGTACCCAGAAGCAGGCTGTGCTAAGTGCAGACGTGACTCTGCCGCAGGGCAGCCAGCAGCTCCAAGAAGCCGGGAGCACCGGGGTCCAGCAGCCCGTGCCGGAAGAAGAAGTCGATGAGCACCAGGTTACAGTTGGTCTTGTAGCGGTCTGTGAACGCCACTGTCTCCATCACGTCGTGCACGTGTCGCAGCTCGAAGCTCTGCACCTCGCCGTCAGTTGCAACGGGTGTAAAATCGGGAGGCAGCTCCAGGTCAAACGTGAAGAGCACATCCCTCTTGACGGCCTGCCCTGCCTCTGCTGATGCAACATAGCTCACGGCACCCACTGGCCGTGCCTGCTGTGCCAGCGACTCAGGAATGCCGGCTTCCTCTCCTGCTTCCTTGATCATGTTCTCTACGATGCCCGTCCCATGTGGCTGCACATTGGACATGTGTTGCAGTGCCACCAGCTGTGTCACCCTGCAACCACCACTGAGACACCAGAATGCAAGCTGATTTCAGCCTAGCTTTGCAGCTGCGCCTTGTCAGCAGAGTCACGTGCAACGCGTTGTTGGACACGCAGGGCGGCCTGGTCAAGGCACACGGGTCGCACAAACTCGAGACCCAGCAAGCACTGGTGCGAAACCTGTGTGTGTGTGTCGCACCTGGCCTCCGGCAGCGAGATGGTCTAGCATCCCCGGCCAAGTTGGCTTCGTCGCGCTCCGAGTTGCAACCCACATGTGAATGCCATCTGTCTGACGGACATACCCATTCATGTGGACACCATAGGCCTTGACGCCCAGGAGCGGTGCAGCAGCGCGCTCCACGAGCAGTGCCGGGGTATCGTTAAAGCTGGCACCCACCACTGGGTACATTTCGTCTCGCCAGCCTGAGATGAAGCCCTCACCTCGTAGCGTCCCCAACGTCTCAGCAACTGCTGCGGTGCGGCTCTCCATGGACCCGGGATCCGGATCCAAACAGATGATGCTATCATGGGCGCTTGTCCGAACCTGGTGCGACAGCTGTGTGGCTCGTTCGCGTTGTATAACAGGGCCAGTGGACGGGCAATTCAACCGTACAGCGAGACATGACCTCTTCAGGGTATCAAACGCATGGCAGTCGAATGCAGTAAAAACTGGAAGATCACCTTAAAGATGGAGTCCTTCACTGAAGTTAGGCGATCGGCTGTGTCCTTAGCAACGTAACCCACAGTCGTGTCGTCGACCTGGAATGGAATGAAGCCATCTATGTCACCATCGTTGCAAAGCCCTATCCATCGCTGCAAGCCTTCGATGAGCTTGTTGCCACTCGGCATGTAAAACTTGAACGCACAAGCGCAAGATGGCCTTCTCGTGAAGAGCTGTGATCGCACGCCAGGCGACAAATTTCGTGCCAACACAGGTGTGCGCGCAGTGATCATGCAGCACAGCTCTATTTGTATCTGCAACCAAACTGCACTACTTACAGCGCGGACGTTGCATTGTGCGGGGTGTCCGGGAAAATTGAGCTCTGGAGCAGACAGCAATTATGCAAGTGTGAGCAGCGAATGGGCCTGCACGGTCCCGCGACGAAATCCCAACGCGGTTTTCAAACAATTGTCCAGGTCAACACGTCCAGGCGGTATAGATGCCCACTTTGCTGTGATTTCGAGCGCACGATCTAGTCCTCCGCATGCATGTGCAACCCGGTGTTTGGGCTGCTGGTGTAGGATGGTTGCGGGAAATAGAACTTCCTACCCAGTACAGGAGTTCTGCAGCTGCAGAGCAACCGCATTACAAGGACTCCGCAACAAGATTGCTTGGAGCTCCGCTTGCGACGATCGATCGACCAGCACCGTTGTGACCTAACTCGAGAGGCCGCTGCGCATGCAGAGCAACGTTTGTTGTACCTGCTGGTTGCTATGATCACTCGATTTGACGCAATCAAGATCGCTGTCCATAAACTTCGCGCAACGAGAATCGAAAAATCCGTACGAGTGCTACGCCGCTTCGAGTTCGCGCGTGTTCGTAGTCTCCACCTTCGCACATGGATACATGGAACCTACACTGTCAGCTTTTCTCGATGCGCAAAGGGCACGGCTTAGTCTTGCAGCAGCCCCCCGCAACAGTCCTTCGGTCCTTCAGCGAGCGTCGCACCTGTAGCCGCCCTCCTCCTCGCCCGCCCGGCGATCGGTGCTCACGGGCGTACAGGGCTCCCGCCAGGACGAACGGAGGGACACCGGCCCGGAGCTAAAGGCTTCCTATAGAGACCGCACTAGTGTATACTTGTTCAATGCACACCAGATCCAATTTTCGGATCTTGAGTGGTCAGCAGGGGTATGCTGGTTAGTTCCGGAGTAAAAACCACATGAGCGGAACGTAGTATCCACAAAGCTTCTTCTTGGGTGTACTGACATTTGAGCATGCAATCCACCAGAAGCTCTGCATGTGTACATCCAGCTTGGAGATGATCCAGTTTTCAACATCTAGAATACTGATCACTGGTTGACTGAATGTTGGTCATATTCCTGGAAAGATGTGGCAGCTATCACCTTGACTTTACAGTGCACATGATGGGACAGAAAATCAGTCCATGATGGCCCCAAAACTACAATTCCATGCAAACTTGCTTTCTCAGACAGGTGCACTGTGGCACATACCCGGGTTGGTTCATCTCTAGATCCCATGATAACAAACTTCAAGGGCCGACTTTGCCACGTTTTAATAGTCTAGCCGAACACTCAAACCTCCATACCATGAAACACAAATTATCCAGCACTGCATGATGCCATCAGGTCACTCATAGATATAGTGACTCACTGAGTGCTCGAGTGCCTGATCTACTGAAACAGGGAAGTATCCTTGCGCTTAAGTACATTTATCTGCGACTTCATGTACTCTATCTCTTTTGCCTGAGCCTGAATAACCTGCACCATGTGATCCCGCTCAGCGGCTTCACGTTTCTGAGCTGCAATGGGGTCATTGTCCAGCTCTTTCTGCGTCCGCCGGATGCCTGCTTCTAGCTCTTTCTGCTGCGAAGTGAGTTCAGCCACTGTGTTCAGGTGAGTCGTGTTTTCTTCCGTCAGCGCAACCAGCTCCTCCGTGCGAAGTGCAATCTTGCGGTCCCACTCTTTGAGCTCTTCAACGAAGCGCTTCTCCTGATTCTGCAGCTGTGCACGAAGGTCGTCTGCTCCCGGCGACGGGCCCATCTGGTCCAGCAAGTCAAGATCAATCTCTCGGCCAAACTTGAGCATCTGCACAGCAGCCCCTTGTGCGTTGATTTGATGGCCAGGCCACGGCAATGCACACACACATTTGATGCTTCCCAAGCAGCTACTACATGCGCGCAAGCACCGGCAAGCGGACCTGAACATCATGTGCCCGCGCGTCCAGGTCCGAAAGTAAGCGCTCTTTGGCAGCCTTGTCCCGAGTCAGTTGCATGTGCTGCCTCTTAAGCTCTTTCTGCGCCTTGCGCATCTGCTGCTTTTCTACAGCCAGCTCCTGCACCCTGACCAGATTACAATGTGTTACCGACGTCGTTTCTGGTGAGCAGCATGACCGCAAGATGAGGAGACGAACGTCTATTCTCCGTCGCAGCCGTGCCAGCTCATCGTTGCTGAACACGACGGCGTTGCTCATGTCTGCCGGCAGGTGGTCATCCTCTAGATACTCTATTTGATGCGCGTACAGCATCACCATCACTTCGATCTCGTTCAACCTCGCTTGCTTCTCTCTCTGAAAATCACGGATATCGCTCTCCGTTGCAGCCAGTGACTGTTCAACACGCTTAAGCTTCTGCTTAAGCATCTCTTGCTCCTTCTTCACTCCCTCGCAGTTCTTGGTGATATCACCAACAATGTCCTCCTGGTCAAGTCTCTGTTCTCGCATGACACAAACCTGCATGTTCCATTGGATCAGTGCCGGGCACCACTTCAGAGCGGATGCCTGCCCGGACACTGACAGAATGCCACGTTTCTCGCTGACCACAACACAATCCTGCATGCCTGCATGCATAAAGTGAGGAGTAGCAGGACCTCCTCGTAGAGGGCCTGGTCACAACCAGGGGGACAAGTTTCTTGCTGTGCATCGTCGTCAGACAGGTCGTCATCATCTTCGCCATCATCGTCCTCTTCATCTTCGTCATCCTCCTCGTCCTCTGCTGTACTCTTCCGCACCCGCTTGACCTTGCGGTTGAAGATGGTCATCAAGGCCTCGTACTGTGGATGTGTCTCATTCACCAATGAGTGAAGCCGCGACACTATCTCAGCTTTTCGCTTGGCAACATTACCTAGCTGTATTTTGAAATCCTTGAGCTGATGTTGGCATGCACCCATTTTGTCAAGAATATCCTGCACTGCGAAAAGTCTGATTGCACTGGATCGAGAACAATGACCACAGATCATTGCTTACTGCACGTTATGTGTGGCAGCAGCGCCCGGCACGTGGCTGCAGAAGAAGATGGATACGCCCACCTTCTGCTCAGCATGCTTATCTGAAAGCTTGCTGGCCAGCAGGTTGTCTCTGCTGCTGAAATCAACAAGGAGCGAGTGCTCCTGCATCAGCACAATCACTTGCACCTCGGCAGCCTTGACAGTGATGGCGAGCTCATTCTTCTCTGTTCGCATTCGCTTCAGGGCATCATCAAACCTGCTCTTCATTTGTTTCATGCCACCGAGTAGCAGATCTCTTTCCACATTCTGCAGGAACACCGAAGTGTGCAAGTGCATCATGGTGACCATGCCGTCTTTCCAATACATCAAGGAATCCTCACCCATCTCCTCTCATTAATTGTCCTCTGGGCTTGCTCCAGAGGAGTCGGGGGATAAGATGCCGCAATTCTGGCAAGCACATCTTCCAATGGCTCGATAGTTGCCTTTGCTGCCGGGGTTACCTTTGAAGCATGCTTGACATTCTGAGCACCAGCAGCCTGGCCCAGTCCCTGATCTCCTGACGCACCAAAGCCATTCAACGCGTTCCTCTTATCTGCGGTGGTGTTCGCGGATGCGTCTTGCTGAGCTATGTAAGCTTCTATTTCCTCATCCGTTACCTCGTCTCTGCGCTCTGGCTCTTCACCAGGCAGCATCTCAGGAAAGACAAGGTCTTCTTGTATCCGGAGCTTTTTGTTCAACACTGCAACCTTGTTCAGCTTGAGCTTGAGCTCTGCGCAGAGAGATCTCTTCACGTCACGGAGTGCCAGAAACTTCTCATTGAACTCCATCTTGAGCATATGTATACCTTGCAGGAGGATTGCTATCTGCATGGCATACCAGCAATGGCATGCCAGTGTTGTTTGGACTAACTGTGTTTGCGGTACAATTCCAACACCTTCTGGTGTTTGTACCATCGGTTTTCCCAGCACCAGGTAGAGAATCTTTCAAACCTGTTGCTTCTTTTTCTCTGGCGTCATGCGCTTGTTTTCATCAGGCACAAAGTCCTTCTCGCTTTTGAGCTTATAGTCTCCCATATTCTTGGTTGCATTGATGATGGCCTGTTCGTCGTCAGGGTTCACATAATCATCATCAGGCTTAGTCTTCAGAAACGCTTCCCACTCTGCCTTCCTTTTGGCTCTTGCAGCCATTCTCAGCTCGTGCTTGGATTTAAGCTTCGCCTTTGCACCCTGGCCCTACGATCATTGGATCTGTAAAGGTAAGGATAGAATCTTGTGTTCTGTGCAGCACAATGGTGAACGATCATGCCTGCAGATCTTCCTCATTATCTTTGTCTCCCATCGTATGGGCCTTGATCAAGTCCTGATCCTCGCCATCCACCTCATCCTGGACATGATCATTGCTGTTGGCTTTCTCAGCGGCAATTCGATTGAGCTCGTCAGCCACCCAACCATCTAGCTTCAACGTGCGAAATGACGTGACCATCGCTTTGGAAGAAAACGAGTGCAACTCGATTCTTTCAACTTCAAGGGGGTCCAGGTACCGGGCTGCACCCACAGATCTTGATTACGACTTGTTTCATGCATATCACCAAATCAGGACTTTAGCAGGCATGCAACTGCCTGGCGCAGCCCTTTCCATTCAAAGGCAGCGTTACCTCTAAGCTTGGCCAGCAACAAACGTTGCTTCTCTAGCTCATATGCCATTTCTTCATGAATGCGGTCCTCTTCTTCCTTGATCTCTTTCTCGATCATCGGTCTCAAGTCTGGATCTATGTCAAAAAATTCAAGAGGAAGCTGCTCTGCTTCTGGCTTTGCAGCATTCTCGGCAAGAATGTCCTCGAATTCTTTCTTCAGTCTGTATAGCGGCAGCACATTTACCTGACGCGCAAACCAAGGAAGCAATCTCCACGCAGGGCATTTGGTAACCGTTCAATACGCCGGAGCCGCACTGTGCAACTGCCTCCCTGACTGTAGCTTTCTTTGCATCAGCAGCAGCCTTTATTGCGTCTGCCTCAAGGCGCTGCTTGGCCTGCTCTATTGTGTATGCACTTCCGTCCAGGATATCCTCTCCTTCCGTCATACCCACTTCGGCCATGCTGCAAAATCGCTCCAAGCCTGCCCCTATCTGATCTGTTCCAGGATTCAAACTGTCTGAGACAACCCGGTGAGTAAACATCGAGCCGTCTGATGCGGACGAGATGATTTGTGTGCCATCAAAAGTCATACAGACTGAAGTCACCCGATCATGCATACTGTGGACCTGTGACTCCCATACTATGGAGCTTTCATTTGGTAGCTCAAAGCTATCAACCGCAGTTACCCTCACACTCCCATCAGAACTGCCCATCAAGTAGTGCGTGCCAGTGGCAGAGTGCTGAGCAGCCGTCACTGCAGCGCACATGCCTGGCAGCGCCTGAGCCTCCTCCTGGCCAAACATGCAGTCAAACAGGAACTTGCTTGCTGCACCTGACGCCGACAGAAGGAATCTGTCAGGCTTCTGAGGGTGTGCGAAAAGTGCAACCACTGGGAACGGCCCAATGGCGTCTGCGCTTGGGACCCAGTCTGGGTCTGCGTCATTGTCCTGCTCAACGTCAGGTTGAGCCTCACCTGTGCAGTCGTCCAGCGATCAGTCACCGTTGCCTTGAACGCCGCAGTTTACGAGTTATGTAAGCCTCAGCATGACACGTTTCTTGGCCTACCAACAGCATGTTGGCATAGCCACATGCTGTCAACGGCCAGGGTCACACCGGGTCTTGCGTCATTGTGGCCGCTTTCTTGTCCGATGGCGGCCTTCCTGGGCGGTGCTGGCCACATGCTTTTCGGGAGCCTGAACTCATGCTCTGCTACCTTTGCATCAAATCGGTACGTTGCAGCAGCATTGTGGTCGTGCTGTTCTGGCGGCTCCACACACAAGAGCATGCCGTCCTGGCACCCGACCACAACCCCTGTTGCGTTCCACACCAACGCAACTGGTGCTCTTGACAGCACCATGAATGCCTGTGGTTCCAAATTGTTGTCTTCAGTCCTGAAAAAGAACACTGATCCATCCTGACCGCATGTCACCAGCCTCCCGCCATCTGGTGACAAGGCCATGGCAATCAGTGCCTGCTGGTGTGGCCTGTAGCACGCAGTCAAGTGCCACCCGTCTGTACAACGCAGCAGCTGACGTAGAAATCCACCTTGGAAACCAGCATAGTAAACATTCTCCTTTGTATCCATCATGATCGAAGCCCTAGTGATGCATGTAATCGCAGACGGAAATGTGCGTGAAGCTACACATGCATGTGACTGCAAGTCATAGGCCCAGATGGATCCTTCCGCATCACTGGATACAGCGCTGTGACTGGTTCGGTCCGTCAACATTGCTGTAATTCCACCGGCATGAAACTGGAGTAGGCTGGTGAACGTCATCCGAGCTGGTGAGATGTCAGGCACATCAACATTCACAATCGAACCTGCCTCGTCCACGACAATCCAATGATCTCCGCCACCCACTAACTGCTTCACACGCACATTGCCAGGGACCTTGACTTCAGTGATGATGTCTATTTCAACAGCAAAGCCTTCCTCTGGCTCAACATCATTGATCTGCATCGTAATGTGATCATGGCTACAAGAACTCACATGCTCACATCTACTTCACATCGAATCACAGATCACCCGGGTGTGTTTGTGTTCCTAACTTCCCCTGTCCATGCGACGTAGCCTGTCGTACCTTGTTGGCATCCCATGTGCGAATGAATCCATCCTGACCGGCTGACACAACAAGAGATCCACTCTGGTGCAGCTGCAGCACTTCGATGTTCCCATCATGGCACGTGGTGCTTCCCTTCCGCATGAGAATTGCCTTGATCAGGTTGCCTGTCCACAGCAACAGTTGCCCTTTCTCAGTGCCAGAAAGGATCTTCCCGTCAGGAAACTCCAGAAACGAACATACATCAGAAAGCTCGACTTGCCCGAATTTGCCAAGAAGGCCCTTCAGCTTCAGGCCTGTGAATGTGTTTGCCATCTTCCACATGCGTATGTGCCCCGTGCCAGATGTAATGAGAGTGCCATCAAAGTACGGACTGAACTTTACATTGTAAACTTCCTGAGAAAAAGCTTTGTACCTCAGAATCACTGCTTCCTCTCTCCAGTTCCAGATGGTCAGCATGTAGTCTGGCGAGCTGCCGACAGTTGCAAGCAGTTGGCCATCTCGGCTGAAAGACGCGGCAGAATAGCTGCTCTCAGTGCCTGATCTCAGCACGAACTGCGGATCTGTCAGCCCATCTGGTGATAATGGGTATAGGTACACATTTGGGCCCCGTATTTTGCACTGTTCGGCAATTGCGATGAAACTCTGCTGTGGATGAACAGCTATAGCACCTATGCCGCCTCCATCCCGCCCAACATTGTAGACCATTTTTTGAGAGGAGTAGTCATAGAAAATCACAAAGTTTCCCGAGTGAATTGCAAGCTGATTGGGTCCGACACGCTGTACACTGTTGCGTCTGGACACAGCGATATGGTTTGCAGCGACCAGATGCATACTGGATGGGTCTGCGAGATTTCTGGGCCTTTCATGCTGGTGGACATCTG
The DNA here is from genome assembly GCA_032360965.1 of Ulva armoricana. NCBI lineage: Eukaryota > Viridiplantae > Chlorophyta > Ulvophyceae > Ulvales > Ulvaceae > Ulva > Ulva armoricana. Next base: position 2,725,638 of record JAUMHO010000008.1, read on the forward strand.
GTTGTTGGCCATTTTGTGTGCAGTCCTTGTCTGACGCCATAAGCCCCGCCGCTCAGAAAGAGATGGGAGCATCCGTTCGCAGAAGTGACACTGCTTCAGCACCCAATCAAGCACACACAACGCGAATATAATTTTTACGCGCCACATGCATCCCTCGGGAATTTTTCTTGATTGAGTTGCATTGATCGGGTCCAAGTATCAGGGAAGCCGTGTGTCGAAGTGACGACAGGTGCATGTGTTGGGAAGGCAAAACCCGCGCTTCCGCAAGGACTTTATGATCAGAGCTGTCTCGAAAACATGGTCATCATGATCAAATGGCACCTTATGACGAGCACCCGGAGCTGAAAATTCAACTCGGAAGCACCAATGACAACCAGCCGATGGAGGACAGAATTCAGAGTCAGGTGGTGTCAACCTGGGAAGACATGGGCTGTCTAGTGAAAAGTATTACAAAAATGTCATTCACAGGGACACCACATCACAACAGCCGCCTCAAATCAAGACATTGCTGTGGCGCTTGCCATGTTGGCTTCTTGAGGGGGACAATCTTCTGGAGAAGGGATCCACATAACTAAAGCATGACATGCTGTGACTGCCATCCTGCGCGTTGGAGCAAATTTCGCGCATGTTGGGATGGCTGGGTGAGCCGACCAGACACTGGCTGGCGTTTGAAGACTATCTGCAGCCTCATCTGATAACACGGCCTCTGGCTGCGGACAGTTCCATACATACATGTGCTTGTCTTCGCCCCCTGCACGCGTACCATGTGCTGTGCGTGCACCTAGAAGGAAACAGCAAGAACAATGACGCAAGAACAATGACACAACATACCCGAAACAATGGCGGTACCATCTGCCGAGAAGGACGCCTCCATTGGCAGGCCCACGTCGGATGCCCCAGTATTCCAGTGCACAATTTCCCTGCCAGAGAAAGTATCCATCAAGAACACACGGCCACCAAGCACAGCCATCAAGTGTTGTTGGTTGCAAGAGAACTTCATAGACGAGATGCAAGCCAGCTCTGTCATGCCATGCTGTTTCACGGGCACTGGGAATGACAAAAATGGGCCATGCTCATATGAGCGTGCATCAAACAGGCTGACAATGCTGCCTGCACTGGCAGCAAACACAAGTCCCTCTTCATCCATTGCACAGAAAGGCTGGCCTGGGATGTCCATGGCAGCCTGTGCATGCGGTGCGCGCAGATCCCACATGAACAACTTCTTGTCCTGCAATGTAGAAGCACACACAATGTAGTGGGGAATTATTAAAAGCAGTTTGTAGCGACCCTTCTAGACATGGCATCAATGTACTACTGGGATCACACTCCACGAACTACCCTTTAGACCTGCCAGTCGACTGCACCGCGTAGAGGTCCGGACTGAATCGCACCATCCCTGTTGAAATGAAGTGGTCAGACTTTGCAGACATGGACAGAGCCGTCACAGGCTTGGTGTGTGCAGGAAAGAACTTGATGTACTTGTTGTCATGCAAGCTGAGGTAGCGGATTGAGTTCTTTGCCTTGGGATCCAAGTTGGTTTGGGTCTGCATATCGGCTACTTTGATCAGATGGACACATAGCGCACAACACATCAAATACATGGACAAATGGCATGACCCTGGCCATGTCGGACTATGAACTTGCAATTCTCAGGAGTAAAAACAGTACTGCCTGAATCAGATGCTCAAAACGTACCTTGCCACTAGCATGCAGAACCGACTTGACATGATGTGTGAAAACAGCATTCGAAACACCATACTTGCTACAGTCCAAAATCCCTAGACGTCGGCCTTCGACTGTGTTGTAATATGTGATGTAGCCTTGGTCATGACCGGCTATCAGGAAGTCGCTTGTGCGGTGAAAGTCCACCGAGTTGATCTGACCATGCACATCCTGCATGGGCATGGATGAGTTGATAAGCACTGAAGGCACAGCTGCAATGGCATCCTTGAACTGCTCATCATATGAACGCCCCATCGTCCTCGAAAAGACAGCACCTTGAAGACTCGTGCCATGGACATATCCCATGGCCCCATGTTTTTGGCACTCGCGGCCCTCTATGGGCTCGGGCCCTCACCCACTTGTTGGACGTCCTTCCCGAGAGCTCAGAAGACTTAATTTGCAGCCACTGTAACTATTGCAAGGTCGTTCACACGCTGACCTAGTTCTACTGTGAGCGCCCGCAACCCAAGTTCGACATGAGCATTGTCAACAGCTCTGCCTAGTCGCAGAAGTCCATTCTCCGCGATCACTGTGGAACGTGCGGCAGTTGTGATGCTATCTACGTTCTGGGGTTGTTGGGGAGTACTTGTGCACACGATGCAATGCCAATTTGCGGCACTGTGGCTATGAGCGATAACGAGGGACGCTGGCTGTGCACCGGCGTGGGCCGAATACATTGAGCACCTGTCGTCGCCAGCAGCTGCACCTTGCCTGTGACGTAAACGCTGGCGTGGCTGAGAGCAAGCAACTCGGGCTCGGCGGGTGGTAGCGGGGCCCCGGTGCGAAATGGAGCATTGCTGTCCGCGGTGTTTGCGCAACGTCGCGTTGTATGCCCCACTGGATGTGCGTTGTGACCAGTGAATTCGTTCACGTGGCGCTCGCAGAATCGTGAATCTGTGCGTATCGTGCTGATCGCTGCAAGCAAGGAGTAGGTGGTCATTGCCACACTTGAGACCTGTGTTGCACTTAGGAACGTTGGAATCACTCCAACGCGTCTTCGAGAGACTGATGGACACCGATCTAGAAGACCTTTTTGCGGAACTGCAGCAAGTACAGGAACAACCTGCCACAGTGTGCAACACTCCATGTCAACCCAGCTGGCCGACTCGAATGCGCCCCGGATGTGGCCCGGGCGCCCTTCCAGGGTGGTATTGCGGTCTGATGGTCAAGGCAGATTGCTAGATTTTGTCTCATCTCATGTACCTGAACTCAAGAACTGCCGCTGGATTCATTCAACAACTGATGCGCAGGTTCGCCTGTCCGACAGAATGGCCGTCGATCTGATCGAAAAACTCAAGACCCTGGGTCTCCTGGGAGATACACTGCTGCATACAACAAACGGAAAGGAGTACATCACGCAAGAAAAACTGGTCGATGAAATATACGAATGTATAGAGAATCATGGCGGTCGTGTGGCAATCGTGGACCTGCCTGGAATGCTTGGAGTGGACTTCAGCCATTGCGACTGTCAAGCTCAAGTATTGCTGCGGGTGAGACCTTCCCTGCGTTGACTGGTTGTGGCTCCAAGGTTTGTGAAGAGGTTCACAGCATGAACTGCTGTGAGCTGGTGGTGGGGCATTGCTCCAGGCCTGCTGACCTAGTCGCCTCAGTGCAGTACGTCTTCAACACTGCAGCCGCAACCTGCCCAAGCTGCAGTAAGAGCGGCATGAATGCAGAATCAGCCTGACACAGTCAAGCTTGTGAATGGTGACCTCATATCGGTCACGTTTTTTGAGAAGATGGCAGAGGAAGTGAATGAGATACTGCACACCGGGGCGCCAGCAGTGGCAGTGACCGAGCTAGCGCAGCACTTCTCATTGCCAGTGGATCACGTGCGAGCATGTCTACAGACGCACATCGGCTCGCTCATTAACGGTGAGACCGCTGAAGTCACCAAATGTTCAACTTGGCCGTGATACAGCCGGCAGTGTGTAGTTGCAGTCTCATGGCAGAGGTAAAGCAGAGTCTGCGATCGTGTCAAGCTCACATCTCATGGTTGTAGGGACCATGGAGGGCAGCACACTGTACACGCCCGCATTCCTCAGGCTCGTGAAAGCGTTCTTGCGGGGCACGCTTAGAGCCGCTCTCTCTCCCGTGCATGTTGCATCGGTCCTTTCGACAAATCCATTCCCTCACTCTGCTGCCATCTCCAGCAAGCTCGCAGCTTCCGTGGTGCATGAGCTTCTGGCAGACAAGGCCATCACCGGCACATTCAAAGCTGCTGGGCTCATCTTCTGCCCTGATGCGTACGTCAGTGCCCAGATCCGTGCTGCACAGACGTTCTTGCACCAAAACTGGGCCATCGAGTACAGCATGTTGTCCGGATGGGGTATCGCCCACGGCAAAGAATTCCTGAAACAGCACTGTCCTGACGGGATTGCACTGGAGACAGTGTACGTGAGTAGGGACGTCATTGACCAGGTGTGCCACTGCCAGGATGCTCCAGCATGACATGGCCTCTTGGCAGTCACGCGTACCTGCATCTGTGCGCCTGAGCAAACCGGTGTCCAGTGAGTATGCGTCTGCTATTCTTCATGCAGTTGTGTGCTGATTGCTTTCAGCACCGGTGGTCGTTTGTCCACCTCGCCTCACGGCCTCCCTGGTTACACGGAGCGTGTATTGGGTTTCCCCAGAAAGGCATCGGTGAGAGGCGAGCCGGCTGGGCAATAGCAGAGATGCTTTCAGACATTCTGCGGCTGCGGTGCAGATTGATGCGGCCGCTGAAGCAGGGATTCCAGCCTGTGGCTTTTTAGACGCCACTGAGGCGGTGTCCATGCAACTGGGTGACGATGATGTGGAAACACTGGTGTTGATGAGCGGGAACGTGCAATCACATCTGCGTCGAGGCTGCATGCTCTTGGCCCACCGATTCATACTGAGCCCGGAGCTCTTGGACGTGTGCAAGGAGCGCGCGCATGTTGCCGGCGCCTCGGCTGCAGATCAGGATCTGGTAGAGCTGGCTGCTGGTGGGCCGAATGCTAGCACCGCCAGGGAGACCGGCGACACAGGTGTTGCAGGTATGAGGCAGTCACTGCCGGCATGCGCGTGCACTGGCCCGGACCCTGCTTCGTCATGGGTGCTCTGTGTTTTCACCAACAGTATGCCTCGCCTTGAGCTGCCCGGGTGTTGTTAGGCAAAAGGACCGGAGGAAAACGGAACAAGGCGGGTGGGATCGACCCTGGGCCAGGCCCAGGCGGGCAGCTGGCGGGTGGTGATGAGCGAGTGGGAGGCAGGCATGCTGACAGCGCTGTGCTGCGGACAGCGATGCACGCGGCGCTGGTGCAGCACTGCTTTGATGGGGCGGATTGCCCGTGCCCAGAGTTACAGGAAGCGGTTGTTGACGTGGTCATGCCAAGGGCTGCTGAGGGCTATGGCGAGCGCTTGCAGAAGGGGTTGGAGGCGGTGCGCCACTCTGCTACTACTCTGCTACTACGCACTGTGTTGCCATGTTTGGCCACGTCCAAGTATGAGTACGGGCTTGTCTGCCACCGATGATTAATTCCAAGTTTTGTTCGAATTCATTGCCACGATTCATTGATTACGTGGACCCGTACATTCATCTAAGTGGCCAATTTTGTGCTGTGACCCCTAGGGGCCCCCTGGGCTCTCCAGGGCTGATGTGGCATGATGACACATGATGCCACACCTACCCACGCAGCAGAGGCAGCAGCAGTAGCAGCAGGGCCTGGTGGGGGCTGAGGACGTTCCTCCATCATGGGTTTGTGTCTACAATATGATCTTTCAAGTTCTGTCATGTACCAGGTAGTCTGGATTTCACAGTGTCTCAGGCGGGCATGGCAGGTAATCATTGGCAAGCTGGGATTGCTGTTTGGCAACTTGGTGGGCTACAAAACTTACAATCAACAGACCCACCCCCCACCCTGGGTGCTCACCTTGCAGGCGCAGCAAGAAGCTGCTGCTGCAGCAATGGATCACATGAATCACAGCCTGCAGCAGCTCGTGTTTTGTGTGCGGGGAATAGCAGTGCTGGGCCACTGCCCTGCTGCCAGCAGCAGTGGTGGGGCAGTTGGGGAGTTGCAGCTGCTGGAACAGCACCTCATGCACGTGCACGGCATTGCCACAGCAGACGCAGTCCTTGCTGTGGTTGCTGTACACGTGGTGGGCTGCTGTGGTGTCGAAGACGTGAGGAATCTTGGGGGCCCTCTTGACAGACTGTCCATGATGACTGATACCCTGCCACATGCCCTCCAGCAGCCAGCAGAGCTTTTGCGTCAGGTGCGGTCGGCTTCAGTGGGGGAAATGGATGCATTTCAGCGGCATTTGTTGCAAGAATCATTACGGCCACAGTGCCCTGTCAGCTGTCATGCATTACCTTGCTGACCCTCTGTCCAGGGTTTCTTGTGAACAAATGCGGCAACTTGGCAGCCACGCAACTGCTTGGTGTTGATGTTGCTACTGGATGTTCCCAACAATCGAGTACATGCAAGCAAAACTGATCAGTGCTTGGAGTGGTAGACGTGGCAGATGTTGTGTTTGACAGGCTCATGTGTACTTCTGTGTAGGCTCTGGCTGCTGCAGATCCAAGCCTCCTGGTTGATCACATCGACACACTGCTGCAAGCAGCAGGTGTGGACGCCTGGGACAGGAGCGCGGAGGCAGAGGTGACGGCTGTGCAGATCTTCCACCGTAACCACTTTTCAGTAATGAGGTCCAAGACCTGTCATGCTGCAGATGCCTTCTCCAAAGGAATTCTATGCTTGGTCGCAAAACACCTTGGCAAAATGGTGTGCACGCCTTCCTGCCATTGAGTGATCAGCTGCTTCATGCGTACACGATTGGATCTCCGTTTTCTGTACCTGTTGAGCAGCCTGCCGAGGCATGCTCGAGTACTGAGCAAAGGTTACATATGCATGAGGCAGCTTCCCTCAGTTGCATCTGGTATGGGCATAGTAGATCATGGTATGATAAAGGATTGCTGCCACGCAGGTAATCATGCCCGGTCGAAGCCTGCCCTTTATCATTGACTGCTTGGCGGAGTTGTTGGGGCCCGAAGAACACAAGTTTATACAGCAGATGCATACTCATGTCCTAGCTTGGTTGAAATGTTCAGCTCAGCGGAGAAGGGGCAAACGTGTGGAGGAGCCGTCATGGGCTGCTCAGGCAGAGGTCAGTCGGTTGGTTCAGCTATGTAAAATCGGTTGAGTTGCAAATCTTGGCCCCCTGAGTCCTGTAATGCTTGGCATTTGTTGGTCGGCCCGAGGCACTGACGTACCCCACACGTGTAGCACTTCCATGTGGTACCATTGATACTTGCAAGCTTGCTTCGTTATGCACACACGTCACATTCCCGAGCTGTTGCGGCAAGTCGCACCACCAGCTCCAGCGTTCATGGACGGATTTCTTCATCAGCAGGTTCTTGCACAGTGTTTGCTTGACAGCTGGAGCATACCGCGGTGTTAGCAGCTCGCGGCTAGCACGCGTTCTCCACATTGGTTGCTGTCGTGGTGAAAGTCTCGTGTCCTGTGCAGTTCACTCAGCAAACGAAGGCGCAGCGTCGATGCTCTCCGGGAACAGCACATGAAATCTGACTGAGCCATGTGGAGGTCGATAGCATGCGAGCGAGGTAGCTAGGTGTGCCCTGCCCAGGCAAGAGCCAATCGCGGTTGATCCACGAAAGCAGAGTTGAGCAGCAACGGTTTTGTACTGCGTTTGGCACAAATGCAAGTTTGTTAATCTTCCATGTGATGTGGCAAGAGGGGCATGTTCTCTTCCGACTGAACTCCGCCATGCGCGCTGCGCCTAGCGCAGCAAATGCAGCGCTCCCATCGAGGGCTGCAATCTGACGGGTGTGAGCTGTGAGCAACGACCGTATCTGTTTCTCTCGGCCTGCCCACAGACTCGTCCGTGCCACGAGCACGCCTAACACAAGTGTATGACGCATGATCGAAGGCCACCGATTGTTGTCGTTGCGGTCTATGGGTGTCTATGAATGTTGCATGACCACAGTCCCCGCAAAATTTGTCTCAGTCTCTGTCTCTCTCTCTTGGCATGGCCAAGGCACTTGATGTCACAGCTGAGGTAGAATTCTCAGCAAGGGCAAGTAACGCACGGCAGCAGCATGTATCATACTCATCACACATGCCTTCACCGGTGCTACACTGATACTGATAACCCCACCGTGGTCGGTGTTCCAGGCATGCCCACCAGCACCTACGCTCCGGTACCACTCCTGTTCCACTCCTGTTTGTGGGAGTAGAGCTGTGGAATAGACTGTGTGCTTTTCTTGGTCACACCCTCTGCGCTTGCCGCTTGCCTTTTGACTCGGTATCTCAGTTTTCAAGCTTGACCCTCTATATGCACTCAGCAACAGTCTTGTGTATTGCTGCTCTGCCAGATAGGGACTGGGACCGCCCAACTGCTTTAAACTGTCCATGCAGTCCATGCAGTCCATGCAGTCCATGCAGTCCATGCACCCTCGGAAATCATGATGCCTGCACCATTAGACACAAACAGCTCTCTGGTGCATGAACTACTCTCGCAGAAGCACTTCCGCTGCTGTGCAACGAAAGCAGGGAAAGCGCAGCCAAACCACAGCAGCAGCAGCAGGAGCATCAGCAGCTGTCTGTGTGTCTGCAGGAATGCAAGTGTGGTATTGCGTGTCCACACACAATTATTGTGAGGCCTGAGCTGGGCATAAGCTGCACGTGTTTCTCGCAAATGCCAGGTACCAGCCTCATACAACCAGTGATTGTTCCCTTCAGCATCATCACTGTGACCGAGGGTACCATCATTTGTTATCAGTAGGGTTCGGCTGTTTTCTGTGGCCATGACACACTGCTACCTAGGCCAATCTCCTCACTTTCTCATCTGTTGACATCCCAGCATGTGACTAGCATGCAGCCATCCTGATGTGCCGCAGTTTGTTGGCAGTTGATGTCTGCCGTGCAGGACATGGAGGAGCCTCCGCGCAGCGATGCCAAGGATGAACCTGCAGCCCCAGCAGGTTCGCAGGCCCTTCCCACCCTTGCTCTCCTTCGCGGCCCCCGCCAGACAGCACCTTCTCTCGCCTGCTGGCCCGTGCCTCTGCCCTGAGCATTCAGTACAGCTCCGTTGCTGTAACCCTGACTGACTGCAATCCTGTCAAGTGTAATCAGTGTTCGCAGTAGTTGGTGAGTAGCGTTGTCCCGCTGGCACCTGCCGTTCTGATGCACAATGGTAGCACAACCAGCACACGTGCATCTGCAGGCCCTGCAGCTGCATCGACAGTGGAGGCGACAGCGGAGCCGCCGACTCTCAGCAGAGCTCCTCACCCAGCCTCGGCGGAGCTGTGCAGCCCCACTGCAGCCGCAGCTGCGTTACACAGCCCTGACGCCGCAGCTGCAACCCCGGCTGCCACTTACAGCTCCGACGCTGCGCAGCCGGCCACCGATGCCGGGCCCGCTGCTGCTGACTCCAGCGTAGCATCGCCCCAAGCTCCAAGTGATGTAGAAGGTGCAGCGGTGGCGGCTGGGGGCTCGGCCGCCGCAGGTGCAGGGCCAGCGGAGCCCCTGAAGAGCTGCAACCTATGCTGCGCGCAGTTCCCCCGCAGCGAGTTCAAGGTGCTGTCTGGCGGGCGCCGCGCGTCGTACTGTGTCAAGTGCACGAGCTACGTGTGCCAGGGTCGGACGCGGCGCCTCTCCATCCACGACCTTCGGCGCGCGATGAAGAACAACGAGCTGGAGACGCTGCTACGTGGCGAGGCGCCTCTGCCCGCCGACCATAAGCGCTGCCAGCTCTGTGCCGAGATCCTGAGACTCGACAACTTCCGGCAGCTTCCGCGAGGGGGGCACGAGTCGTACTGTGGCACATGCAGCAAGTACGTTCGGCGTGGAACCAAGCTGGGTCTCAACATTGAGGGTGTGCGTAAAGCGCGAGAGGTGCGATGCCCCTCCCGGCTGCCCCCACCCTTCTCCTCGTACACACACGCAAGTGTGGTCTCACCACCGCATTGCCGGTGCGAGCCGTGGCCCTGTGCATGGGATAGCGAGTGCTGTGCGTGCTGCGCAGGACGGCACGCTGGACAACCTGGTGAAGGACATGGTGGCTGTGTGCAAACCCGGGCACAAGCGGTGCAACTTGTGCAGCGAGGAGAAGGCCGTGGATGACTTCTCAACAACATCCAAGGGCCGCAGCTCGTATTGCATGATGTGCGAGAGGCTCGTGCGGCGCGGTCACAACAAGGGTCTCCAGATGGAGACCATGCGCAATGCGTTCAAAGATGGCAGCATACACACCGTGCGCCTCCGCATCCCGGCACAGGCCGGCCATGCAGCAGGCGCCCTCGGCCACCAGCGCCGCACTCTTCCACTGCCGTGTCTACTTGTGATGTTTGCGTGCGCAGTGCTTCATCCGTGCACCCCTGCTGATCCGTGTGTCAGCAAGAAAGATCGGTGATGCTGTTGCGCAGAGTGCGGCACGGACCAGTTGCTGCTGCACCGGCTGAGGTACGTTCTCACACTGCACGCCATGCACGACTAGACTGGCAGTGCGTGCTTGCCCATGTGATCACATGCTGGACGGCACGAGCCGTGACTGTGTCGGTTGGGTGGTGCCGGCCGGAGGGACTGCTGAAAATGTTACTTGGGAGCAGCGTGCGTGCAGCTGTTGCCGCCCCCCTCGACGTCGGCACGTCCAGACCGCAAGGCGCAGGATGTTCCGGAGGGTCACAAGGTCTGCAACCTGTGCGAGAGTGTGCTGGAGGAGGCGGCGTTCAAGCTCAAGTACGACGGCTCGCTGGGGTCGTATTGCAGCCCGTGCGACAAGCTCGTCGGCCGTGGCCGCCGGCGGGGGCTGACGATGGAGGCGATGCGCACCGGATTCAAGGACGGCAGCCTGCAGGGGCTCCTAGAGAGCTACCCCGTGACCGGCAGCGTGGGTGCGGGGCCGGCAGATCCTGTCGCGAGCTCCGGGAGCAAGGAGTGCAACCTGTGCATGCGGGAGCTGCCCCTGAGCAGATTCCGGGTGACAGCAGGGACGCGCGTCGGGGCGTACTGCATCGAGTGCGACAAGATGATCGGCCGCGGCCGCCGCAGAGGCCTGACGATCAATGCGCTGCGGCAGTTCATCGGGCAGGGGCAGCTGCAGGAGGTGCTGGGCCTCACAAAGGATGGCAGCCGTTCGGGCTCGGGGGCGTCAGAGGCCCAAGCGCGCAGCCTGTCAGAGGCTCAAGCGCGCAGCCTGTCTCTTGATGCGGGGGTGGTCGGCGGCAGCGCGGCCGGCCTGCAGAGCGTGGGGTCGGCGGCGCTGAGCGTGCTGATGCAGGCACAGCAGGCACAGCAGGCACTCGGCGCGGCAGGGACTGGCGGCACACCAGGCGTGCGCAGCGACGCTGCCGGCAGCTCACAGCCCGGCGCAGATGCTGCGGCGGTGTCACAGGGCCAGCAACACGGGTGCGCTGTACTCCTGCCTGCGTGTGCCATGTGTGCGGTGGCGATGGGTGCGTGGCCTTGCAGGCTCGTGTTGCGACATGCGGCTGCATGCAGAGCGTCGTCGATGGCCGTGCACCCGCTGGCCGCTACGCTCGCAGAGCAGAGCACGCATGGGAGTACTGTCGGCGCGGCTGATGCAGCGTTGGACATGGAAGGGACAGACAGGACCTCCCCCACTGGCTTAAAACGTGACCTGGAGGGCACTCGGCCTGGTGGGGAGAGGCAGCGACCTAAGGTTTCAGAACAGTCAGCTGATCCAGAGCGGACAGACTCTGAGACGCTGTCTGACTGACAAAGTAGTAGAAGGTGCAAAGCCAGCATGTGGTGGCCGTGCCTCTGATGGCAGTGATTGGTTGTGTTGTGGTGGGCCTGGCCTCCGAGGCGTTCGTTGAAGCGCTCTCGCGTTGGTTCAGATCCTAATCTGGCACTGGAGTGCGGCGTTGGCGCACTCTGTGTTTGGCTATCTCTGCCTCATCATGCACCCGTGGTACGTGTGCTTTTCTGCGTGTAGGCGGTGCCAGATGTGTCGGATAAGGAACTGTTTGTTTGACCGCACCCGTGCTGGAGCAGTTGATTAGCAGTTCAGGATATTGTGGGGCGCAAGGAATTTCGGAAGGTGTCTACGTTCAGATTGTCCAATCTGTGTAGTTCTGTCACTCAGCGAAGCTGTGTGCTGATTTAACCCTTCTGCAGCAGCTTTAAGGGACGAATAACAACGTTCTGCAAGGCCGTCACATTGAATCAGCACCAACTGTGTACCATACTCCTTTTGGAAGCATCACGTTGTTAACACGTGCGTTCTCGTTCACGGTGTGCACAGGGCTGACATGATACCACCTGCTCCAGCCCGCAAATATGCCACCTAGGTCGGTATCCAGGGACGTGCACGTCCAGCACCAGGCACACAAGCGATACCAGACGGTACTTCATCACCACTGACTAGACCGTGGCCCGGGAACTGTTCGATCAACGCCTTCTCGACTCTGGTCATGGGCCTGGGAGCGTCGCCAATGTGCCCTTCGTACGATGGTATGGCGACGTTAAGATTTACGTCCCTTGTCCGTGCAAGGATCAAAATGGCTTGTTTGCTCGGGTCTTGTGGCGGGCTTGAATCCCTCGCTTCCATGTCCAAGCCTGCCCTGCATGCGGACAAACGCATGCACGAAGCCTGGAGATGTACATACATTCGGGACAGCACACATTTATATTGGAACACGCAAGCTCGAGATGCTTGGGTTCAGCAAAATCCATTGTTGCAGTACCTGCGTGGTCCCGGAACTCCTGCGTGTTATAGAGGATTCACGTTCGGCCTGGTAACCGCAAAGCGGCAGACGCAGACTGTATATGCTACTGATGCAGAGCGGAGGCATGGCGCAAACACTTGCCACGCGGTCGCTGTCCACCACGGCAGTACATACCATGAAAAATCAGCAATAATGGCCACGAATTAAAGTAACGGTGTGAGTTCGGCTCAACACGATTACATGAAATTTACAGGAATCTGCCCTCCCTGGGCCACGAGATAGCACAAAATCATTCACTGTTGAACTCTACTTTGCCGCTTTTTTTGCAGCTGGCGTAGCACCTCCTTCTGAGGCCTTGCGCTTCTTTCCACTCCCACCCTCGGACTTACGCCCGTTGGTTCCCCGCTTGGCATCTGCCTCCTCATTCTCCTTGTCAATCAAGCGGATGAGGGTGTCGCAACGCCTGTTGAGCTCTACAGGTGTGCGGCTCTTGAAGAACCAGTCGAATCGAAACCGCCAAGACTTTCGGATCTCTGCCTTCATTTCATCCCACGCCCCATAGCCCAACTTGTGCATCATGCACACCAGGAAACGATCCTCCTCCTCTGTGTAAGCTTTGTTCTTGTTTGCTCCATACTGAATTTTGAGTTCCAGCCACGGATTGCGGTACCTCCCCATCTTTGCTTGGATTGCCTACAAGCACAAGACGCTCTCATCATGGTATCATCAATGCAGCAGCATCGGTGAAATTACTGTGGCAGTAAACACAAAGCCGCTAAGGTTCAATAGCAAATCCACACCTTCATAATGCTCTGCTGGCGCTGAATTTTCTGCTCACCGCGCTCGATCTGCTTGATGTAGCGCTCGTAATCATGCAGCTCCTGATAGCGCTTGAAAAACACTTCAGCATATGCCTTGACCTCCTCCTCGCTCTTGCTCTCTACCTCTTTTGCAATGGCATCAATGTTTTCACGGCCATGCTTTTCACAGGCTCTCAAGAACGCGTTGAAATCGCGTCGCATCCAGTCTTTGAATGGATTTTCAGTGAGAAGACGATCCCGCTCCAGCTGCTCTTCCTCTGTCAATGGACGTGCAAAGCTCTCATCTCTGCACCCACATTCATGTTTCAATGCTGATTCAAAGGCAACTGCTTGTATTCACATCTACCTCGGCACGACAGGAAACAAAGCAAAGAAGCTGAAGGGGGAACGCACGCAGCAAGCCGTGCATCAATCTCTTCTGGAGTCACGTTGGCTTTCTCAAGCTCATGTCGGCGGTGCGTCTGGTTATACTTCCACATCTCATGGGCATGTTCGATGTTGTAAAGCTCTTCGATGCGCTTGGTGTCAAAGAACTGGAAATCATTCAGTTGGGGCATCTTGGCCAGACGAGGACCTTTCTGTCGTTCCTCTTGCTTTGCTGTCTTGGCACTTGCCTTGATGAAGTCGGCCTCATTGTAATTGATACGGGTTTTGCGTTGTCGGGGCTGCTCAACCCAGTTGGAAGCCATGGCCTTCTTTAGATGGCTCAGGTCCTTCTTTGCTGTGCGATAATCATCCTCATCCTTGAAGTCGTACACAATGCCACCGTCCATAGTAAATTGCTTTGCACTCGCTGTGAACTCTGCCATCTTCTCATTCAGGGCAGCCTGTATAACAGGGAAATGAATCACAGCACGCATGACGATGAGCCTGTGCACTGCACTGACCTCACGCAGGCATTTGGGCCAATCGCGACCCATGAGTATTGCATTGTGAGCAGACAGTGAAGTTGTTCTGGGGCCATAGCCAATCAGGCGGTGTCCCAAAATGCTGTTGCTCGATGTGACTGGCACAGACAGGCAGCATCCAAAACATGCTGTAGAAAGGTGCAGAATCTCACAGTATCAGACTCTCCTTTGCTGATGATGAGATCAACATCCTCATCCGTGATTTTTGCTGGCTCTGACGAAAAGACCTTCTCTGCACCATACTTGACCATGGACAGCAGGTCGTCCTTGCCTACTTTGCTTGCATTTTGGGTCAGCCGGCCCTGCTGGATGACCAGTGCATCCAAGCGTAGCTTCTTGTATGCCTTCTCAATCACCTACACAGGAATGCCAGTCAGGTACTGCATTCAATCACGCAATACGAGTCGGAACCTTCCTTCATGTAGCCCCACATGTGCGTAAGAGTGTTTTCAGATTCAGACAGGCTCATACCTTCTCCTCAATTGCATGCTCGGTGCAGAATCGGAACACCTGGACAGGCTTCTTCTGCCCAATACGATGGGCACGGTCCATAGCCTGCAGGTCCATCTGTGGATTCCAGTCTGAATCATACAGCACCACAATATCGGCAGTGGCAAGATTGATTCCCAAGCCACCCGCACGAGTTGACAACAAAAACACAAACTTCTCTGAGTGGTCTGCGTTGAAGGTATCAATCATGTTTTCGCGGTCCTCGCCTGATGTGTTGCCATCAATGCGGCAGTACATGAAACCACGATAGTGCATGTAGTCCTCCAGTATGTCCAGCATGCGCGTCATCTGGCTGAAAATGAGCACGCGTGACTCGCGCTCGCGCAATTTTGGTAGCAGCTTGTCGAGCAGCACCATTTTGCCACTGTTCTCCACAAGGTGATCACCTGCAGAATCTAAAAGATGCAAAACACAGAGTGGATGACCAAGAAGACCGAAGGAACACAACAGCCTTGCTGCAAGCTTTTAGTGAGAACATTACACGCGTGCACACCTGTAATGTACGGCGGACCAGGCTCGGCTCCCTGAAATAGGTACGGGTGATTGCAACACTTGCGCAACTGCATGACAATGTTTAGCAGCTTGCTGCGGTCTGCTCCTCCAGTGAGAGTGGAGATGTCCTTCTGCAGCAACTTTTTATACCAAGTCTGCTGCATCTCTGACATACCGATCTTCAAGATGGTCTCTTTCTTTGGGGGCAGACTCTTCTCGACATCGTTCTTTACGCGCCGGAGCAAGAATGGGCGCAGCACCTGCAAAGCCGACGATCTGTCGCAAGTCACGAACAACTCACCCAGCACAGGCAAAGCACAAAAGCACGCCGGGGGATGCAACTTGATGCACTGGCACTCACCTTGTGCAACTGCTGGACGACTTCAGCCTCATTGCCACCAGCACCAGATCCAAACCACTCGTCAAACTTCTCAGCAGAAGAGAATACCTCAGGAAGCAGGAAATTTAACAGCGCCCATAGCTCGTGGAGGTTGTTCTGCAGCGGTGTTCCTGTAATGAGAAGCCGGTAGGAAGTCTTAAACATGCGAACCGTTCTTGACAGGATAGAGTTCTCATTCTTGATCCTGTGGGCCTCGTCGATGATAATGTAGCGCCAGTATGTCTTCTTGAAGAAGTTCTTTTCCTTGATAACCATCTCATAGGATGTGATCATGGCATCATACTTTCCAGGCTGCAGCAGTTCATTTTTCTGATGGTCCCTTTGCTCAGCATTGCCATGGAACTTGACAGCACGTAGGCATGGGCACCAACGCCGGAACTCATTCAACCAGTTGTGCAGCGTGGATTTTGGCACGATGATCATGTGGGGCCCTCTAATACCACGGAATTCCAACAAATATCCCAGCAGTGAGATTGTCTGCAATGTCTTCCCTAAGCCCTGCACAGTGGAGTGATTAACTGTAGTCCAAAGTCATGATTGCAGCCATCCATACTGCATCAGGTGTTATCATCGAAACAGTGAAACAGCAGGGCAGTTGGAGCAGGGCGATTGGTGCAGGAGCCCAAATATCAATCTGATCTGCCTGATAAAAGGTAGCAGACATATCGCCTATGCCTGTGTGTTCCATCCACATCAGCCAGGGGCGGTCCACGCCACAGCTGTCAACAGGATACGCACCATTTCATCAGCAAGAATACCATTGATGCCGTTATCATAAAGATGTATAAGCCAGTTCAGGCCTTGTACTTGGTACTCCCTCATAGTTCCAAACTTGATGACAGAAGGTTGAACAGACAGGCGATGTCCGCGGGTTGTCTCGCCCTCTATTTCCTCATCTGCCAGCAATTCCGCATCTTCGTCTTCTTCTCCAGAGCGGTCATGCCGATCACGCTTCTTCTTCCTGAAAATTGGATGGTGGTGCAGGCCCATGCCAGTGGCAATGTGCGACTTGGCCAACGAAAGTAATGCAGGGCATAGGGGAGCAGGGGACAGCACTTTTGCAGACTCGTTCCCGCGAAATGCTGAAACACCTCTGCTTGCTTCAGCAAGAACTGCAGTCGATTCGCCTTGACTGCCTCCTGCAAGATGGCATGGGTACCAGGTCAGGTGCAGTTCTTGGGCCAGACATTGCCAAAATCGGACGTGCACGAACGTCAGTTCTTCACTGTGAAGGCCGTCACGGTTGCTTGCACACCTCACAATCGGCTGCCGACGCATTCTGCTGCTGCCGGACCTCATCGAGGCGCTGACGCTTCATCTGATCCTGTTTACGCAGCCGTTCACGCTCCTTTCGTGCGACTTCCTGCCTCTCGTTTTCGGAATAATCCTGCAGGCGGGGTGCCGCTCTTTCATAAGAAGTCCCAAGGCAGACAGCCCCACGAGGTGCGGTAACATGGTATCAACGCCCGCTCTCAAAGAGCAGGTTTCATACATCGTCGTCTTCATCAAGGTCAGGAAGTGCGTCATCCTCTTCATCGGCGGTTGTGTCTTCAACACCGTCGACCTCTTCCGCATTGACAATGTCAAAGTCGTCATCTTCAGCGCCCGAGGGAGCTGTAGACGCTCCAGGCGTAACACTGTCAACCATGATACTAGTAGATGCCTTGTATTCACCTTGCGCAGGGAATAGACGAAAGCTGCACGCGAGCCGTGCCAGTCGTACGCACGAACGGCGCAGTTAGAGCGCAGGCAGCTAGCATAGCACAGTAAACAGGCCGCTTCACAGACTTTGCTGCGATTTACCTGTCACGAGTGGTGCCTTTCGTTTTCGCTCAAACCACGATGGCTGCCACCGCGTGCGGCGCGTGTGGAAGGCTTTTGGAAGATGATCCTCGATTCTCTCTGCCGGGTGCGGGAGTCGGGGGGACACTGCACAACCCGCTGTCAAAGTGTGAGAAGCAGCTCTGCTCCTGGCTGCCCCGCCGTGTACATCTTTTGGAACAGCATACACGCTTCCACGTATTTGCATTTGCATTCAATTCTGCGTTGCCCTTACAAGACCTGCAGGCATTACTAGTATGCTAAACTCTGACGGTGATTGGTATGATAGCAATTTATTGCAGGACGAACAGCGGCTGGTTTCACATAGGAAGCAGCACACTTCATCGTCCCATCCGGGCATACGATGCACTTTGCATTTCACAATGCCTAGACAGGGTAAAGCCTTTAGGTACGATAGAAACATGACATCATCTTCCTCTTCCATCCACGCCGAGGGTAAGATGAGTGACATGTTGGCAGCCAGCCTCGGTGGATGGCCCATGTGTGTGAGCTGATGTAGTCAGCAACGATCCTGGGAGACCACCCCTTTCTCAATATCATTGATTAGGTGCGCGCCACCATGTGATTCATCATATTGATCTCTCGGCGCCCAAGCCTGGCCAGACGAAGTGGTGGGATGTGTGGCCTGAGGTGCAGTATCGATTAGATTGGAAGTGTGAACGCAGATACAGTGGCAACACTGGGGTCTCACTTACAGGGAAAATAGCAGTGCTGACGAGCTTGCCCAGAAATGTGGAGCGCATGCAATGTGTGTCCAATGGGGTTTCAATCTAATTCGTTGCGTCTTGTTAGACACACGAGTCACAATTGGATGAGCAGGCAGCCTGTATTGAGAACCCCGGTCCAAAATCGACACCAACATTCGCTCACACATTCCTTCCGTAATGATCTGCAGGTCTGGTCCGACGTAGCAGCTTCTACCTGTCTACCGCAACTGGTCTGATGCAAGCTCAGCAGAACTACGAACATCTACATGTTACGACGGCAATTGTCCCATATGGCGCTAGAACGGGATGCATGCCCATATAACGCCTTGCTGTGGCTTGTTTGCCCCCTGTCAGCGGCATCATGGACCATCGCTCTTCTTGGGACATGTTCATTGCAAGCATTGTGGTGAACATGGGTCTGCGGTGGTTCACGACGATCATCGATTGACACTGTCTGCCTGCTTCTGGGCAGAGACCCGTCTGATACACGAGAACACCTACCAAAATATGCTGAGCTCGTCGGTGATAAGCCAGACGGGGAGCTGTCCCTCCGAAGCAGATCCTGGTTTTCATCTGCTTCTGAGTGTGCGAATGTGCCGTTGTTATGCCTTTGAAGCTTGAAAATGTCCAGTGAGGCAAGCAGCTGCTCATCGGAGATGGGTCTGCCTGACATCAGCCACTGTTTGGCAATGGGTATCGAGCGCCCTGGCTGGTAAGAACTACCGTCATTGCTTGAGATCGTATCGGTTCTCATGTCACTGGGCCTCGGGTCACTGTCCCTCTGTGTGCCCTTGCAGTGTGATGTGTTCGTCCCACGTGACTGGAATACACCATAGTCGAACGTTTGGCTTTGCAACAATCTGAGGTCAGAAATTATTCTTGCCTGCATTCATATGGGCCAGATGAACGACACCAGGAAAGGGTGTGGTGGCACTTGAAACGAGGCTCCATAGCATGCAGATGGCTGTTTTTGCCATGTCGACCATGGCACCCTTACCACACAAGGGCTGGGTTTTGCGTAGTTAGGACATCAGCTCTGTATGGGGCTGGGGATGAGAAGTGCCGCACTTGGATCACGAATTTGTATTTCATGAGGTCTGTTGCATATGTCCATGCCGCAAAATTGATGCGTTTGGTGGACCTTGTGGGACTGAGCAACAGTGCTGCCATGTCATGAGCTCGAGCTGCCACCACCTCATCCTGAAATTTGTTTCCTATGACAGTGGGCACGCCCTCGATCGTTATAGTCGCTCCCCAGGCCAATCCAATTGACCTGCATAGCTTGCTCAGATCGGTCGAAAAGCTAGCAACAGATTGAAATCTGCGCTCTGAGTTGTACGGACGGGCAGTAGTCAAGGAAATTGGAAAGCAGAAACGTTCGGATCGTATGTGGATGAAGCATTGTTGCTGCACACCTTTGCCTTCGCCGGACACCAATGAAGATGGACTGTTGGTTATCATTCCGCTCCAGCTCTTGCCGAGTGACTTCCGCGTGGATCGCTTCACGAGAATCTGCTGTCAAGTACTGCTCCGGTAACTGGAGAAGTTTCCGCAAGTCCGCCTGGCCCGGCAGGAGGACAGGTGGTGCTTGCCACCGGTGTCGACGTTGGTGGGGCACGCCTTGACCGTCTATCGTATGGCTGCGCATAATCTTTCAGCAGCTTACAGGCATATATGCCTGGCTGATGGATGTCTTGCTACAATAATATGCAGCATACGCTAGCTTTTGTGTTCATGCCGGACCGTCATTCAGCAGTTGCAACGCTGTCACGGACGCAGTTCCGATAGCCACGGGAACGCAACGAGTAAGCCTATAACCTGACACTCCGTCCCGGAACCTTTCAGGACGATAAAATTGGTAAAATCTACAGCTTTGGAAGATGACTTGCTGCACCAGTCACTGCCGGTAGAGCGGGTGTGTTGCACGGAGACTGCCAGTAGAGCAGGTGCAATGTAAGCAAACGTGGATGAGAGTTGCTGTTTAGGAAGATACATGCCGTAGACAGCTGTGGCGGCTTCCCATCCGTCCAACTTTACTTTCATGTGTGCCGTCGGCGCGTAATTGTGATGCCAGTGCAGTACGGGCGCGTGACAGAGTGGACGCCGCGACGACATGGATCCGCAGAGCTAATGCGCGGCTGCCAGCACGCATGGTTGCAGTCGCCGCCCGTGACTCACGCCATCGACTGCACGCAGGGAAGCTTGTTCGATGCTGTTGGATGTCATCATATGCATCATAACAGGTGTTGTAATCACTGTCAATTGCCGCACAGGTTGTCAGGTCGTGGAAACCCGAGTATTTGTAGGAAGTCAATCAGCGCAGTGGGTAGGGGCGGCAGAAACCGCATGCCTGCATCATACATACTCAATTATGAGCATCCTCCGCCTTTGCGACTTAGAAAATTTGTCGGATGTAATTGAGTTTAGAAGTTTGGGTGTTGCTTTTCTCGCGCCAAAGCATGGTCCTATGCCGCTGCTGATATTTTGCATCCCATGGAAAGCCGCATTGATCGTGATCACAAGCGAGCGACTCGCGCGTGCACTTTCGATCCCCGAGACCCGACACGTGTAAATGTATGAAGCTTCGTAGTTCCAACGTTGTTTCGTCCCACACGAGGCAGCCGCGAAAAGTGCAGTTGAGCGCTGCGTGTGACCGGCACAAGACGTCCGAGCATCTCAAGGCGACACCACAGAATCCTTGGGCTCAGGTGGCAGAATAAGGCCACAGGAATGTTAAGGTTCTGTACATGTCCTGGCCAACAGTGGGTTTTCTCCTGCATGAAGTGCAAAGCAAACAAGGAGGAGGGCACTGGCCAGCACTGTAGGTCACAAGCCACACCAGCAGGTATAGGCATGCAGATGATTATCACTGGAACTGGCGTAGGTTGCTTGTGTTGCACCAAGGCTTTTGCCCCAATCGCAAATTCAAATGCCAAGGATGCCCCACCGGCATGTTTGAAACTTGTCTTTGTGTTGTGAACCTCCCAGTAGCTCATCACTAAGCTGCATCACCTTCCACAGCTCCTTCTTCCACAGATGTCTAAACAATTATTAGTCTTGTCAGCCCATGGCCACCGTCTGCACGAATTTCGACCACCAACAGACATGAGAACCCATGCCAAGGGGATCTCTGGGGATCTCTTGGGATCTCAAGATGTCCACCACAAGTGCACAGGGCTCCCAGCAACTGGCAAGAAACCGGGGTATGTCTGATCTCAGAAGCAGGGCACACGTGCGCATGTTACCCAAGTTCCCATCTCGTTTTCATTCTGCTTTCCAAGGCTGCCTGTAGCCCCGTGGCACGGAGGCAGCCAGATGCTGAGCAGCTGTGGCTGATGGCGCTGGACACCGGCATGCCTGCAATCGTGTGCACAGAGTCCAACAGATGATAGGGAGGTGTTCATCGTACATATCCTGTCATCCTGTTTCCTAGCTTGTACCCCACGCCCCAGGGCTTCCGGTTTCCAGTTTCGCACATTTCCAGCTGTCTTCTTTACCACCAGGCTCTTCTTCTACGCCAGGCTGTGCGGTTTCCTCCACCCCGGTGTCCTGCACCCCTGTTCCTCTGGAGACCACAGCACCCCTGTGCTGTGGCTGATGCCTGCCTGGCGTGATACCCTGCACATATCATTATGGACATATGTGCAACGCGTGAGTGGTGGAGATCTGACAGGCATGCACCAGATCTCTGCCCCAGCTCATGCTGTGTGGAGACACCAAGTGGACAACAGGTACAGTTGCTTCGGCATCAGCATGGAAGGCAGACACCTGGAAAGAAGATGAAACTTATGGCTCGGTGATATGCAGGCGCGGAAGGGTACTGAGGGGAACGCGGGCGGGGAGGGGCTGGTGGGGGAATGGAGTGGGCACAAGGGCGTGTGCGAGCGCAGTGGGTCAAAAGGGGGGCTAGACAGGTTCATGGTTGTTCGCGTGGAATCCTACAGCATCAACCTGACACCAAACGCTGTGGAGCTGGAGTGGAGGGGTTTGGAGGTGTGACTAGGGCAATGCATGAGAGACTGGGATGCACTCGGGAACGGAACCGGAAAGACACCAAATGGGATGCTTTGTGTGGAGTGAATCTCAGAGTGTGTGGTGGGAGGGTGGAAAGGGGAATGCAGCGAGCGTGCAGCTTCGATGAACATCTGTGCCACATGCGGATACTGGCGTGTCTTTCAATGGTACCCACGTGAACAGCGATTGTTGGACATGGCTGGCTATGCCTCCACTTAGCGTGCCTGCAGGTGTGTTTCTGCTTGAGAAGAACACCTGCGTTTGAATGCTGTGATCCGCTGATGGAGTGGATGTAATGGGCTGCCTGCGTGATGTCGTAAAGAGGGAGTTTTCCATCACATGCAGCCGTGCTATCAGCTTGGCGTGGACAAAGCCATGGAGTGGCTCTCGGAATAAGTCGCGGCTCTGCTCCCATGAGTACAGCCAAACACCTGGAGAGGCGGAACATGTTGATGCGCGAGCGGATTTCGCTCATGACGGCCACAGCGCAGTGCTTCTCTTATGCGGGCGAGCGGCTTTTGTACACAGCCCGCGCAGCGGTGGGCAGCTTTCGTGCTGACGGCGAAACGTAGAGCATATATGTAGCAATGGTAGAAGATTGTGTGTGACATCGTACCGGTCCGCCTGAGCACCGCGGCGAAAACTGCAGTCGATGATCTGTCCACACGCAAGGTGCATCCCGGTGTTGCCCCAGCGGGATCGGCGGGGCAGCCGGGCTCGTCTCATTGCGCACAAAGCAGTGAAGAGAGCCAACGTAAGCCTTCCACGCATCCTGCGTGGGGTACCGCAACTGCAAGAGGATGCCGACGCACACGCACAGAAAGGCCTGCCGCTGAGGTGCGTGGTCCGGCTTCCAGTCAAAGCCTACGTGCAAAGGCAAGCAATAATTAGGACCCGAGCAGAATACATAACTACACAGTACAAACTTCAATGTATGCAGTTGCATTGAGCGTGTTCGCAAGACCGAAGCATGTGAGGTGTTGTTGTCTGACCTCTCCGAGCAGGAGCTTGCAGCCAAATCACAGGAGATTTACGATCGTCACGCTAGTGAAGAATGCTTGAATGACCTTCTTCCAGAGTCTTTCGCACTAGTGCGCGAAGCAACGTTCAGGAAGCTGGGGAAAAGGCATTATGAAGTACAGCTTGCTGGGGCTGTCGTGTTGCACGATGGGGCCATTGCAGAGATGGCCACCGGAGAAGGCAAAAGCCTGACAGGCATTTTGCCGGCATACCTTAATGCACTTCCCGGTGACAGTGTGTTCATGGTTACAGTCAACGACTACCTCGCTCAGCGTGATGCACAGCTGTTTGAGCCTGTGTTTGCGCTGCTTGGCATGAAGGTGTGTCCAGAGAGCACCAAGACAGCCTTATCTGGCCCACATTCAAGCGTCTAAGGACTGTGCCAATGCAGGTCACATATGCACTGGCTTCTATGACAGACAGCGAGCGGCGACAGGCTTACGCTGAGGGTGCAGTCGTCTACGCCACCGCCCAAACTCTCGCCTTTGATTACCTGCGTGACAGTTCCTGTCACACCCCAGAGTCCCTTCTCCTCCCCAGCAAGTTTGGGCATGTGATCATCGACGAGGTCGATCAAGTTCTGATAGACAACGCCAGGCAACCAAACATCATCAGTGGCCCAGATGACAGCCAAACCGATGTGATTTTTGATCGCATTGAAAAGGCTACTGCGGTAGCCCAGGGCGTAGTCACCAAGCAGCTGGGTGTCGCACTGGGCGCCAAAACCCAGAATGCTGCCTTGATACAACATCTGGGCACGGTGTTGGCCAGTCTAGGTGTTGATGTGAATGATTGCACAACGACCGGGCATGTGAACGACGTGTACAAAGAGCTCAGCTACCTTGCTCATACTGCCCTGGGGCACCTTCCTGCGGCGCTGTGCGTTATTCACCTTCGTTTTCGGCTCGCTAAAGCATCCTGATTTGTGCCCTACACAGCGTGAACCTGTGCAGCAGCGTGCCACTGCTTGCATGTGCCACAGGGACTTGTTTGAGTACGATGGAGAAACCAGAAGAGTCAAGGTGACCAAACTGGGCTTTGCTTGTGCTGCTCATCAGCTAGCAGCGCTGTGGCAGGTGGGCAAGGATGATTGGGTCGAGCACATGTGGGCGTCCTACGTCAGCAAAGCACTGGATGCAGCTCTTATATACATTCCAGGCGTGGACTATGCTGTGACACAGAATCCCACAACAGGCAAGCAAGATGTGCTGTTGATAGACCAGAGCACCAGTGCGATCCGAACTGTGCTGCCAGCCTTATTGCCCCAGGAGCTACAACGCTTCAGAGCACCGACCATGCCGTTGTCACACAGCTGCCGTGAACATGTGGGTACAATGGTGTGGACACCAGCTGCTGCACTCCCCAGGTGCATTATAATGCAGTGCCGTCGCGCGGCTTTCGTTGATGGCAATGCCCTCGCCAGCTCTAGCAGGAGGGTGATTGCTGCCAGGCTTTCCCAGCCTTCAGACCCTCTGGGCGGTTTGTGGACTCTCTTGTGGGCTTTTCAAACCAGAAGCGCGTCGGATCGCCACACAGGCTTGTCTGGCACCCCTCACCTCCACTCTGCCCCCGAGCTCGTGCCTGCACAGTGCAGCTGCTTCAGCAGAGCACCGTGGTCCATGTTGTGAATATAATGGTAGATCTCTTCCCTGTCTGCAGGCAGACTGCTGCCAGACACACGGCTCCAGGAGTTCATGCACGAAAACCTGTGCATCAAGCACGGCATCAAGCCCAGCCCACCGAACAAGGTGATGAGCAAGATCACCTACGCGAAACTGTTTGAGCGCTTTGAAAAGGTGTCTGGCATGACTGGTACTGCGCAAGAGAGCTCGAGCTCGTTCTGGGAGCACTATGGCCTTTCTGTGCGACTCCTCAAGCCCCTGTGACACTCAAAGCTGCTCTAGAGGCCCTTTCTGGCAAGCAACGCCTGCTGTCAGCCGGCCCTCTTGGACCTGATACATCTCCAGGCGTATCCACGCCTACAATATGATGACAAAGTATTTGCATAGCCCTTGTCGACCGGTCGGTCGCGTTGGTTGTGCAGCAGTTGGAGCGACGACTCGATCCACTGTGTCACAGAGCCACAGATCTGCGCTCTGGCTGAGAGTGCTCGTTGCCACGGCTCTGAACATTGGCGTCCTTGCAGGTGGTTGTCATCCCACCAAACAAGCCATGCATCCGTGTGGACAATGCCTGGCAGCCGTTCCGGTCCGACGAGGAAGCCGTGGACGAGCGCAATCGCATCATCTTGCAAGCACTGACCAGCCGCCGGCCGCTGCTCATCGGCACCTCCTCCACCTCCGCCTCCGTGCAGATCTACCGCAGTGTGCTAGAGACCGTGCAGCAGGAGCAGGCCGCCATGGAGGCCGCAGTCAAGTGGAAGCGGCGGCTGGGTGTGTCTTGCGCCCCACAGCACCACCTGTCGTGGGAAGCGGCTCCTCATCGCCCAGTCAGCTCTCAGACTGTGGACCCGTGCGGGACTCAGCACAGGCGAAGGCCAGAGCGTTGTCTTGCCAGGAGACCACCGTCAAGGCGCTACCTGGAGGGGACCTCGACAGCACCGGCGCGTCTGTCTTGTGCCTGGCGAACTTCTCTGATGGAGGCCGTGGCTGATGTGCAGGGGGCAAGCGGCACGACCTGGAGGAGCACGAGCAGCTGTTGGAGACATTCAGGCGGGTCAACACAGCTCTGTTGAACTCAGACGATGGCAACGCGCAGCAGGAGTCGATGATCGTTGCCCAGGCCGGCATGCTCGGCCACATCACCGTCGCCACCAACATGGCCGGCCGCGGCACAGACATCCTCCTGGGTGGCGATCCCGCTCAGCTGTCCCTGCTGCTGCTGGCGCAGCCGTACAACGAGCACTTCATTGCAGCCCACGCGGGCGCCAATGGCAATGGCGCCGGCGCAGGCAGTGCAGAGAGCAACGCCGCCCACAAGCTCAAGGTGGGCGCCACAGCACCTCCTCCATTGTTGGCCCTGACCATTGCAGGCCTTGACGTGTGCACGTTTGAAGCAGACCACTCTGTCTGCCTGCATAGCCCGCAGGGGCAGGCATGAGGCGGGTGCTGACGCACGCGTGTGAGTAAAACCGAGTGTGTTTCATAACCTGGGGAGTGGTGCAGGCGTGGCATGACAGCTTCAACCCCGCGGACAACCCCTCTGCACGAGAACTGGTGGCAGAGTGGCAGCTGCGGCTGGAGCAGTCGATGCAGGAGGCAGGCCAGCTGTACTTTCATTACTACACCGTCTTTGACACCCTTGTGCGATCCCGCATGGGCGAGCCAGGCGAGGCCATCTGGACGACGGTGCAGTGCGGCTCCCCTCACTACTGCCTCGCTGACCCGCCAACAGACCTGGGCTGGGCGTTGTCCCCCTGTAGCCAGCCATCATGCGGCCCGCTGCCATCACCGCACGGAGCACCGCTGGAGCAACAAGCCCGCACCACCGCACCTGCCGCACAGTTGTCACGGATGCCGCTCACGGCGCTGGGTGGCTAGCGCGAAGCTATGTTGTTTGCGATCGGTCGCCCGCGGACGGTGCGGGCAGGCCTCAGACTACACACCGCCACGGACGGATGCAATCACCTGTACGTCTTACGTTTGACACCAGACCCAGCTCGGCCACGGAAGCAGTAGATAGGCCATCACACAGACCTGCCTCAGGCCTGCTCCAGCTGGTTAGCTAACCGTGTAGAGTAGGCTTGCACGTGGGTGTCCGCCGGCTGCGATGTGCGGCCCACTGCTGAGCGTGCCCACATGCATGGCGCAGGTTCTCTCAGTGGATGGAGCACGTCAACGAGGTGGTGCTGCCGCTGCTGCTGCATGTGAAGCAGGCACTGCCCCGCCTGACCGGCCTTCGGCTGGATGCATCCGACAACGCTCCGCTGGTGAGCGCCGTGCACCGCGACACGCACGACCCGTTCCGCCTGACCCTGCCGATCGAGCAGGTCAAGCGCGAAGCGGCGCCAGTGCAGCTGGTGGCGCTAATCGAGCGATGCCGGGCCAGTGGCAAGCGAACGGTGGAGGTGGCCGACGTCGTCTGCGCGGTGTGCGCAGATGCAGTGGAATCTGCTGCGGCTGATGGCTCCGTCAAGTTGGGGCAGGTGCGGCGTTCCTCTACTCAGCCTTTGCCACGCTCCGCATCGGTAAGTGCCGCACCCGTGTACAGTCCGCGTCTCCTTCCAGCATTGCCGTTCGGCTGTTGACCTGGACACTCGAGGTGCCGGTGATGCCAGGAGGGCTGCAGGCCATGCCTAGAATCACGGTGCAGGATGAATTGCATTGGCGTGTGTGCAGCTGGTGGGCCTGTCAATACCGCAACCCGTCACATTGCCCGTCACGTTGGGTTTGCCGAGCACGCCGCACTAGTGCAGCACCGTCAGAGTCATGGCGAAGCGTCCGTCGACCACACGGAATACACCAGGTGCGAGCGAGGACGTAGCAACATGGTGAGCAGCCAGCAAAGCGAGCACGTGCACCCGCAGGGACAGAGTATGTCGTAAATCAGGACAGATGGTGTTTTCTTGTGACTTCATTTGGCATGTCTGGAGTGCTGCAGCTCACAGCAGCCAGTGTGGTGTCGAGCACGCGTACTAGCCAGGCACGCCAAGCCCAGGCCAAAATCAACCTAGACAACTGGAATCTGACTGGGTAGAGACGTATGTCAGAATCCGCGATCACGACGTGGCGATGATGATGCACCATGTCTACAAACATGGTGGGCAATTGTGTGGGGGGGCCATGAGCGGCACAGCGAGCCATGCGTGTGGCTGTACTGCAGGGTTTGCCTGCAGCCGCGGTCACATATGCGCTGGCCACGTATGCATGGCTGCAGTGGCGCACGGCGCAGGACCACAAGCTCATCCGCCTTGGTGGGCCGCTGGTGGCCACGCAGGGCGCGGACATCGAGGCGGCCGGCGGCTCGGTGCCGCAAGGGGGCCTGATCGTGGCGCAGTGGGGCGCCGCGCCCAACGGCCGCATTGAGCGGCAGCTACGCGGCCGCTCAGGCCGCCAGGGCGACCCGGGAGAGAGCCATGTGCTGGTCAGCATCGAGGACGAGTCTGTCTTCCGTGGCTTCTCATCCGTGCAGTCCCTGGTGGACCTGTGCGCATCCCCTCTGCGCTGCCACCACATCTGCCTGCTACCTGCGGCATGTTCCATGCATGGGCTCCAACATCACCTCGCCTGTCGTGTGAGAGAGTATCATGCAAACGCCGGCCGCAACCAGTCCCGCGGCCGTAAAGAAGCGCATGTGCCGTGATGGCATGCACACCAATGCTGGGGCTGAAGCCGCGAGGAGGGTAAGACGGGCGCTGCACTTGCAGGACAGACGGCGGCACGGGTGGCATCGGCGACGGGATGTTTGACACTGTGTTCCACAGCTTGATGACGACGCATCTGCGAATGCGGCTGCAGAACGAGGACGCTTCGCTCCGCGGCAGCATCAAGCTCGACAAGACGCTCGACGTGTGGCGGTGCTTGTACGAGGACCTGCGGCGTGCGGCGCTCTTCGCGGACCGCGGCCGCCTGCTTGAGATGTATGAGTGCCTCGCGCTGCAGTACCTGCCGGAGCTGATGCAGGCGCCGTCCGTGGACCCTGCAGACCCTGGCGCGCTGCACGTGGCGGGGCGGCCCGGCCTTGTCAGCATCGTGGACTCGCGGCAGCACCCCCAGCATTGGCACCTTGAGGCGCTGGACATGCAGCTCCACCGGCTCATCAACTCCTCGCATCACCGTGCGCTTCCTGTGCCTGCATGAGTGCTTGCCGACAGGGCCTTCATTCACGGTGCCCTAGCTGCATGCATGCCGTGCTCACGTTCATTTCCACTCCTCCTTTGATCGGTACCCAACGATCCGTGCGAGTTCATTGAGGTCTGCACGGTCTTTCCCCAGTGTGGCACTTCCCACGGGCAGCGTGTGGCCATGTGTACGGTGTGCGTGATGTGATTTTGCCCGGTGCTGAGCGCTGCTTCCGCAAGCATCACCTGTGGGGATCAACGGTCGCATCGATCGTCAGGCCGTACCACCAGCGCTCCACAACCGGGCCGGTACATCAGCGGCGTTGGCAGGCTGACCGCAGGAGCTGCCGTGTCTCTATGGGACTGTGCCAGCGAGAGGCCCGCAGGGCTGTCAGCAAACCACAGACATCGCGCTTGTACCTCAGTGCACGGATGGAGTTTGATTGTCACGCCTGCCTTGCCCGATGCACCGCTGATACCTGGATGTCTTGTACTGAATATCAGCGCATTGCCCCTTCACACACCAGCACTGAGTTCCTCTCTGCGGCGTCAGCGTGCCAGCGTGTTTGAGGCGCGAGGGGGCCTCCACGCATGGGCTGCCAGCAGCTCCATGCGGCGTTGGTGTGCAGCATCCACGGGCTTTGCGGAGATAGAGGTGATGGACGAGGTGATCGTGGCGTCGCTGAAGGAGTTCTGCCGCAAGGGTGGCGGCGTGCTGCCATACCCAGGCGCCGATGTGCCAGCGCTGGAGCTGTGGTACGCGTCGAACCGGGTTCGAAGCTCGCATGAGGCGCGGCGTGCGGGGATCGGGGGCGTCTGGGCTGCAGTAACTGGCTCAAACAAGTCTCCTTGGAAAGGCCGGTTTGCGAAGCAGGTGCGCCTGACCAGCGACTGGCGGCCCTCGTGCCGCGCACGTGCTCTCCAGGCGCATGCTGTAGTGAGCCTGTAGTGAGGTGCTGGTGGGCGTCAGCCAGGCGGGGCCCGGAATGGATGTAGATGGATGCGCGGCACCTTTGGCGGGCCAGGTTCTGTGGTAAGCTTGTGGTGATGAATGACTGCAGCACAGCCTCTCTCCGCAGACTCCCTCGTGACAGCGGCTAAGCTGCACCTGGCGGCTTGCTTGTTCCAAGGCGAGAGAGAACCGGTCTGGAGGCCTCCTGTGCTGCGCAGCTGCCTGTGTGAAGTTGGCATCAGGTTGACCAGCAGATGTGGTCACGTTTTGGCTGAACACCACAGCATGACCACAAGACTTGCTTTACTCCTGCTTCATGCACACTTGTGGGTGAGGTCAGGCAGGGTCCTACCTTCTTCTTTTTCCCCCTCACCTTTCCAGGTAGGCCAGTGCTCAGGCAGAAGTGTTCAGGTGCATGAAGGCTTTGTGGTGCATGAAGGCTTTGTGCATGAAATTGGAGACAGTAGCAGGATGGCTCCAGAGTGCATGTACAGCCTGACTGCCCCATACTGCTGTGTTTCACTGTGACCGTGGACACAGCCAGTCCTGCTGTGCAGGCTGTGGCTCTGACCATGTACTTGTCTCAGCTGCTGGTTGCACGGCTCATCCAGAGAGACATGATGCGATCACCTTCGGCTTGCTTTGACAGCTCGCTGCTGCGAATTCCTCTTCTTGTAGCCCTGGATAGGGCCTGGGGCAGTGTTACCAGGGTGTGTGCTAGCTGTCTGCCTGCCTGCTGTGCATGCTCGTCATGTATGTGCATGCTGCATGTTCAGTTGCATGCTCCAGGTATGGCATGCAATTGCATAAGGCCTGACCTCATGCAAAACTGGTTTCAATTCCAATTCTGTTCCAGTGTTCTGTCTGGTTATGGCAGATGTGCAGTCGGCAAGTGGCCCAGGGGCTGCAAAGCCAATTGTGCACACCTCGCATGAACCATGCACCAATGTTGCTGAATGGCAGGGGAATTGCCAAAGCCAAAGCTGCAGACGACGACGAGTCTCCACTGTGCATGAACCTGTGTTGTTTGCATGTTGGACTGCACTGTTTGCATGCTGACCAGCACCCCTGAGCATCTGCCTCTGGCAGCTGCGTCCCATAATACCTGCCCATGAGCCACCTGCCACACAGGGCATTGCCACCAGCTCCCCCTGTTACTGATAGCCTGCAGACTTGCGTTAGCTGAGCTGCCTACTCTTCACATGCTGAAACTTAGCTTGCCCTTCCAGGCAGCCAACATTTGTGCACATGAGTAAGTGCTGTTCCATAAATCACCTTGGAGCCACTGGATGCCCGCACTGTCTGCTTGGCTCTGTAATGCACTCTGTCTGAACTGGCGGCCTGAATTAGAGTCATTGTGCATTACCCAACGTCTTGTCTCGTTGATGCAGGCTGAGCAGGTTCTGCAGCATACCCAGGGCCTTGATGCGCTAGGGCAGCTTGACCCGGACG
Source organism: Ulva armoricana (assembly GCA_032360965.1). Classification (NCBI taxonomy): domain Eukaryota; kingdom Viridiplantae; phylum Chlorophyta; class Ulvophyceae; order Ulvales; family Ulvaceae; genus Ulva; species Ulva armoricana. The sequence goes on from JAUMHO010000008.1 coordinate 2,756,890, forward strand.
TTGAGTATCGTGCCCGTTTGGCTGGCGTTTTCGAACTCCAGTTCGGGAAGGTGCCTGGTGTGGCAGTCAGGAATGTATTTGTTGGACTGGCAACACAGGAGCCGTTGCTATGATCGAGTATTATGGACGGACGCCGGCGATGCCGTCCAAGACTGCATGCAAATACGTAAAGGACCTGGTGAACACCTGGTGTACTTAACAGTCATGTTTTCACCCGTCACATATTTCCTTGCTGTAATATCGAGAACGTTGCGCAGACCTGTAAATTGCAGCGGCAAAGGGAAGCGAAGGGAACGGCCATTGCATGATCGTGGCAGCCCCACTCTACACAAACCTGCCCGCAAACGAACTTGCATGTGACTACAATCCGCAACGGTCTCCATTGCAACGGCGTACTGCTCTGTATGCAATTATTTCCTCCATCAACGCCGCACTTTCTCTCACCAACTGAATAGACTTGGCCATACCGCCACCATAAAAACCCATAAAGACTTATATCCAGTCGCCAGTAACTGCTATCACACAGCCTATCGCTGCATGCCGCCCATACGCCGCCCATACTGAATCCAGATCATCAACAGCTCCATTCTACCACCCGAACGGTCCTGAAAGCTGGGCCACGGACCCCTACGTCCGCACCCACCTACCCCCCATGGAAATTGAATGTGGCGCCACTCAACGCCACGACCGGGCCAGCAGCCTCATGCGCGCCCAGCACGCAGTCACAGGCACTTCAAACCAAACACCGCCACCACCGGCATACCTCCGCTCAACCAGGCGCCCCAGCCCTGGCGGGCCGGGCCGCTCACATCGCGGCGTCGTACGAGCCAGTCAGCCATGCGTGCTCCTGCAGCTCATCAACGGTCGGACGGCGCGAGGGGTCGCTCTGCAGGCATCGCGACATGAAGTCCTTGGCGAGCGGGCTCACAAACGACGGGAAGACAACCTGGTTGCGCATGATCTTCTCTAGCGTCACCTTCATGTGCGGGCCGCTGAACGGCAACTCCGTCGTGAGCAGCTCAAACGCCAGCACGCCCAGGCTCCAGATGTCCACCTGCACAACCCTGCCCGCGTCAGCAGCTGGGCCAGAAACAGACGCCCCTCCGAACACACCACCCCTGACACTGCGCCCGTGTTCCGCGTGGACCCGGGAAGGCCACAGCGAATGGCCACAGATAACAGTGTGCACATTTCGGATGAACAGCGCAGGTGGAGAAAGCGCGGTTGTGCAGTTGATAGCAGTGGTGTAAGCCGGGAAGTTTGCAGTGAGAGAGACACTGCAGGGCGGGGATGAGAGACCTCGGAGGAGTACAAGGCAGGAGAGTGCAGCTCACTTTGTTGTCATAGCTAAAGGAGTCAGACTCCTTGTTCTCGAGGGGGTGGTGCTTGTAGGGGCACTGCAGGATCTCGGGCGCAATGTAGTTGAGAGTGCCGAGCCGTGTGTTGGCGACCTCGACGTGGTGGTTGATGGACAGCCCAAAGTCGGTGAGCTTGATGTCGAAATTCTCGCCGAGCAGGATGTTCTCGGGCTTGAGGTCGCGGTGGATCAGGCCCTGCGCATGGATGAAGGACAGCGCCGACAGCAGCGGCCGGAAAATCTGCATCACAGCCCGGACCGTCACGGTGCGACAAGCTCCTCAAAACATAGCTACCGCGTATGGGCGCTACGCCAGTGAGATCTGCGCTTGCACTAGGGGGGGCGCTGGGGGGCGCTTGAGGCGTTGGAGGCCGGCGGGTGCGCTGGCGGGTGGCCCATGAGGACGTGCAGCCTGGGGAGGAGCGTGCCTTAGAGACGACGACATTCTCAGCGACGCCAGCGGAGCCGTGGCGCTTGAGCCAGGTGTAGATATCGCCGTGGGGTGCGTACTCCTCTGCGACGTGGATAAACTGCGAGTCCTTCCACGCGCAGTACAGGCGGATGATGTTGTCATGCAAGAGCTGGCTGTGCATGCGGATCTCCCGCGCCACCTGGTACCTGCACCGCGCCACGCAACGTCAGCACAGCACACAGCACAACATGCGCGTGCAGCCGGCGCTGATGCAAGGGGGCTGCCGGGGCCGAGACGCAGGGGGGGGCGCACCGCTCCATGTCACCGAGCTGCTGCTTTTTGTAGACCTTGAGGGCGACAGTGGTGCCGGTGACCTTGTCGATGGCCCGAAGCACACGCGAGTTGTGGCCGACATAGAGCAGCTTCTCGAGGGTGAACTGCTGCACGCTCCACGTGCGCCGCTGCAGCACGGCGGGGCAGTGCGCCGCCAGCACAAGCAGCTTGGACTCGTCCGCATCCTGCACCGTCACAGCCGACGTCACGGCCTCACGACATCCGCCAGTGTGCCGGCAATCGTGGCTGAGACTTGCATGCATCAGCGCTGTGGCGGGCGTCACACTCCCAGGTGTGCTCACACGTTCATGAATCAGAGGCGAGTACGACAGGGGAGATCAGATGGTGACAGGTGTGTTACAGACAGAGAGAGATGAGGGGAGCGGGGCTGGGGCGTACATCCATGGTGTTACTGGAAGACATGCCGTTGGTGGAGGGGCCGAGGCTCGACTCCTTGGCCATGGTCTGCATGTTCATCGGCATCGGCATGGACAGGGCGGCATTGGACTGGTGCATGATGTCCTGCAGACGCTCCTCGTAGTCGGGCATATCGGCGTCGTTGCCCATGCGCGCTGCGGGCTGCTGCTGGTGGTGGGGTGCATGACCGTAGTGTGACCCGGACATCGCCTGGCTGTGCCGTGCGGATGGGTTGTTCGTCCGCAGGTCCATGGGAGGCACGGCTGGGCTGTTCATGGTGGGTGAAGGTGGCGCTTGTCGGTGCAGGAGCCCTAGCGATGGTGCAGAGTTGGCGTGGGGCATGGAGGAACGGCCAGGGGACATGCCGCCATCATGCGAGCGCAACCAGCTCGACGGCGACCCCGTGTTAGGTGGAGGGCGCCAAGAGCCTTGTGCGGATGGCTGCGACATCGACGGCATGAAGTCTAGTGGCAGCAGGGAGAATTCGTCATGCTCATCGGATGGCATGGACATTGGGCCCATCCCATGGTGGACCTGCTGTACACCCCACAGGTCAGCACAAAATCTGGACACCGGAGCATCAGCATTGCCACAACAGAACTGCATATAGATTGCGGAAGGGAACACACAGGTGGATTCATCTGAGAATACGGCAGTGCCATATCTGCGTTTCAGCGCCGCGGTGAATTCGTCGACAAACCCCTTGGACAACTGCACAGCCACCCCAAAACTTAGGACAGCGGTAAGAGAGCCTCACATAATGTGTGTTAATGTCACCATGTACGGTACAATGCGATACATACAGGTGCACGGGAGCAAACTCGTGTACCACGAAGAGAGCCGCAGATACTAGTTCCGTGCGTGGAACGCATCCACTCGAGCACGTTATTCAACATACAATTTCTCAGGTCATCTGTTCCTCTCCGGAAACGCTGCAGGCATCCATTCACCACCACAACGCATAGCCGACATCTGGCACCACACACGACACAGTGAATTCGCGGTACAGCTGCATATGAACTTTCCCTACACTGTAGACGGGAACACACGATAATCCTCAGGTGTATGAACATATCCAAACCTAAGTTGATCCTTCACGACCGTGCTCCAGGCGAACGACTGCACAGCATCTGATGCGCCGTGCGACACAAGGGCCAAATTGCCTGGTCAGTGTATGGCAGGGATTAGGACGGGCAGCTTTAGCTGACGTGACGAAGCATGCCACGACGTGGCGTGATTTGCACTACAATGCACCCGCTGCTGTACAGCCAAACCAGAACGACCCATAACGCAAGGGGCCCTTGATCGCGACCCAAACTACCACTGAACTCCATATATATGTATGCTTATGCATGGGGGGTTGCTCACATTCACTCAAACCCGTGGAATGTACTTGTTCACGGAGTTGAGCTCGGCAGTCGCTGGCTTGTCCATAGTCGTCTAGTCATTAGAAAAACGTACATAACATGCTACCAGTGTATCAAGGGCAAGGACGTGATTTTGATTGCGTGCAACATCTCTGCGTGCAAGAAAGGTGGTGTTTCGAGTTGGTGACAGCTACTGAGCGTCAGAAACCGGCATCGCCCGCGAATCAGGGAACCAAAATGTGATGCGGTACATGTGTCAAGAGCCTCACTGCACGCTATGACAGCTAAATTGACACTGTCTGGCCGGTCGGCCAGCGTTGTACACGCTCGATCATTAGCACGCAATCGCAGCGCACCAGATGCCAGAGATCTCGTTGCCGTCAGCCTGTTGCTTTCAGCGTTCCTTGATAAAATTGAATTAAAGTGGTCCGCTGCACAACGGGAGGATGTGAGACCTGTTGTGTGCGGTGCAGATGTCGCTGGCTGTGCAAACGGGTCAGCGTTACACGAGTGTTAGACAGCAAGACACAATTGCTAGTGGATCTGCAAACGTACGATGGTTCAAGATATCTCCGACGAACCCTTCGACGAAGAAATTTCCGTGCACGACGTATCGCTGTTCTCAAATCCAATTAAACGCGGCGTTAAACGAGGCCAAAAAGGCGTGCGGGATATCTATAACGCGACACTGCCACCTGTGGACGGACAGGGTGCATCAAAGCCGATCCAGTTGATGCCAGCGTGCTTTACATGATTCGTGATTGCGCCATGCTCATTTACCCATGGCCTGCTGGATGTAGCTGTGAATTGCGACACCACACATACATCATACTAAGTCATGGGCGGCCCGCATTACGGGTGACAAGGAGCTCGTACATGCATACAAAATCGCACTCCGTGGGTGATGTTCGACGGATTACACAACACAGCCTCATCTGATCTGATCATTTGTAGCACTTCCATTAAAAGGGACCGAGTAAGCTCTGCAAGCAAGCTGTACCGCCCCGCTGTCGGTGGCGACGGTGTGCCGGACGAGTGGGCGCTTCTCGTCGCAGTGGACCCGCAAGACGCACCGAGGGGCAGCAGAATTCCGCGAGAAGGTCGTGCCGTGTGTGACGCGGTCATTGCAATGCTGGCGCGTGCGGCTGACCTTCACAGGCAGCAGTCGCCTGCGCCAAGCCCAAGCACGCTGCGACCGCGAGCAAGACATCGCCCAGTCGAACGCACAAGGGACACACAAGTTGAAACGCAGCCGCAGCCGCAGCCCGATGCATGCAGTTGTGCGAGCTCCGGAATTCTCGTCAGGCCAACAAAGAGTGACTGGCGTGCCATGGCCGTCGTGTACATCGCGACGCGGGCACACAGCCATCACGGCCGATGTCGTTCTCCGTGTCACGCTACACCATAGCATCGAATAGGCACAGTAGATCACCGCCTTGCGGTATGCACAGCGCCGCATCATTGCACAACGTCATACGTGCCGGCAGACGTTGGCCTGACGGAACGATGACCTTCAGCTGGGCGATGCCACACATGTTAACATTAAGTACGGCACGTTGTGCCATCAGCGTGCACATCGCGTGCGCCAATGAGGCTTCGATCCTGCACTGCCTGTAGATGGCACGGTGCAAGTGTGTGCATGCAGCTGCTGCATGTTTCAATTGCAAGCAAGACAACACTGGATGCCACTGGATGTCCAGCGCCACTGGCAGAGAGCTCAGCAACTGTGACAGCTAGATTACGGGAAACGAAGGGTGACGTAGTGCACCAATGTGTATTGAAGCAATTGAGGAGTGTTCTTCCAAACAGCCCCGCGCGCAATGCAAAGGCCTAGGGTCAGCGGGAGATCTACACACATTAACAGTCACTCTCTAGCAACTACACGCGCTGTCGGTGGTTCTTTAGTTCTACTCATCCTTCGAGTTGCTGCACCGTGGAAGGCGAGGAGAGCATGATGCTGGTCAAATTGCACTGGAGCTACATGGTTGCAGGAGCCATGCCAGTACTGGGGCATGCCGGCGTGTAACAGGTGCACAGCGTGCCCATAGCCGGCGCCGTTTAGTACACTGAGGTAGGCAGCAATGGAACAGGGCAGCTCGTGCAGAAAAGCTATGCCACCGGTGTGGCCGATTGCAGCCAAGACTTTTAAGGGAATAGAGGTAGAGCCTGGCGAGTGGCTAGTGGGCTTGTTTCCGGATGATCAGTGCAATGCTGCTTGGATTGAAGCTGTGGTTCACGTTCCCTGACGCGATTGTGCCCGTTCATCTGTTCGTAATGGTGCATGAAGCGGAGCCAACAAGCACAACACCGTCAAGTCTGTGTGTCACCTCTCCCGCTGAAGAGCGGCGGCCTCGGTGTATGTGTCGCATGTGAGTCTGCTGCCATCTGCTTCGCTTTGTCATCGGCCGAGCCGTCTCACATCAAAGGTGTGCCGTGAGAAGTGTGCGGCATTTAGCGCCAGTATGATTACGTCTGCCTGCGCTGCTGCTGTATTGCCATTGGAGGCGCTGCATGCATCTTCAGTCCAACAGATTACACACAATCAGGTGTCATGACAAACCCGGGCGCCCAATGGCCGAAGCAGCGCTACGCAAACGGGTGCATGAAGCGGAGGCACAGCACCAGGCTGGCCCTCTTCTCTAGAGATCTACAAGAAGGCCAGGTACCCCGCCAGCTGTCTGCAGGCCCTCCGCGGTAGTCGTACACACAGCAACAGAGGAGAAACCAGCACTGAAGGGCACTTTTTCATCGGCGACACCCGGCCCATCGCCTTCCACGAGACGGGAGCAGTGAAACAGCAGCAAGCATGCGATGATGTGCATGGAAGAGTATCAGTCCACTCAGCGTCATGGGAACATCGCCAATCCAAGGATCAGTGGGCTGTGACATCCGGAAGGCCAGAAGGAATGAGAGACAGCGAGACAGCGAGATACAGGGAATTGCGCCGAGTCCAGGAGGGCACCTGAGTGTTTACTGGGTGGCTTGTTTGAGCAGTCATTGATGCGCCAGGTGCCAGCGTCAGCCACATCAGCTGCAACCTTGGCCGTGCCAACCACAAAGCAGCGACAGGGTGTGTGTCACATGCGCGTCAATTTGAACATGTGAACAGGGGCCAGGTGCCACCAGTGCCTTGACCAGTCCCCGGAAGCAGCGGAAGACGGGATGAGGATGGCCGCCTAAGGCTGATGCAAGGACAGAGTGGTGCAACGCCGGGACATGCCACAGACATGAGCACGAATGCCACACAAAATGTGTCATCTGGCGAGTCAACCGGGGTGAATAGACAGTCAACCGCTGGAGTTTGTGAGACACATGCAAAGCAGGAAACATCAATGGCTGCGTAGTTCCATGTAGCGCTGGCTCTGGGCGGTGCAGGACCGGGGACCCCTGCATGCAAGCACCACTGGCACCAGACGCGTTTGAGATGGAGGATGACACAGCACACCTGAGTATTGCGCCTATGGGGCAGCTCACAGATGGACAAACGAGCCCCCTCCCCCTGCATCCTGATGGTGAGGCAGCAGGGGCTGGCTGCGGGGGGGAAGGAATGACGGGAAGGAGCTTTGGGGGAGGAGTTTTGGGGGAGGAGGCAGGGCGGGGGGGGGGGACATAGCGGAGCGCAGAGGTGCGATAACCGGCCTATGGGCGGAGGCCCCCCCGTGGGGGGGCCATCGTCCCCGCGCAAGTATGGCGACAGGCTGCATGTCTTTGGTCCAGGGAGTCCAGCTAGGATCAGCCGTCTGTCCAGTCGTGCCTGCAACGGTGCCGAAGCAAGAGCCTGCCTGGTGATGCCGCCACAGAGGGTGGTGGACAGCATGGCATGCTCCAGCCAAGTCCTCTTGAGACGGCCCTCGTTCCGGCCGAAATCTGCGTGGTGTTGTTCAGGAAGGTGAAGGTCGGGGGTTGCACGGGTGTGTGGGTCATGGGCCGGTTGAGCAAACCGGTACGTGCCCTCGCCGATGCGTCTCGCTTGAGCTCGCCCTTTGCCTTGGTCAATGTATCCTCCATCCTCCAGGGACATCCTCCAGGGACATCCAAGGTTGCAATCATCTGCGTTACACATGAGTTAGTCAGGGGTAGCAACGGAAGCAGGTCATCGTGCTCGGTGCCAAGTTGGGAGCTCGGCGAGAGCTATGTTGTTCCGGGGGTCCCGGTACGTGCGCGGGATGTCACCGACGATAGCGGGGGTGGGTGAATCGGAGGCTGCACGGGCCGAGGCGGCGGCGGCGGAGTAGGAATGTACTGTCCCGGCGGCGTAGACGCCGTAGTGGCGGCTGTGGGAATGGCAAACGTGGTTGCGGTAGCAGCGGTGACAGCGCGAGGGGGGGGGGGGGGCAGCGCAGCGGCAGGCGGGTCAGTGGAGACTGCATGAGCGGTTGAAGGCACAGACGAAATGGTGCGTTGGAGGGGGCGGTGCGTTCGCACATGCAAAGGTGGCCGCGGCCGTCATGGGTGGAGGCCCTTGAAGTGCACACGGGAAGGGCCAGAAGGCTCGCTGCATGGAGCCACTGCGGGATGTACCGTAACTTTTGCAAAGGTCGGACCGGCTTCTGGAGGTGGACAAGCCGCGAGGCACGCATCGGAATTGATTTGTTTACGAGTGGGCTGTACATGTAACGCGTTAGCGTTACGAAAATTGTTCGGATATGGACATTCTTTGCAAAAAGTAGCTGGAACAGGCAGTGTAACTACACTTAAATGTAATAGTGGCTGAAAGAGTGCATGAAAGCATCTGAGAGTATCTGATATGAAAGAATCTGACACATTTGGCGTTACGACAACTGTTGCGTGGTGGACGAACCTCAGCTGGAAGCGTATATCTTGGTCGGTCCTTACTAATGTCCACACCATGGTGTATAGGGGGGCCTTGATCCCTGGCCCCTCAGCCGCGCGCGCCGCCGCTGTGCATGAATGCATGCATGCGTGCAACGGCGGCCGCCGGACGGGGTCAGAGCCTGCGGAGGCGGATCAGGCCTTCCGACCTAACCCACAACAGGAGCGCACAATTCCCCCCCACCCCCGAGTGGCCCGCCAAGGGCTCACGGTCCCCGCAAAATAAATTTTGGAGCCGCGCTACTTGGCGGGGAGTGGGAGTGGGATGATGGGGCAGGCGCAGAGAGTGAGTGATGCGGTTGTACCATTGTGCGATACATATAACGTGCTCCGGTTACAGGAGCTACACACCCATGGTCGCGGACAGTCCCGTGCCAGACCGAGCTTGTCATACCCGCGGGTTAACGGGAGAGAACCCGTACAGTTACGATCATTTCCTAGAGGTGGACAAGAAATCCCAAAACGTTACGTTGTTACTTCATTTCGGGAGTGGTTTTTTTTGTCAACGCGTTACGTTATTTTCCAACCTTTACATAAGTTACGGTACCTTCACATGCGGATCGAGGGTGGACGGAAATCCAGCGCGGACGTATACACGTGCAGTGCAGCGACAGAGTACGTCGTGTTGGTCCCGAACATACACAGTCTCAGTTGGCACGGGCCATGCATGCAGACGACCCAGATATCAGCTGGTCTCTTGTGCACACTCAGCTCCAACTGCTGTCCAATTAGCGACCTTCGCTTCTAAACAGCGAAGATCGGCTTTGCCAATCACGACCAGCCTGTTTGCGTCTAGTCGTTTGCCTTGCACACGCCAGTGACCCTTACAACTGCAAGAGTTGCGTGCCGCAGCGACGGCGCCGGAGCACTTTGACACATGAATTATTGCCCGTTTACAAATGCATGTCGACATGAATTTTGAGATTTTGAGATGTCACAAATGAGGCTGACGAGGTTGCTATGTTCCACAGCGTGGCACCCGCAAGGCGTGCGTTAGCGTCGTCGCGAGCCGTCATATGCGGTGTCGGTCGACGCCGTTGCTGGACTACTATAAATCAATACATCTATAAACGTGTACTACACCGCTGTCACCTCGTGGGCGCCAGAGAGGGTGTCAAGACGATGGCACATGTGCCAGAGGTGGACGTGACGCAGTATGAAGCTCAGCTGCTGGCCAAGGTTGAGATAGTCAAAAAGCTATTTTCAGATTATAAGGCCTTACCAGAGTTTGAGGTATGCCTCTGAGTCTGAGGCAGCACCGCAGACCTGCCTTCCTGCTGTGAATGCCTGCTACACTGAGGACAGATGCACTGATGCCTGCACACCCCCGACCACGAAACCAGGACCTCACCAAATTCTTAAATGAGAGCCACCTCTACTAGCTGATGACCTGTAGGTCTTCCGGAGCCCGCCTCAGCACTACAGGAGTAGATGCGATTTTTCTGTGCGACATGATGACTCCGAATCATATTACGTCGTGTATGGGGCGAGAGAGCCGGGTGCAAAGCATCCCAAACGTATTGACATTGAACAGTATCCGATCGCCAACACCCTGATCAACAGCATGATGCCCGTTGTTATGAAGCATGCCGGTATGTCCAGTGTGATGAAGTTCAAGCTGTTCCAAGTAAACTTCCACACTACGTTGTCCGGACAAGCCGTCGTTACTATGATCTATCACAAGAAGCTGCGCGAGATAGAGGCCGAGTGGAAGGCCAAGGCAGCACTGCTCAGGCACGTTCCAACACAAACATGACAATTCATCCGAGGCGTCTCGCAATTGTTGACTCTTCCTGTGCAGCCTACCCGCGCTTGAGTGCCTGAATCATCTCTGCAGGGCTGAACTGCAGGATTGCCCAGGAGCGGAGACGGTGCATGTCCAGGGCAGAAGCAAAGGCACCAACATAGAGTTGGACGAGAGCTTTGTTGTTGAAACACAGGAGATCTGCGGCCGAACATACACGCAGAAGCAGCCTGTAGGCACATTCTCACAGCCAAATGGTGAGGTGTGCATACACATGGTGAGCTGGGCTGTCAAGCAGACGCGCGGCTCAGTTGGAGACGCTCTGGAACTGTACTGCGGGAATGGCAACTTCACAATCCCAATGGCGCAGAACTTCGGGAAGATCGTAGCCACTGAGGTGCAGCCCCATGCATTCACAGATGTCTGCTGCATCATGCAGGACATGTCCAATGTTGTCGTTATCAAGGCCTGATGCGGTGCTGCAGCAGAACATCTGCTGTGCATGCAGCTGTCCAAGAGTTCCACAGCAGCAGCAAGGGACAACCTGGAGGTCAACGGCATCAGCAATGTGTTTATGATACGCATGTCTAGGTACGGAGGCCTGCCACACCATGCACCTTGTGATTGCAGGAAGTGCCACTGTCAATGGCGCACTGTCCTTGCTGTGATACCCATGGGAATGGTCTCTGTATGCAGCGAGGAGTTTGTCGACGCTTGGAGAACAAAGGCGACAAAACGCCGCTTGAAGGACATTGATTGGGATACACTGGACCTCCGCACGCTTGTGGTGGATCCTCCGAGGGCGGGCCTCGACCCAGAAACTGAGAAGCTGATGCTCGAGTTTGACAACGTGCTCTACGTTTCATGCAATCCAGAGACTTTGCATGAGAACTTGAAGGCCGCCAAGGACACACATGATGTCAAATCCTTTGCAATCTTTGACCAGTTTCCGTTCACCCACCATGTCGAGTGCGGCGTCTACCTCACAAGGAAACCCGAGGATGGCTAGGAGTGCTCCCCCGGTGAGCTTGCGTTCATTGCACAGCCCAGTAGCATGCACGCCTTTACTCCTTTTTCTGGTCATCATGCATTGACCATTCAGCGTTCCTGTATATGTTCCTGCGATGGTATGGGAATCATGGTTACAAGGTCCGGCGATACCCTGTAACAAACCAGGACCTGTACTGATCAAGGCACCCTGAGCTCTGGCGCAGCACACACTGATGCTGTGTGTGGGCTGCTCACTGTGGGCCACATGATTGCACAGAGAGTGACACCCTCAGTAATTCCGGACTGGGTCGCGTCTCACCGCAGGCCCACCGTGAGCGAATGACGGTTTCGCTCCCACGCTGATCAGACCACGGATTCATCAGCATTTGATAAACACTCTTGCCCAATCTACAGAAACGCAGCGCTTGAGAATAGTTGTACAAGCTCAGAGTGATGCTTATCCAATCTAGCACATGGGTGTGAGGGAAAGAGTATCCATTCCACAGCACGTGGCTGGAGCAAGCCACCTGCATGCCTTGGAACAACGCCGGAGTGCTCAGCAAGGGTGGCAAACGGAGCCTGGATCATGCAACGTAGCCTGACATCGTGCTGAACCTTGGGCGTTGAACATGCAAGGCCCACAACATACATTAGAGACAGTGGCATACGCTGGCACAGTCTGCACTTTGGTCTGCGCCCCTGCTGCAATACATCGTTACACCAGCACGAAGATCCATGAAAGTCTCATGTGTACCTAAGCAAGGCCACTGAAGAAGTTTGGGTCTGCACCACCCTTTTTGGTCTTCTTTGATTTACTGGGCTGGGCCATCTTTGTTCGTTTTTTGAAGTTCGCTTTCGTCTTCTTGCCAGCCGGCTCATCATCACTGTCATCGTCATCCCCTTTCTCTTCCCCCTCCTGTTCTGCATCATCTGCATGGTTGCTGTCCCGGGGTTGATGTTTGCTGGTCAGATGAAACGCGTTCCGACAAGCCAAGTCCACAGCATCAAAGGCCTGCCAAAGCGTCACGCATGGCGAAGGCCACGTGCAATCGAGCGTACAAGTATGAAGTTCACAAGGCCTCTGGTGTTCCGACCTGTAATTGACGCTAGCCACGCCCAACACCGCACTTACACACCGGTGAACAGGAGTTGTGCCGTCACAACAAGCACAGACACGATGCAGGTCAAGCGCTCTACTGTTGTGTGCATTGACGACCTCCCATGGAGGCATGCTGTGCAGAAGATGACGGCAAACTACTGGGAGTCAGCGGCACACCGTCCTCATGATCATCTTCCTGCAAGGTCTTGAGGTCCCACAGACGCACAGAGCCAGCATCGTCTGACACAGTTGCCAAGACGCGCTTGTCAGCCGAAAGGGCCATGTCCTTGATTCCGGCCCCTTGATACCAGTCCTCTAAGTACCCCACGACCCCAAGGAGCTTGTTAGGGAGAATCGACAGCAGTCGGATGCCTCCGTCACCACCACCAGTAATCACTGTGTCCTCATCATACCTCAGAATGCTGTCAATGGTGTCTGGATGACCTGGAAAGCGATCGCTGCACCCCTCAAAGTGCCCCCAGCTGAAAATATTGAGGACCCCGTCTTGACTTCCAGCAACCACCTTACGACCTCGCTTGACAATGACGCAAGACAACAGCTCGTCCTCGTCTGGATCTGACTGCTGCTTGAGGGCTGCTTTTCGCAGGTCATACACGGCAAGAGTCCCATCGCCAGACGTTGCCACCAGGGAGTTGTCCTGCTGTTTGAACTGAAGGCACGAGATGTAGTCTGACTGTGCGTCGAGTGAGCGCTGGGACGTCCAGCAGTCTTGGAAGCCACACCGCTTGTCCCAAACTTGGACCACCCCATGCTCATCGCCTGCAGCGTGAGTGATCACAGCCATTGGTAGATGCTTACGTGTGGCGACACTGTAGAAGGCAAGGATGTGGCTTCCAGAAGGTTGGCATGCCAAGGCTCCTGCCTGGATGGCCGATTGACGAGCAGGGCACAGAGACACACCTGTTGCAAACGTGGATGCATCTATGCAGGACAGGGAGTGAAAGCTGTCCCCTTCCTGTGGAGCTTGGTGCACTTGCTGTCCTTCCTGGCTGTCCAGTACCATCAGACTCCCTGAGGCATTTACGCAGACGACATGTGCCCCACCGATGGTGTACTCCACAGCTCGCACGTCATCTTGGCCACTGTCCTCGGGTTCAAAACTCTCACACCAGCCTAGATCTGTGACGAAGGGCTCGTCTGGGAAGGGATTTTCGTCCCATGTATAGCACTCCAGTTCGCCAGTCCCTGTGCCGTAACAGATGGCATTCTCGCTTGGATGCGTCGCGACTACGTGAGCTTCCCCCACCTGCTCAATCATGGACGGGAAATCATCATCTTTATTCATTAGAAATGCTGCTGACTTTTCGGCAAGCTGCAGTGCCGTGTGTTACTGTTGCCGATTGACGCCGGCTTGACGCTGAATCTGAGGCTGCACAAATTCACGAGTTCGTTTTCGAGGCCGCGGAACACGATTATGGAAATCTATAGTAGCAAAATGTATCTCCGTGTCATGCCGAGTCTCCCTACGTAGCCTGGCTGGTGAGCTGTCACTGCTCCACAGAACATTCGATGCATCTCCCCTCGAGTGCAGCGCCTAACCGGATCAACCGCAAGAGCTTGCTGATAGAGGTTTGCGGGTTCTAGACTGCCTGTTTTTGCTTCTTGGAGCTTCGTATTGGCATCAACACAAGGTCGCCGGTGTGCTGACGTGTGTTACACGGAGAAGTGAAGGCCCAGGGGAGCACAGCAGGGATCACACGCACTGCACACAAGTGCAACATAGCCATACGCCACATGCATTATTTCGGAGATTGTTCTACCAAACACAAGCATGCAAGAGCTCAAACGATAGCCACAGGTCTGGAGGTCGTCAACGCTGAAGAGACTTCATGCCTGCCTGTGGGCAACCCAGCATCCCAGGCACCTGCGTACAAGCGCCGGAATCACTGCACGTGGGAGGAGGTACGAGGGCGAAACGCTCAAGCATCCACGGACTTGCAGTCAGGGGGGCATGCGTGCGGCAGCCGTACGCTCACACAGGAGAATATTGATATTTACAAACTCGTTTACAATCTCCGAACAGTGAAACTCGTGCACATGCGCAAGGACACGCTGTTGACGCAAGCACAGGGGTAAATACGTAGCACGACAGTCCTGCTGGCGATCGGCAGTAGCATTGGTACAAGTACCCCTCGCACCGCCGCTATGGGCACTGTGGCCGATCCCAGTTTGAGTCTGGCATGATACGCTCTCTCCCTTCCATCGTACGTTGCGCTGTGAGACGAAAAAGAGATGGCAGCTTTGTGTCAAGGGCAACGTATGTAGTTGTTGCACTGCCGGTGCGAACGCCTAGCCAGTACAAGGCCGTGCGTAGATGCAGCATTCCCAAAACGCGTTGCCAAACCGCACATGCGACGCCTCGTGCGATCTTGCGATGAGCATGATCAAGCACCCCTCCATGACCGGACAGTGCATGCGCAGTGCTGGGATGCATGCATGGAGGAACCTTTGGTCCGTATGGCTCCTGGAACGAGCCCTTGGACGCTGGCGATTCTGCCGTTGTGCATCCATGCATCCATGCATCCTGCCCTAATGCGTTGGTTTGGGCAGCAACGGCTGCCCAGCTTGTTCGGCTTGGGCCAGACTTCGCAATTGCATGTGAGACGGGACCTGCTTTGGTGAACATCAGTGTAGCGGGCCTGTTTGTTGAGGACCTTGCAGATATGCACGAGTCTGCAGGTGACCAGCTTCACATGACGTTCATGCGTTCCACATGGATTCTTCTGCAGCATATCTTCCAACACCAACTCTCAATCGGCGTGGCTGTGCGCACAATGTATGCTGGCAATTCCCATGTCCCTGTTCCATGGATCATAATTCATTATGCATCAGTCACGCCAGTTCCATCCCTGTTATTCATCCGTGGCGTAGCATCCTTCTCTGCCACTTCCAGACAGTCTGCACATACACGGCAAGAAGGGTTGAACGGTCACGCATTCCTCGGTTGCCGAAGGTGTCAGTGTCCTCAGCACACTCGCTGCGACGTCCTCATTGAAATCAGGCTGGCCGGGAATCGTTCCCTGCAACAACATCTGCGGCAGTGGCGAGTTGCCTTGCAGTCCTCCACTGAGAGGATGCCTGCGCGAGACATGCTAACAGCACAGCAGATGGTCCGATTTTGACGCAAGGGTCCACGTACTTGTGTGAAGCAGGAGTGATAATGGTGAAGCCACCCACGAGAGGCTTCCAACCCCACAGTCTGCATATGGCCGACCCCATGCTACCTGTCCAGTGATCTCCTCAGGCCCCTGGACATATCTGTGGCCCAAACACCTCCTTGCTGTGCCTGTTCTGGCTGTATACACCCGTGGAGCAAGAATCTCCTTCGATGGCACGTAGACACGTGCATGTGGGTGTCCCCCACCCCCTCTTAACTCTCAGTCCCTTCTCGCAGTCCCCAGTTGCGATCCACTAACCATCTGCTACTTGCCCCCACAGAAAGGGGATGTCGCAGGAAATAATGCACAAGCTGCCATGCAGAAAGGAACACTCCAGAATCAAGCCATGCTCGACTGTGCCGGCAGTGTAGAGGTAAACAGCGCTCGTCTTCATCAGGCGCGACATCGTAACCCTATAGTGCGTAATTTTGGATCGGGTGGTCTCTATGTTTGGCCAAGGTCATAGTGCTGCAGCAACGCACAAATGACACGAGTTCGTCTGTCATGCTGATCAGAAGTCTGATGCTGTCGCCAAGCTAGACCCTGGTTTCTAAATAATCCCAATCCCACACTCATTTGCGATTAAACATCGCAGATTGTGCAGTTGCGTCAGGAGCAAGGTATGGGATTGCTGATCGCCGAGACAAATCCAGCAACCCATGATGGGCACGCAAGCGTAAGGCAGCATCCAAGCTGAAGGAAAACTTTTCTCTTGTATATCGCCCCTAAATCCGATCGCAGATGCCGCTAGCCTGCTAGCCAGCGCCTGTGGATGTGACTGTTCAAATTTGAACCCACCGACACAGCTGAGCATAGGAGATGCTAGCACATGCTTACATCTAATGAATTATTATCCCAGCAATATCGTAGGAACATACAGCGATGAGCATGTTGCCACAAGCACGGACAACACTTTGACCGACGTCTGTCATACAAGCCCGAGCCCAGTGACAGAAATGTGAAAGAGTACATTGCGGATGGATGTGACTGTTGTCAAAAGACTCGTGTCCTGCTGGTGGCAGCGACCGACAGGCCACAGCCTGGGCAACGATTAAATAACCGGACCAACACGCGAATTCGAAGGTCGGGGGTTGTTACGAGACACATCGGGAACGCTTATCGCTTGTTAGTAGAGCTCTCGCACCATGATCTGAAACTGCATCGTTGTAAATGGGGCCGCATTCATGCCAGGCGAGAACCATCGCTGGCATTTGCCTCGCGAGGTATCGAGGCGAACGACTTGTCTTGCACACTGCTCAGCGCCTTTGACCCACCAAATACGATGTCACATTCATGCCCATGATGTAGTGAAAGGGTTTTGCAGCTGCAAATCTGCCTTGCGCTGTCCCTAAGCCCGTCGTTACGATACTCCGCACCATGTCGTCGTACATGCGATGCATCAACACGCGAGCGACGTTTGCCAATCACCACGGTAAAGGCCTCCGTCAACAACGTGGTGACCCGTACGTCCATGCGTCACGCTGCGTGTCCCGTCTTCAACTGAATCAGCGGAAATGCTCGGCCGTCTCGAGCACAGCTCCAGGGCAGCCAGCGGACGACGCGCGCCCAACAGTCATATCTAAAATTAAAGATTTTTTTTGTCCGTTTCATGATGCTTCGGCGAACTCACGGTTCATGGCTCTTGCATTGGGAGGCATGCTGTGTTCCATCGCAACATTGATTCACGATTCGTACCTTCCCGTTTTCATGCGGGATGAGCTGGGAATGAGTAACTCGGTACGCCACATCCCCATCAACATGCCTGTCCGAACTGTTTCTCGTGCCTCTCCCAGTCGGCCGGATGTGCTCGACTCCTGTGTACGACATGTGGAACTGTGGTCCATGCATTGCAGAGGATTGGAAGTGTGCAAGCCTTGTCACAGCTGCTGTGCCAGATATCAAAATCATTTTCTGGCGTAATGGGCGACATACTTGGCTCTCAAGTCAAAATTCTGTTGTTTGGGACATTCATGACAGCGCTGTCTAAGCCACTGTTTGCGGCGTCTCAGCTCGTGTTTGTGGGCTTCGGAGCAGCAGCTTGCTTGTGGTGTATAACCATCGGGAAGCTCGTCGACCGAGTTTCTAAGGGGTTCCGGGAAGCCCCAACTAAGGCATTGATCAGTCAGACAGCACAAAATGTGGGGGAGGCTGCTGACTCAGCGTTCAGTGCGCCGCCGTCTCCACTTTACAACCCCCAACTGCACCTGAGACAGAACCTGTGTCCCCGCTATGATGTTAGAGAGGCAGCGAGTGCTTTGCATGCCCGGCAGTATTTGTGGTATGCTTGCCCTGAAAGCTGTACGGCAGTACTGCCTGAAGCACGGTACCCGGCCCGCATCTCACACAATGGTGCATGGAAAGTCCATCGAGCGCGCACAGGCCTCAAGCTTTTGAATGTGTAGGTATGAGGCAGTCTTTTGTGACAGTTGGCTCACTGGTAGGGAGCGCAATCGCTTCCATGATCTTCTTCTTGAGTGGACAGAGCTACACCGCCACATTTGCAGCAGCAAGCGTACCACCATGCCTTGCTCTCGCGTGGCTTGCTGTAGCGTTCCGCAAGGAGATCGGACCATGGCAGGAGGCTGCAGCTGCGCCCGGGCCAACTCGGGGAGGGGGCAGTGCCAGGGACGCAGCCATGCTTGAGAGCAAAGCAGCGCCGGTGTCTGATGAGACACCAGACCAGCAAGAGAAACAGCTCGGCTGGCTCCAGAAGATCAGGACAGTTGTCACAGCTTTCTCCCCCGCTTACTGGCAGGCACTGCTGGTTGTTTCAGTGCTGTACTTTGGCCGGTTTGACTTCACCTGGGTCACTCTCAGGGCCAAGGCGGTACGTCTGCATACTCACATCTGTGTCACGACGTGCAACGGACTGTGATGTCTGCCGGTGTGTCATGCACGTCCGCCTCTCATGCTGAACCAGCGCGCCTCCCTGGAATGATTTGTAGGAATCAGTGTGGTAGAGGCACGTGTGGTCCACTCGGTGCGATGCCATGGCATCGGGACTCGCACCGAAATGCACGAGTCGGCTGTATCGTGACATCGTGTCAATCTTGCAGTGTGCTGTTCCCAAGGTCATGCTTCCAATGCTGGCATCTGCAACGATGCTGGCTACAACCCTCACTGCCCTCACAGTGGGCCGCATAGCAAAGGGGAGCGGCGTCACAGTCAGGAATACGTTGCTAGCCGTGGGCTTCATGATGCTCCTGGTGGCCAACGCACTCCTTGCTGCTCCCATTTCCGCCTCTCCTGGAGGCATGTTTGCAGCATGCTCGTTCATTGGGATCCACATGGGTATGACACACGGCTTGACGCTGTCGATGGTGTCTTCATACATGCCCCACCAAGAGCTTGAAGGTGTGCTCTGTGCTGTCATACGTGGGCAACCGCGTTGTTCCGCACTCCTTGGAATTCACTTGGGAGACAGCTCCTAGCAGCTGCGGGCAGCCCTTCCTCTGGATGTTGCATGCAGGTGTTGGAAATGTGTCGGGCACAGCCTGGAGCTTTACCGATATGATCCTCGGGTGCATTCTGGCTGCCTCGAATCAGCTGGCAGGGCGCTTGACAGATGTGACTGTTGCCAACTCGATGGGAAATGTAGGCTGCTTCTTGGGAGGATCAGCGGCAGCAGTGCTTGCAACGCTTATGTTGCTGATTTTGGCACAGTTTGGGGAACTCGGGAAGGAGCTGCCCAAGAAGCCTCGCAAGGCGTAGGTGTTCACCCTGGTGGTCTACCAAGGCTCGTGTCATTACCTTGACGTAACTGTGGCTGAAATAATGTCATCAATTGCAAGTCAAGGATTCTACACCTGAAAATTGATCAAGATCATTTCTTTCTGAAATGTATGGTTTTTGCACAGTTGTGCGACTGTTTTTATATGAATCCAACTATGCAGCGATGACTTGAAAGTGGATGTAACATTCATACAGCATGCTACTGTTGTATTACATATGCTCCACCCTGGATGACAAAAAAACCTAGTTCGCCACATTGCTGAAAGCCATCGCCACGTGTGCCCAGTATCAGAGGTGCATCGTTGATTTTGCATGACCGCTAGTGTGGGCAGCACATGCCAAGATCCACCTGCGTTTGATCGCAACACCAAAAATTATCCAAAGTTCACTGGTTACGTCATGCATGAGCCAAACAGAATGCGCCATACCATGGTTCAAAGAAACGGTAGAAGAGACACATGCATGCCAAGCACGCGATGCCAAGGCTGCACGGGAGAATACCAGGGACCACCCTGTCAACAAGTCACAGTGAAAACAGGCCTTCCACAAGATGGAGCAGCTCCTGGCTGCTGGAATGCTCTGGGAAGCGCTCCAGCGCCTCTCTCACCTGTTGGTGTGAATTTTCCAGCTCTCCAGCCTTGAAAGCTGTCAAAGCCCCATTGTAGCGTGGTTCATACAAAGCGGGCCCAAAGTCCTGAGCAGCTCGGTACTCTGCCAGCGCTGCATCAGCCTCGCCTTTGTGGAACTCAAGAACCCCCAAATTATTCCTGGCTTCCGCGTGGCTGCCATTCAGAGACACCGCAACCTTGAGGGCCTGGAAGGCCAGAGTCCTGTCCCCCAGGCCCATTGCAACGTGGCTAACATTATACCTGCAAAACTGCTGCTGTCGCATAACCCACAGAGCTGACCGATGGAGCATGGGACCTGTGCAACTGATGTGACCGGCATGCGTACCAGACATCAGCTTGCACCAGGTCGTCTGCCACAAGCAGCGCGTTTTCAAAACAGCGCAGAGTGATGTCAAACTGAGATGCATAGAAGCAGCATAGCCCCATGTTGTTCCAAAGCTCGGCATTTGCAACTCCCAGCATCAGCAGTCTCCTGTAGAACCGCAGAGCAACCTCCGGTTGGTCCGAGTAGAAGTGCTGTGCAGCCATGCAGGCTATCGCCTCAACATTGCAGGCCTCAAGGTGTAGCACACGCTTGTACAGTGCCAAGCTGGCTTCGATGTCGTTCAAGGCATCATGTATCCTTGCCTCTCCAAGCAAGTACAGTGGATTGTCTGCAGCACCAGCCTCTGTGACAACACTGCTATGCCAGTTCTCATCCAACCTGGGGACAAGCCAGTGCACGAAATACATCCACATTTCGTGCACAGGGCTGAGGTACCCGGAGATTTGGTGGACATCTGCTTGAACATCTGTGCTGCCACAAGCGGTTGATCGAGGCGGAGGTAGCACTTGTTGAGGTGCAGAGCAGTTTCATCCATCGAGCACAAGGCCAATGACTTTTCATGTTGAGCGATCGCCTCCTTGAATAGGGAAAGCTGATAGAAGCACATTCCCAGCCGCAAGTGCCACCACCAATCCATTGCGTTGGTATGCTTCTGCAGGTGTGAGCTTTCACACGGTTGTTGTCCGATATATTCTAATGCAAGCGAGAATGGCATAAGGCTAAGCACCGGAAGCAATATGTGCGGGCCCCAAAGAGTTCGAGACAACGGCTTACTTTGAGGTGCACCCAGAATGTTCGTGTTCGTGACAACGGTGTTCAACCTTCAGATGAGCGGAATTTGGTTGGGACTCACCACCGCTGCCTGGCACAGCAGTGACGCAATTTTGGCATTGTGCTCACTGTACAACACATAGTCGCACAGCGCCCGTGCCAAGTGCTTACGCTGTGAATACTTTTCCATGTCGAGCCTCTCAATGTCAATGAATGGTCCACCAGGCTGGGATGCCAATGACGCTGTCCCCAGTCTCACAAATCTTCCAGATGTGGTCGTGGGTCTGGCGGTTCCTGGCTTGTTCCCTCGCAGGGCCGTTGCAACACGCTGCTGGTGTCCAGTGCCCTTGCGTTGGCCAGTGCCAACTCGCGTATCCCCTGTCAGCGGCCGGGATGACGTCCCGGGTCTAGCAAAGCCTGTGGTCGGGCGGCCCGACTGCGTCAAGGGACGCAAAGCTGCGGATGTGCTAGCTTGTGTCAGGGGCCTGGAGAGGGATGTGCCGGGCCTTGGAGCGGACTGGATGGCATGGTCCTCCAGCAACAAATCCCCGGCGCCTGCGAATGAGGTTGATGCCTGAGCCGCCACTGGGTGAAGCAATCGCACTTGTGTGCGGTGCCACACCTTCTTCCTCCAGTTCAGTATCATCGACCCAGTTCTTGAGAGTTGTAGCCCGGACTTTGAGGAACCAAGCTTGCTGATCTAGAGCATTCTTTTCCAGCACGTCGGAGCAGATTCTAATCGTATCGTCAAATCGGCGGCGGCGGAGCCTGCTGTGGGCAAGGTACAGTGGATTCATGGTGTCCAGGTCAGATGCACCGATGTGCCGCATGGCTTACACAGCACACGTCGATTAAGCGTCGCTCTGAAATCGAAACGAATCACAAAATGGCTGATGAGGTTTCACAGTCCATCATACAGGTCGCGGGTGGCATGGTCTACACCACGTCAAAGCAAACCAGTCAGGCACACTCCATACATATCTGTGTGCTACATTTACATAGGTAATCAGTCGAATGCCACTCGAGGCAGGATGTCGTATAAGTGGGGCTGTCGTTCAAATGCACTCCTGTCTCCAAGCTCTGCATTCGCACTTCCCCGGTGAACTCGGCAGCAGCGCTCCGCGAGCCGCTCGAGCAGTCGGCGTGTATCGACCCAGGTCGATCTCTTCCAGCTGCTCGCGTCGTTGACATGTGTGCATGCGGCTTGCACTGCGGTAATGCTCCATCGCCAGATTCCGCGTTACACGTTCGCATAAAAACTCGGTCGCCTTGGATCAGCTCGAGAGTCGTCGGTGGCGCATCAGCTCTGATTTCGCATGCGTGCGAGATGATGGTCATCGTGATCTATGAGACCGTAGCGATCCCAATACCAGGCACTATTTGGCGTTCAGAAACATGAGCAGAACCTCGACTCAGTCAGGTGCTCAAGCGCAACAGTGCAGCGTGATCTTTGCACAGGTATGCAGTCTAAATTGCCGTAATACTATGTCCACTGTTTTGTAAGCTGGTGCAAAAAAAGTATCAACACGGGTGCGGTACTGCAAGGCATCTGCAAAATTGGAACTCCGCCGGGGCTGCGAGAATAATGCAGCTAGAGTGGCTTGACGGTTGTAAATGATGTACTGATACGAGACTGCTTCGTCCTCTGCAGAAATCTCTGGGCGGTGCTGATGGAACGACCAAGGATGTAGCAATATACAATTCAACACTGCTGCAGCAGCTTTTCTCAATCCTGGGGCTCAAAATGCGGCACGCCAAGACATTGGCGGACTCTTTGTTGCATGATTTAAGTGTGCGTGCATCAGGCTCGTCGGTGGATGGATTTGAAGGCAGCTCTTATCACCCTCGGCCAGATGGCACAATAGCAGTCTGCATACACAGGTGTGATGCCACGACTCCCTGCCACTACCTGCCGTATGCTCTGGCTCAAACCTCACGAGCAAGGGCCAACAGGCCGCCCAGTGCTGCAGGAGTAGCCTCCGCGACCTGATCCTTAAAGCTGTGCACTGGAACGATCCGTCATGTGGCGTGCACATGAAGCAGCTGGCTCTCGCAGACAACCTGCTTCAAGGCGACCAAGGCGTCATCATCATGCTCTGCGGCACTGCCGGTACCGGAAAGTCCACACTCGCGTCCCTGCTCGGGCAGCGCCTGGGGATCTCGATGATCCTCTCGACAGATTCCATTCGCCACATGCTCAGGTGCTCGCATCTGCGGCCCCACTCCACCACACACCAGACCCTGCCATCACCTCACCACCATCCAGCCTATTCAACATGCTCTGGCCTGCGGCTGCTGCACTGCAGTGCCACGGTACCTGATCCGCCGCCAGCTGGTCTGCTGCACACATGCATCGCGCCGACCGACACTGTCACGCTCCACCGTCCTGCAGGGGGTTTGTGCCGGCAGAGGAGGACCCGGTGCTGCATGCAAGCACATACGAGAGCGACGCAGCGATGCTACAGCTGCGGCCAGACCTGGCAGGGGAGACGCGCCGTAGGCTGGTCAAGGCCGGGTACAAGGCCCAGAGCAGCGTCGTCGTGTCGCACCTGGAGAGTCTCGTAGCCATGTGGCACGCCTCTGGCCGCAGCGCCATCGTGGAGGGCGTGCACCTGCACCTCAAGGCTGTCATGCTGCTCATGCAGAAGTACCCCAGCATCCTTCCGTTCCTGGTCTGCCCCTGCTGCTCCCCCCCCACCCACAGACCGCATGCCCGGGTCCGCTGGCCCGGGTCAAAATGGCCTGCTTCTTCATGAGAATGGCCCATCTGTGTGCTTGCCATGCACACTGCGTTGACGGCCACATTCCGTTGCAGCCCACCGGCCCGGTAATTTCCTGTCACGTTTCTGTGCCGGCTGCTCGCACCATGTGCCTGGAGCATTCGGACCTGCACTGCGCAACGCATGCCACTATTCCCCGTGTTGGCATGCGTCTACACAGTCAGGGGCGAGCTGCTCGGTCTTCCCAGGACGACGGCTGCTCCGGTGCAGCCGTGCCGCACCGCTTCATTGCTCAGGCACGTTTCCGCTGTGGTGGTGACCTGACTGCCGGCAGCGCCTGTGGCGCGGCAGCTGCCGCATGCCGCTGATGCACACGCAGCGGTACAGGTGTACATCCGCAAAGAGGAGAAGCACAAGCAGCGCATGGCCGTGCGCGCAAAGTACATGACTGCGGACCCGGCCAAGAACAAGTACGTCCGCAACATCGGCAACATCCGTACCATTCAGGAGTACCTCCTGAGAACCGCGGACAAGGTCGGCGTGCCCAAGCTTGCGAACGCTAACATCGATATCTCCGTTGAGGCCATCCACTGCACCGTCATGCAGGTCCTCCACAGGTGCCACTCGATACATGCATGCAGGCCCGCAGCCTCTTGCGACCTGGTTCACCCGATGCCTGCAGCACACACCGTCCCGGTGGCGCCTGTAGCGTCAGGGGCATGTGAATGCAGCGGTGGTTGGCCGGACATGAGCCCGGCAGGGGCAGTGGCACGGTTTCCACAGGTGCCGAGCAGAGGGTGCCGTTTTGGGGGTGCCCAGGTCAGCGCTGAGAGTGGGAGTGATGCAGGCTGGCAGATGGGGAGAGCCTGCTCGATGGCAGTGGGAAGCCAGCGGTGCTGCTGGAGGAGTTCTCCAACATTCAGTCTGCTCAGAAGCAGAAGCAAGCGCAGATCAAGGGCATGCGGGCGCAGGTGCAGTCGCTGCTGCAGTCGTCCGAGACGTCGCGGCCGCTGGCAGGCGCTCCATACCCCGGCGCGGCCCTCCCCCTGGCCGAGGTGGCAATGCCGCTGACTGAGGATGACGCGGCCAGCCACGCGCTCACGGCGCGGCTCACATCCGCGCGCAAGCCGTCGTCGGGCAACATGTCCGTCGTCCCCAGCGAACCCGGTGACGCCGTGCGGGTGTCCACAGGCGGCCTGTCACAGCCCGGCCACGGCGCCAACCGGTCGTCGCGGTGTTCGAGCATCTGCAGCGACCCTGACATGCCGGCCCTCGGGCAGGCCGGTCCACACGCTCCGCAGCACCGCCCCGGAGGTGACACCGGCCGTGCTGTGTCACAAGACCAACCGGTGCGCCCACACAGCTGGCGCTCTCCAGCTGCGCCGTGCCCGCACAGGGGCCAGGCGGCGCGCCTGCCTGCCGCGTTCACCCCTGCATGTTTGCCTGCGCTGTCGCCCACGTCTGCAGCCGGTACAGCAGCGGAGCACATGCCGCCGTGCCACGCCGTCTAGATCCGTCTGTGCGCGTTGGTTCACGGACATGCATGTCTGCCGTGGTGGCAAAGCCTGCGTGTGGCGCGGACACTGTTTGCGTGTTGCCGCTGTGGGTGCCATGGCCTCGTGCCGTGTAGCACCGACCGCCGCGCTCGTTTCCAACCCCCTCTCAGACATCCTCCTGTGGTCTGCCCAGGCGCCGTCGGTACCATGGCCGGGAGACTGGGCTTCCCAGCGCCGTCCGCCGTATCGAAGCGTGTGCGCTCCCAAGGGTATCGGGAAGAGCCGATGGCCCACCGCGACTGCTGCGGGGCCCAGGGAGGTAGCTGCATAGGTGGCGGCGCAGCCGTGGCACGAGGGTGCGAGCGGCCGGGTCATGCGGCGGGTGCTGTGCAGGAGGGCACGGGCGTCCACGACAGCAGCTCCGAGTCAGACGAGCGCTCCGCGAACGGCGACACGCATGATGACGACTCCGATGACCACATGCTCGTGCATGGCTCCAACCTCTCTGTCACTGAGGTGTGCCACCGCAGCAACTCGGCTGGCCTGCCCATCACCTGCACTCGTCATTCGAGCACGCAGCCGCCCGGGCAGCACATGCCCAACAATCCACACCGAACGTTCTTGAAGCTTGGTCTTTGCTGTGCGTTGCGCTCGCGTGAGACCCGCTGATGCGGCTGCAAGATTCGGGTCAAGTGGCTTAAGGTCACCGGGCACGGCAGCCATGTCGCCTTGCATGCGTGCTGCATTGCCATGCATGGGTAGGCGTGACGCGCGTAGGTCGTCCATGTGGAACCTGCGGAGGGTCGCACCTGGTCCACAGCCGCGAGCCGGCCCCACCGCTCCCACCCTCACTGCACACGGCCGTGCAGATCGGGTCGCTGTGCGATTCGACGGAGCTCGACGACGACGACACGCTAGCGGGCCTCTGGGCGGTGCTGCTGCCCGGCACCGGCGCGTGGCGCGATGCCGCGGAGCCGCAGCGGTCGGTGCGCCTCTGCCAGGCGCTTATCGCGCGCCTCTCCGGCCAGCACTCCCCCCTCACACGCCGCCTACCGCGGCGCTCGCGCTCCGTGCAGTCGCACCCGCTCCGCACCTCTGCTCCGCCGCAGCTCCTGCCGCTGCGCGCCACCACGATCTCCCACACCCTCGCGCGCCGCTCTGGTGAGCTTGCGACGCTGCGCCGCCCGAGCGTCAGTGGCCACCGGGACTCCTCGCCTTGCGCCACACCCGCGTCCCCCGCCTTCACGCCCACCGGCTGGGCATCCCCCATGTCTGGCAGGAGCCCAGCACGCAGATCGGTGCCAATCCGGTCGCCAGCGGCCCCCCGCGTCGAGCTCACGCCGACCACTGGAGCGGTGCAACCCTCATCGGCATCACCGGCTGCAGATACAACCGCTGCCGCTGGTGCGCATGGCACAGAGCCGCGCAGCCACAGCATGTACGCGCAGATCTCAGACGATCTCGACGCGCTGCTCTCCGGCAGCCCGGTCCGCCACCCGTCGGCGATCTCCTCGCTGCGCTCGATGTCGGTGCAGCTCGCGCCTCGGCACACGGTCATCAACGCCGCGATGCGCAGCCGCTCTGCACATGCGCTGGCCGCAGTCGCAGAAGACCCCGGCCCGGTACCGATGGCGGCTGAGGCTGAGCGGCCGCTGCGGCAGCTGACGTCCGCTGAGCTGTCGACACTGCGGCGGCGGCGGATCATACGCGGCCTCATGTCCTGGCGCCACCAGAGCCGCTCCGCGCACCTACACCACAGCCGCCACCGCCTCGCGTCGGTGCTTGACGGCGGCAGGCGGAGTGTCGCCTCATACCAGGGGTCAGAGGTAAGCGGCACGAGCGTGTGGAGCCCGGTTTCAGTTGCATCTGCAGAGCCAGGGGGGGATGGCTCGTCACTACTTGCGAGCGCGCACTCGTGGTCGGGCGTGTGCATGGATCGAGGGAATGAGGACTCAGACTCGGCAGACGGGCCTGCTGCAGGTAGTGCGTGCAGGCAGGCAGGAGTGCGCAGCGAGCAGGGGCTGCGTGGTGCTGCAGCACAGTGGGAGCGCTTCCGCGGCAGCCACGTGCCTGGAGAAGCGTCTGCCCATCTGGATGAAACAGCGGACACAGTGCAGGAAAGGCAGCATGGCAGAACGTCCCGCCTGTTCAGTGCGACATGCCAGGATGCCGGCCTTGCGCAGGCACGTGATGAGGACAAGAGCAGTGTCGGCTCAGCGGCTGATGAAGAGGTTCAGGCGATGCCCTTGGTGCACGCTCTGCTGAACCGGGTTGTCAATCACTGGGGAAGGGTGTGGGGAACGAACACTCTGTCGGAGTGATGATAAGGCAGCATGCGTAGTGACATCTTCATGTCTATTGGGAAAAGAATGAGCAATCTAATGTTTGAATCAGAGATTGGCAAGGGACTGGTTTTTTGTACACCCGCAGGGTGCTTTGATTCCCAGCAAGGGAAGAAACGGTAAGGCCGGATCCCATTTTGCTCATGCATGCGTACAATCAGTAACGCCCGCGTCTGAGTTTGCTCAATGCTACTGCCTACATCCCCGTTCGCCTCCGCACGCCCGACCCCCCCATGCGTTCTTTGTCCCGCTTCCGCTTCTCTCTGGCACTCATCACCCCCGCCACACCGTCCTCGCCATCCTTCAACATGGCCGTGACATTGGCCCCCTGTGCACTCTCCTTGGCCACCTTGGCCCTGGCCAGCGTCTGTGCCTCCATCTCCAGAGCTGCCTGCCGCTGCATCGAGCGCTTATCTTGTCCCGGTTGATTCCGTTTCTGCAGCGTCAGTACACCTCACGCCACCGGGCACCAACATCGCGGCGAGACGCCGCCAGGACAGGAGTGCAGAATGAGCGCCGCACCTTGATCGAGAAAAACATGGGCCCGAGCTCGGCGAGCCACTCGGGCTCGACAGCCGTGACGTTGTTCATGTACTCCTTGTGGGTGTAAACAAGCTCGTGGTACACGATGTAGTCTGGCGAGACGCCCATGCCGTACAGGGCGGAGGACGGGTGCATGTAGCACGGCATGCCAGACCGGGCGTTGCTGTACTCGCCGATGCCCTTCATCTTGGCAGCGTTGTGGAAGTACGCTGAGCAGATCGCCTTGCGCACGATGTCCCACTCCGACGCCGCGCTCTCTAGGGGCAGCTTCTGCTGCTCCATGATCTCCTTGAGCTGCTCCCGGACCTGCAGCCATCCACGTTGTGTCACTCAGAGCTGGCAGCCCGACCTACAGAAGCCACGCTACTGCAAGCCAGGAGCTCACGCAGGCATCAACAGCCGTTCCGACACCCATCGTCGGGGCAGCGCCCAGCCGGACCGAAGCTAGCAACCCTCCGAACACTGTGCGGGGGTGACGCGTGCTAGAGAGGAGCGACGTCTAGAGAGGATCGGAGCCGGGACGAACAACGAATGGGAGGGTCGGCGAACGGCCGACCCCTGCGGACGCAGCAGCTCACAGCCCAGGCCAGCCGTGCAGCAGGCCGCACCTCCTTCGCCTTGCGCAGCGCCTTCGGATGGAGGTAGTTCTGCATCGCCCACTTGTCACGGTAGCCGTGACTCTTCCACTGCAGGTACACGTTGAGCAGCGTGAGGTGGTCGCTCTCCGGCACGAAGAACTTCTCATGGGCGGTGTCCGCAGCTTCCTGCCGAGCCGACGGGCGGTAGAAGATGGCGGGAGCGGACAGCATGCTCACGATCGTCAGCACCTCGTCGCCGCACTCGAGGCGGGCCCCGGTGATCAGCATCTTTGCCAACGGCGGATCCAGAGGGAACTCCACCATCCTGGCGCCCAGCGGCGTCAGCGCCCCTGCACCTCAGCCACATCGCTACCACTCCCGCAAAGCTCGTGGCGGCAACCACACGCACCCAGAGTGCTCAGCACACGCTCGTGGCTGCTTGTGCTGAGGAAGGACACCCATGGTGGAGGAACGCGCTCCTCTGGCGGTGTTGCCCTCACCAACAAACTCGCGACGGCATGCTCTTCCCGCCACAACGCGCCGGGTGCACCGCTGGGAACGTTGCAGGTCACCAAGCTGACCGCACAGTACAGCTCCGCCGAAACTGGCCCCAGGGACAGCCGTGCCAAGCCCTGCACACCTTGGATCCAATACACAGTGACACGTCAGACCGTGCATCATCGCAGGAGCCCAGCCACTGCTCCTCAGCGAGCCGCGCACTACCACAGGGCCTGGCTTACAAACGTGCCACCTGTCGGTCAGGTCGCGGAGTCGGTCATCCCCGGGTTCTGACACAGCAGGTTCAGTACACGATGGAGCGCACTGCACAGAGCACGCAATGCTCGTTGCTCACAGCGCGCGGCTCCGCAGCAGCGGCCACAGGTGCGGCGGCGACAGCGTGTCCACAGGCACCTCACAGCCTGTGCTAGCTGCAGCCTCGCGGGCGGGCGGTGCGCACCGAGGTTGTCAAAGGCGCCCAGGGTCCACAGCTGAAACATGCTCGACACGATGTTCTCCTGGGGGGGCGGGTCCATGAAGGGGAACTGCAGGAGGTTGTCGACCTTGAGGCTCTTGAGGAGCAGCACCACGTTGGCGAGGTTCGTGCGCTGGATCTCCGGGACGTTGGCGAGCAGCATCTCGTGTTCGAACTGGCCTTTGGTGTACATCGGGTAGGCCTTGCCCGGACCCGTCCGGCCGGCGCGGCCTTGCCGCTGCTTGGCCCCCGCCTGGCTGACCGGGAACACCTGCTTGGCACCTCCGGTGAGCCGGGGCACATGCTCTGGCATGACCGATGCATCTCGGCGACAGTGCCGGGCACCTGGAATAGCTGACGGTGCACCGCGCATGGACTGCAGCTCCATCACGCAGGGTGCATGCATGCGGCGCGCGGTCGACTGGGGGAGCTCCTCACCCGAATCGTGGGCATGCCACACCGGCCGGTCCCATCGCGTCAGCCGCCGCACTGTCCGGCACGGACTGGCGGGGTACTGTGGATCACGATTTGGAGCGAGTAGCCAAAAGTGGCAGGTGGACTTCAGTCTGCTTGAATTCGCACGAGCGGACGACGCAGCGCTACGAACGGCTGAGCAGCCGCATCCTCGTGTGCTGAGTGCTGGGATCAGGTTCGTAGCTGCGTGTGCGGAGCCCACAGCATGCTAGACGCCACCGTGCCCAGCAGCCAGGGGCCCGTCCCACTTCACTCACCAACCCTGTGGCGGCCGGCGAGGGCCTGCACAAGGAGCGTGGGGGAAGGGCACTCGGGGGCGCGCACCTGGAGGGAATCCATGCCCATCTTCGGGCTGAAGACCTTGAACTTGCAGTAGCCGCAGTCGACGACGTAGCGGATGCCGTCGATGGTGAGCGACGTCTCGGCGATGTTGGTCGCGATGACGCACTTGCGGCTACCGGGCGGCGCCGGGTCAAAGATGAGCGCCTGGCGCTCCCCCGGGAGCTCCGAGTACAGTGGCAGCACCAGCATCTGCGCGAGGTCCTTGTTCGACGTCTCGATCTGCTCCAGCCGGTCCTGCAGCTGGAACGCCGTCGCCTCGATCTCCTCCCTGCACCCCGCGCCACCATGCATCCACCGCCCGCAGTTTGCGAGACAACCGCCGGGTGGCATGGCATGCATTCGTGAGGGGTGCCGCGGCGTACCTGCCGGTCATGAAGATGAGGATGTCGCCGTCGACCGGCTCGGAGACGTGGATGCGCAGCGCGCGCTCGACGGCTGCGCTCACGTAGTCCTCCTGGGGGGTACGCGCATAGTCGACCTCCACCGGGAACGTGCGGCCGGGGATCTCAAACACCGGCACGCCGCCGAAGAAGCGCGCAAACTTGTCAGAGTCGAGCGTGGCGGACGTCACCACGAGCCGGAAGTCCCGCCGAACCGACAGCACCTGCACAGCGGCCAGACGTCTGCTCCTGCCACCTCGCACGGCGCTGCCTGCTGCCTCAGGGGCATCGCCATCAACGAGACACCTTGCTTCACACGACCCTAACGGTTCAGCTTGGTGTGGTACGCTTGTAGCCGGTGGGGTGTGTCTTGGTCGATGTGCCGACGTTCAAACGCCATGAACCGCGTCGCACTCGGCCGCGGCATCACTTGCAAGTGCTGGCACCGTGCATTGCGGACTCAACTGCACACTGGTCGTCGGCGGAAGCGCGGTTGTGGGGCGGCCACTGGGGTGCCGTGATGCCTCACAAGGCTAGCAGTGCGAGCCTGACGCCACACCCATACAGGCCCAGACGGATGAAGGATGAGCGGCGGAGTTGCCTGATTCGAGACATGTACGCTGTTGCGTGATGCACCTGTACCCTTGCCTCTGATGTAACACCAAGCCCAGTTGCGCCCGTGCATACCTGGCACTGTTTGTCCACTCTGCCGCATCGTGTGGCCATTGGCGTCCCGACCGATGTCAACCCCGTCACGCAGCCGCGTGTTGGCTACCTTTGTGTGTCCACGCACAGCTGCTGCTGTGTCAGGCCCCAGGCGAGGCGGAGGATGGGTGAGCATGAGGGCGCGCCTTGGAGCGGAGGATGCCGAAGAGCACGTCCGTGTTGAGGGAGCGCTCGTGCGCCTCGTCCATGATGACCGCGCTGTATGAGTCCAGCTCCCCAGCGCGCAGCGTCTCGCGCAGCAGCACACCGTCCGTCATGTACTTGACCTCCGTCTTGTTGCTTGTGCAGTCCTCAAAGCGGATCGCGTACCCGACCTCCTGCCCGACCTCGCAGCCGACCTCATCCGCGACGCGGTGCGCGACGCTCATCGCCGCGACCCGCCGCGGCTGCGTGCACCCGATCATGCCGTTGCGGCAGTACCCTGCCTCGCGCAGGTACTGCGTCAGCTGCGTTGTCTTGCCGGAGCCGGTCTCGCCGACCACGACGATGATCTGGTGCTCCCGCAGCAGATCTATAAAGGCGGTACGCACGGCGTGCACCGGCAGCGCGCGCCGCTGCTCGGCAAGCGTCCGCGTCTTGGCAAACTCGCTCACCCCCTGGCCCTTCTTCATGTGCGACCCGATGTGCGTGTCCGTCATCTCCTCGTCGGCCGCGTCTGCACACAGCGCACCCAGTCACTGCCGGCCGCTCTGCGCCCACCCGCCAACAATGCGACACTGGCGCCCCCCACACCATCTTCGTAGCACCACCTCACAGGCACGGCAACCAGGGCTGGCCACAGCAGCGGAGACCTCTTGACGGTGATTCAGGGGGGGGGGCAGTCACACCGTCGTCCTTCACGACGTCGCCCGCGAACTTCTGCGTCATCTTGTCGGCCTCGGCGGTGTGTGCGGCCGCGGCGGCCTGCTCCCTGTCAGTGGTTCCAGTGAGGGCGCCGATCTTGCTCTGTGTAACGTCCCAGAAGCGCTCCCGAGTCGCTGCCTCATCCTTCTTTTCCCGGAGCTACACCCGTGACGAACCTGTCAGCGGACGCATGCCTGTCAGCACAAAGGCAGTCGTGTGGGCAGATCGCATTTCGAGGGTGCCCGTGCCAGAGCCGCTATGCCAACGTCCCTCCCCCTTCGACGAGGACAGGACGATAGCTGTCTATGGTCAACACACATGCATCAGATTCAAGCGGTGCCGTGAGCATACAGATTAGCAGCATTCTGGACGAGGCCATGACGGCGGTCACATGTGGCCCTGTCCCCGCGGTGTGCCCACGCCCGGGAAAGTGCGCCAGTGTTCAATTTAGCACACCTCCCGAAGCCAACAAATGCGACTTTTGGGAACAATTTCCAGGTCCGAGCCCCAACAAATGATTGCCAAGATCAACACTGGGGTGCGCCCGGTTGCGGTCAGCCCACCGCCACAGCCACACACTCTCCCGCCACACGCTGTGGCAGCGGCCCCTCCAGCCACATGCACCGCGTGCAAAGCCTGCCTTCCGCCCAGCTGCGCTTCACAGCAACGGTGCCTGCACAGCGCCACGCTCCCCGCCCAGCGACACGCATCCCCCCTCGACGCACCTCCACGGTAGCGGCTCAGAGGCAACTGCAGCGCCCTGAAAGGTTGCTCACAGGGAAGATATCACAAAGGCAGTGTGTGCATGTGGACACAGAGGGGGGGGTGTGACCTGCATGACGAGCTTGGAGCCGCGGCGGGCGACGACGGCCATGTCGCTTGTCGGGTCCTTCAGAGGCAGCACCGGGTCCATCTGCTTGGTGAACACCTGGCGGCCGTCGAGGAAGGGCGGCTTGGCAGAGTTCACGACGAGCATGACCCGCTCGCGCTCGTCCTCGTCGTCCTCCTCCACCACGCGCTCCACGACGCCGGACCGGAGCAGCTGCCGCTCGTCCCAGCGCGACATGTTGCGCTCGATCTCCGCGACGCGCTTCGAGTCCCGCAGGTTCATCAGCTTACCATTGCGGTCCCGCATGCGCTCTACCTGCACGCCGCCGTGCGCTGACTGCATCGGGCGCAACGCCGGATGAGGTGGGAGCGGCGCACACAGCGCACACAGGCTACTTGCGGCGTGCATCTCCCATGGACGTGGGAGGCCGCTGTGGCGTGCGGTTGCACTACTGGCAGCCCTGCGAGGGAATCGTGTTGCAGCGAGGCAGCAGGCTGGTCAGTGGCCCAGTCGTACGAATGCAGACACTCGGGTTGGGTGAACGCAGTGGCCATGCAAGCGCAGCTTGCAGGAGCCAGCCACAGGTCAGAGTTTCAGGCAAATGGGTGGCTGGTGTGCGCACCGTGCCGTTGGCATCGTCGGCGTCCTTGCGCTGGCCGCGTTTGTATGTGCTTTCGTCTTCCATCAGGTACCCGCCGCCCACCTCGTCCATGCCCCCGTCCTCTTCCCGCAGGTACCAATCCCGGTCCATGTCCAGTCCCTCTGCAGCGATCTCCCCCGCGAGCTTATCGTCAAATCCTGTCTGCTCGGATTGGTTTTGAGCGCTGATTGTGGCCATGTCGGGGCTGGGCTCGCGGGCCGCCACTTTCTTGGCAGCACGGTCATCGGCCTTCTTCCACAAGGATGATTTGCTGACATGGGACGCGCGCCCAGCAGGGCTAGCAGACACAGTTGATGAGTGCATGGACACTGGAGTACCATCCGCTGCGGCAAACGTGTGCCTGCTGGCTGCGCGAGATGCTGCACCAGACCGGGCTGACCCCGGTCGGCTGGGCTTGGGGAGCGGAGCAGCGTCATCGAACGATGCCTCATGAGCTCCCTTACCATGCCACTTGTTTCGATTGCTGTCTGCACATGACACGAGTGTGCGGCAGCAGCAATGTGGGTGCCTCTGTGGGTGTGCTCCAGCACAGTGCCCCAGCCTTGGGGTACACCGATGTGCTCTCACTACAGAGTTCAAACGCAAGCATCCTACTACAATGATGCTGTGTTGGGCTACGATCCACGTGAAGGCGTCCTTCTTCGACCGCGCACGCCTCCCAGCGCCAACCGAGCATCGCACCGACGCAATGGTCTTCCCCAGTGGTACTTAAAAACAATGCATTGCACGCGAGCCCCTGCCGTCAGTAGTTCATACGTTTGGTGTGGGTGCGATTAGGCCCTCTCAAACACGGTAGAGAGCGCACCCCGTGAATTGCGGGACCAATTCGAGCTCATCTGTGCATCTGCTCGGAAGGCCAGTCCAAGGACCACGCCTACGTAGTCAGCCTACCTACATGCAGTATGAGCAATCTGCCCTATGTAATCGCCGAGTGCCTGCGTTCTGTGACTCTCCGTGCGTCAGCTGAAAGCAACCGCGGGCTGTCCTAACGTGCCCAGTCGTAATAACGCCGATCATGCATCACACAAGCAGCCACTTCACCGACAACACGCGTGTACACACACACCTGTGTCCCGTTCACTGCCACGGCTGGCAACACACCCTTGCCCAGACAGTGGACATGGCCGCTGAACTATTGCACAACGCGCGTGCCATGGTGGCTACAGGCACCGCCACGCCTGACATTCGACCACTCCGGGGCGTCTGGATCTGTATACAGGTCGATGTATCGGATAGAGCAACGTCCGTGCTGAGGAACACAGAAAGCCACAGGCTTGCAGAGGTCTGACGAGCATGTGTCGTCACTGTGAGTCTCGCTGGAGGGCTCCAAGGGGTGCAGCAGCCACCATGGACCTGGGTGGAGCAGAGCTGCGTGCATCGTGGCACACCCCGGCCTGCGTCACACAGACAACGCAGGACTGATTCAGATGAGAGGCATCATAATTCATGAGCCTGTTGCATATGTGCCGGTCACAGTCAAGCTGTAGTGTGGGCCATGTGCATCATGTGCGCCAGTCACAATGGGTCACCAACGCCTACGACTGTTGAGTCTCACCATGGCCGACAACCATGAGTGCGAGGCAGGCGTCTTTTGACATCCAGGACTGTCACATCACGCGTTGCACGTCTGATTTCCAGTTCAGGGACTTCACAGGCAGCCAAAGCCAGTGCTGAAACCAGAGGCACCTGCCACAGCAGTCACAAACGTACAGGCAATCATTGACACCGGGTGGCCTGCGCCAGCATGTAGAGATGGAGCTGTGCTTGCCCTGCACTTCATGACTCGGCCAAGCTTTCTGCATGCAGGCGCGGGGCCTGGAGGTGCCCTGCATCCCAAAAGCAAGGCAGCTCAAGTGGTAGGAATACCATGGACTTGATGTGTGCATATGAACATCCCCGAGGCTCTCTCTGTCCAGGTGCTTCTGTGTGTGCAGTGCAGGTTTACAGCAAAACGCATGCATATACCTTGAGCTATGACAAGATAAAAGGTAACACAGCCGCCCCATGCATCCAGACCCATGCATCCAAACCGCCAAGGTTCCCGTTCCTGCATTCAAATGAGGCCTGGCGGCGCTCATATACCGACGGTGTGCTCAAGGTTGTGCCACGGCCGTGGAGTTCCTGGGCGATTTATTTGAGTTGATTTGAGAAGCTGTGCGATTTGCGTTGAGGCTTGTGTGGGTCTGATCGGAAGACTGGATGGCGGTCCTTCATGCTGCGCTGTGCGCTGCGCTGTGCGCTGTGCTATCGCTCGCCAGCTGCCGTTTTTTTGGTTGGTGGGTGTGTGTGCAGTGTGCCATGGTGTGTTGCATCGCGGCGCCTGCTGTGGCTGAGTCTGGTGCTGCGGCGCACTGCCGGCGCATGGGCAGAGTCCTGTGCATGCGTGCAGGCCTCTTCATGCATGGACCGCGCCCCGCACAGACCCCCAGCACGGCATCAGGCAGCTATGCGGCCTGTCGTTGCCGACATCTCATGGCCAGGCGGGCCGCTGCTCAGAAGCACACGTGTAACTGGCAGACACGAACAGGACAGGGTGCGCATCCACCGCGCGCGCCGCGCTGAGCATGCTGAGTATGCAGTCCAAGCTGCATGTCTGCAGCCGGGCCGGCGCAGCAGCAAAAGTCAGTACAGGTGTACCCACATCCGTTCATTGAGAAACCGGCGTCGCCATGAGACGTGCATGCCCCCCTGTGTCAGGAGCCCGTGCTGGCAAACGCGATGGTGCATGGCTATGCCAAACCAGTGGGGACACAGATGGAGGCACGCTGTGTGCGTGATGCTGGCGCGTCTGCGGCTGCGCTCCACGGGTGACCTTTGCACACCGACCCACGCATCCTGCGTGCTGCTTCCACGAGCAAAGCGGCCAACGCACATCACCACGCTGTTGCTGAGGTGGCCTCCAGGACAAGGAGGGTGCGTCTGCGTGTTCTGTTCTACTCCTGCTCGACCCTGTGCATGTTTGGGGTATGGCCCTCGGAGTCACGCGCGGCGGCTGCGCACAGGCTTGCAGGCTACAGCTGGCCTCACCGTTTGCATAGCCGACTGCGGGGCGCGGACGCACGGGATCTCACAGGATGTGCCCGCTCATGCGTGTGCTCTTCGTCTGCCAGGCTGGTCTCGCGTCCGTGCATCGCTGGCGCACCTGCTTCTTCCGGATTCCGTGCACTGGGACTCAATCTGGGAGGGCTCCATGGGTGACCCGGTGGTGGCACATGCTTGCGTTTCCACCACCCCTAGGCACACCAGCACCGCGGGCAATGCCCGCTTGGGAGTGGCATGCCCGCGGGTGGCCGCCGGTGTGATTCAGGCCTGTGGCCTGTGCTGTCTGGTCAGCCACACCGGCGTCGCTGCTGGATGTTGCCACGAAGCTCTCAGGCCAGGGCAGTTCGGCCGCCACGGCGGTGGCACATCTGCAACGGGCGCAGGCACACCCGCACAAAGTGCACACGCGCAGCTGGCCACCGGCACACAGCGCACATAGCCTGTGGGCCGCCGCCATCTCTCCTTTCCGGCGGCAAACGTACAGACGGTCCGGCCGCTGCCTTGCCAGCATGCCCTGTGGCTGCGGATGCGCGGATGGCCATTGCAGCAGCCACATCGGACAGCCCGCCTGATTCATGTAGTCCGCGGCGAGTGCCGAATACGTATCCAACAGACGTGCTTTGTTGTGGTGGCACGCACATGGTGTCACATTTACATCTACATTCACATGCCCCAGTTGCGCAACGCTCACACGACTGCCTGGCGGCAACCCCCTGGTCAGGGAGGGCAGCTGCATCTGGGGCATCATGCTTGATGTGCATGTTGCCGTGGCGGCGCTCTGCATGCTCCATGAAGTCGTGGCCACCACGCCGGCGCAACCCGGCCGGCACACGCGGGCCAGTCACGTGCAGCCACGGACGAGGTCCGATGCAGTGCATGCGGGGGTGTGTTCACTGCAGGGACTCCATCTGGCTACTCCCATGGCCGGGCCATGCATACATGGAACGGGCCATGCATACATGGAACACTCTGGATCCAAACACGGTGGCCGCAGCGCTCTCTGAAGTGGTCTGTGCGCCAGGGGCTTCAGCGGATTTGCAGAAGCCGCCTTGTCAGGGGGGGCTGCGGTGGGCCTTGGTGGGCCTTGCCACTGCGATGCAAGTTCCCTAGGGCTGTGGCGGCCGGGAGGAAGCAGCCTGTCACAGTGGGATGCAACAGTGGATGCATGCATGAGCCAGCATGACAACCAGCTGCTGTGCAACTTACAATTATCACCACTGTGGCGCATCACTTCAGGTGAAGGCCCCGCAATCGCAACTGATGCGCAGCTGACCCTGTCAGGCATGACTGCCCCCTTTCCCACAGAGGCTGAGTGGTACAACAGTGAGTTCTGTCCAGTGCGTATGTATCATTCCCCGGCTGTGCCCACTGTCTGAAATCATGCATGGTCACATGGAGCACTGCATGATGACACACCAGCATCATGCAGACCACTCACGATTCATCCTGCAGCAAAAACAGATGCCTGGAGAGCTGCAGTAGGCCGTGGAGGCGGGATTCTGCTCCAAGGTGGTGCAGGCAACTGATTCCCGAAGATCCCATGCAATGCCCTGCCAGCAACACCAGTTCTTGCTAGCAACGGCACAGTGCACTGTGAAAGTGAGTGGACCTCTGAACGCCTGTACGTATTGCAAGTATACTCTCTACTCTTCAAGATCGAGGGTAAGGGGATGTATACTCTCGCCAGTTCGAGGCTGCAGCTGTCGATGTGCATGCCTGCCAGAGCGCTCTTTAGGACTCACGGCTGCGTTTGCAACGGCCCAACCATCGTGCAAGCCCTAGGCCACGCGTGGGCCACAGGTACCTTGCACGATGCTGTGTGTATCCGAGCGTCGTCGACGCGTGTCTACTTCGAATCCTGACAATTGCGCAAGCAAGTCAACTGAGCAAGGCGTAAGTTTGCCCACAGCCATGGTTGCGTCGTGGACCAGCCTCTGGGACATCGCACTGACGTCAATATCAGGATTTAGAAAGCAGCTCATGCGGAGAGACCCAAGACTAAAGATCAATAGCGGATGGTCCGTCATGCCTCCAACCTGCATGCGCGTGATCGACGCATCCCTAGACTGCACGGATGCAACAGGGGGGTGTGCACTCAGCCCCCCAGCGTGTCCACCGGTAGCGCGGACACCATGGGCACTTCCAGACGACTTTGGG
>JAUMHO010000008.1:2796283-2839185 GCA_032360965.1 Ulva armoricana
CCAAAGTCGTCTGGAAGTGCCCATGGTGTCCGCGCTACCGGTGGACACGCTGGGGGGCTGAGTGCACACCCCCCTGATGCAACGATTCGTTTGGCATGACCTACGAGCGTTCCTCCCGCACGTTTTCGTGCACGCACAAAAGCCCAGAGAATGACGCAAACGTACGTATCAGCGTGCTGGCCTTGCCCCGGATACACCTGTGATGCGCCATTTTCAGGCAGGCGGGCCGCTGCAGGCCTTTGTTGCAGATGCACCTCATGATCAGAGAATAGCAACAGCAACCTCCAAAAGCATGCAAGCGTTGTTGCTTCATCACATATCCTTGGAGCTGCAGCCTTTCAGGACCCAGAAGCTTCAAGCCTCTGGTGTGTGGCCAACCACAACAGTGACCAGCTGCAGACCGTGGCAATTGGTGGATCCAATTGGTGGATCCGTGTTTCATTGTCATTTGTCTCTCAGCATGATCCCACTGTGAGATCCAATCACTGTTGATTTTGCCAATGGATGTTTGGCCATGTTTCTCTCCTGGCCATGGGTCAGACCCATGCATATGGCTGGCAGGCATGCCATGCAGTGCCGATTCCACTAGTATACAATTTCCACTAGCACTCATGCGTGCGCAGCCTGTCAGTGAGTGTCATTGCAATTGCAGTGTCGTGGGTTCGGTGGCCCTGTCCAACACGTAACGCTGGATCTTATCCAGGATCTCATCCACAGTGTAAAATGGGAATACGTGGTATGGCACAATTGACACCTTCTGCTCTCCTTGCAGACAGGACCAGTACTGAAGGCAGAGAGGCACATGGCGTCACATGCATGCACGCCAAGCCATGGATCACACGCCAAGCCATGGATCACACAACAGTCGTACTTATGCACAGGCCATTTCTTCCTAACAAAACTACAGAGCTCCCAAACCTAGCCCTGTCCAAAATGGTTGTTAGTCTGAGGTTGTACCTGGCTTCTTGGAATCATGGTCTTGCATGGCAAGCATTAGGCAAGTTCAAGTGGATCTAAGTTTATGGACCTCGAATGTCATGGCAGCCTCCCAATGCCGGTGTATACATCTGGGAGTGGATTGATTTCCAATGATAAGGAGATAAGGAAAGCGCTTCCCTTGACAACTGTGCTACACACAAGAAGCATGTGATGTCCATGGACACTTCAATTGCTGTCCACTGTCTCTCTGTCAGTCGGCTTGACCAATCAGGAGCTGGGCAATCAGGAGCTGGGCAATCAGAAGCTGGGCACAATAGACATCAGGCATGCATGTCAGCTTGGGAAACCCCATCAGCTTAAAAAAAAAAAAAAAAAAAGAAGACAACTCGGAAATCACGCCAAACCCAAGCGGGCATCGGCCACAGCGCTTAATCATTCTCACGTCACAAAACTCTCAGCCGCAGGCATGGGCTGTCTCTGCTGGCACTGCTCATGATCAACCATCATTGGCTGCTGTGTGTGGCTACTGTTGGTGTCGCAATGGCAGCAGAGTCCACCCCACACACAGTGCAATATCCTGCACACAATGCATGCCCAAGAAATGTCAGAGTCGGCAGACACAGTGAGGCGCTGACCTGTCTTGAGAAGTGGCACCACCTGCCTGCCACTTTCCCGTGTTACAGTACAGCATTCTAGAAGGGCTACCATGGTCTGCTTTCACCTCATGATCAGAAGGCTGGCTGGCCGCAGCTTCAACATTAACCAGTCATTGCCTTCTCACACAGTTCAAGTACAGCAGGAGGTGGGAGCCATTCTCGAGGAATAAAACCCTACTGCCTGTTCTGCTAGACTTCTAGTTCAGGGGTCCAGTGGCATTGGCATTGGAGAGGCGGGAAAGGCAAGGGCAGAAAGGCAAGGGCGCACAGCCGCCGCGCCCTGTCTAGCAGGCAGTGGAGTGGATAAGGAATCAAATTGTGCATCAATGCCCAGACGGTTGGCTGGGTAGGGCAGTATAGAACAGACTTTCATGTTTGTTTGCACCCATGGTAGATCCAGTAGTCTCAACCTCGGAAGCCACCTGATGGCAGCAGGAAGACAATGGGCACATTGGCCCATTGCCACGCCAGATCATGGTCAGACTCGACCGCCTATGATGCTGCAGCTCAAAACCTCTGTGGGGTGGTGAGCAGCTGTAGCTGTGTAGCTGTCATCTGTTGCCTCCTGCCAGGTGCGAACTGGCTCATATAGTGTGTTTGTTGCTGATGACATGTAGTTGCTGATGACATTTCGACCCCAGTGCCTGTCTCGCTTGTGTGGTGATGCAGAGCTGCAAAGATATGGGAAGATAGAGCTGTATTGAGCAGATTGGTGTCATCAGCTGAAAAGGATCCAGCTGCAGGCGGCCGTGCCCCTGTACCCCTGTGCATGGTAGCAGGAGTGATGCATACGAAACGATACACTGCCACAGACAAGCTTGTGACTGCACCTGGCGCCCGGAAGCCCATCACATGACACAGTACCGCTGTAACATGCTTTTGCTTGCCAGCAAAACTTCCTGTTATGATAAGCTCTCCCAATGCAGTGGGGCAAGCATGCATACACCAGGCATCAGTCAGCCAGTGTTATACCAGTATGAGAATGGAACACCAAGAGATGTAACACCCAGTCAGGCCTGTTGGTCCAAGGATGGACAGGTTTGGTGTCCAGTCCAGGGTGTGTCAACATTTTTCCATGGACACCAAACCTCCTAACAAAATGTCTCTTTGGCACCACCATGCACCATGATACAAATGCCTTTGGAATGCACGACTTGCTTGAACAGGGACCGCCCAGGAGCTGCCATCCACAAACCTGCCCAGGAGGTGTGTTCGATGCTGGCAGCTGCTGGGGTCATTGGCAGACCATGTCACCAGCCCGTCTACTATACTATACACACGGACACATGCC
Source organism: Ulva armoricana (assembly GCA_032360965.1). NCBI lineage: Eukaryota > Viridiplantae > Chlorophyta > Ulvophyceae > Ulvales > Ulvaceae > Ulva > Ulva armoricana. The sequence continues at coordinate 2,799,170 of JAUMHO010000008.1, forward strand.
ACTATACATACCATGGGCCAAGCTCAGTCTGCCTGTCTGGCAAGACGATATGCTTACCATGATGCCATGCTCACCAGCACGTGGTACAGCTCTAAGCCTGTCAGAGTATCCACCATGTGCACAAAGGATGGCTGCCTTGCTCCAGTCTTGGTAAGACTTCTTGGTGGCATTTGCGTGGGGTCATTGCAGTCCATTCACCTGTCAAACCTGTTCTCCTCGGGAAAGTGACCTCGAGATAGCACACAGAAGAACCACTTGAAACCTGTGAAACGTGTGTGTTGCTGTGAACCGTGATTGTTGTCACCTAGTCAGCAGGCGCCTTGATCAATCACGATTACATCGAAGCGGGCCTGTGGTATCTGTTGACTGCATGGCGTTGTCACTGCAGCTGGCGGGGGCTGTGATGTTCTACTTTTTGCCTGTGGATGATGAACTCGGGCAAAATCGTCACCTGGAGTTCAGTCTGCCACAGTGATAAGACGTTGCAGCATTGGCGACTCAAGGTGTCTGGTGCCCAGAACCACGCATAGGTGTCAGTTCATGCTGCCGCTAAACAGTCCTCCCCTGTGTTCGTGAGGTCGAGCACCTTGTCCCAGCTCGAGCTGCTGTGGCAGTCGCAGGCGCATCAATCGACCACAAATTCGCTGTTGCAGGTATGACCAATACGAACTTGCACATTGTTTGAATGATCCATTGCAATCTGGGGCACTCTCAATGACCTGAATTTGGCTGTGCGTGTGGCAGCATTGCTCCGCTCATCTCTGTGGTTTATGTGCACGTGGCTGTGGGCGCATGCGTGCAGTGCTGGCGTTGTGTCAAAAGCGCCGCGTTCGCTGCAACGTGAGTTTGCCGGCATGGGCTGGCTCTGTCATCCTTCTGGCACACTGCAATCGATAGACAATTTGAAGGCACGTTCATCATGGTCGTTGGTCTTTTGCCTGCGTTGCATGTTGCATTCGCTCATGACGCGACCACGCTTTGAGCATGCACTCTTGACGGCGAGCGCCTGGCAGATCCCAGACGTCGATACTGAATCGATTAACAGTACAATATTAAGGGTTTGGCCTGGTCATATCAGCATAGCGGCAGTGTTGCAGCATCTGTCTGGGCATGGTCCGTATGACATTTCGCAGCGGTCATAGCGAGGCCCATGAATGCTGCTAGGGAGGCCCAAACCCCGTGCGAAAGCGCCGGTGTGATTGGATCTGGTATTCTGATTTCACCTGGTGTCTGAAGTTGTCGAAGATGGCCCCGAGGGAACGTCCACCTCCTACCCCAAACATGAGTGACCTCAAAAAACAGCGGACGTCGGTCGTAGGCTGGGGAAGGAACGACAGTAATCAAATTGGAGGCCACTCGGGCGAAGATGATGTCTCGACGGATTCTGTGCCTCTCGAATCGCTCCGGAACATCAGCGTGACCTGCGCCGGTGGACACCTGTACCACTCTGCGTTTGTAACAGGTGCAAATCGTTTCAACTGTATTTGTTGTGAGAGCGTACGGCGGTTGTTCTTGCTGCGTGTGACCTCGGAACGCCTGCACAGTACTGCGCGCAAGGTCAATCTTGCACACATCCTACTAGCACATCTCGAGTTCGACCTCGATTCGCACGCCCATGCAGCGGACGGAGAGTTATACATGTGCGGTAGCAACGAGGCCTCACAATTAGCGTTCAAGAATGTCGAGTTGGTGCCTGAGCCAAGACGATCCGCTGGGCTGGACATTCGCGTGATCGATATCGTCGCGTGCGGGTCCAGCTTCACGGTCGCTGCCACCAGGCAGGGCGAAATGATGGGATGGGGCGCGGGTGAGTTCGGTCAGGTGGGGTCTCCTGTCGTATTTAAACAGGCAGTGCCACGCGTTATACGGGGGCTGCCTTCAAGCACGCGGATCCGGAGGGTGGCGGCAGGGACCGCGCATGTTCTGGCGCTGTGCGAGCAGTATCAGGTTTACTCGTTCGGGATAGGGCTACACGGGGCACTAGGGCATAACTCAGATGAAAGCATGTGCGAACCGGCGGCGTCAGCCGCTCCCTCTCCCACTGCATCTGCTGTATCGGATCTTCCCGTTGCTCTGCTCCATGCGAGCTGGCAGGCACTTGTGTGCTCCGTAGCCCGCAGTTGCATGGTACAGTGAGGTCACAGCAGCAGCACTGCCGTGGAAGCCGCATGTGTCTCCGTCGAAACCCCTATCAACATGCAGTTCCACAAACATTTTCCCCTTTCAAAACCCCCCCGTCGTGTCTGCGGACGTGCATGGAGTGAATTCCCTGCTGCCTGAGCTGCGGCTGCCCACCCTGTCGCCCACATCACAATTACCAGACTCAATCAGGGGCTCTGGAATGGTCAGGTTGCAGACCCGCGGTGACAAGCGCACTCGCACAGGGACACGCCGACCCTCGTTCAAGGCCTGTGGTGTGCCGGCATCGTGGCGGTGTCAGCAGGCGACGACCACAGCATGGCGCTCGCGGCGGACGGCCGCGTTTGGACTTGGGGACGTGGAAAGTACGGCGCGCTCGGCCACGACACGCTCGAGAGCCGCTTCGTGCCGGAGCAGGTGAAGGCGCTGCATGCGTCGCCTGTCATCGCGATCGCTGCGGGCGGCAACCACAGTGTTGCGCTCAGCGCCAAGCACCGCGTGTACAGCTGGGGCAGCAACCAGTGGGGGCAGCTAGGGGTCGGCAACACAACTGATGCGAGCCTGCCCGTCGTGCTCGAGGGCAGCCATGCCTGGCGCATCAGCCATGTGCGTTCCTCCCCCCCCCCCTGCTTGCATCCTGGCCGGGCCATTCTAGATCTGCTTGTTACCCGCCGGCAGTGCCAACATGTCACGGCGCGCCGGGGCCGTGGCCGCTCGCTCTAGCCGCCAAAGCTGCCAACTGGCGGCCCTTGCTAGCCGCAGCGGTAGTCTGTGGATGCTTTGTGCCCTCGAGGACGGCGGCGGGCGTACATCAGGAGTCAGCCATGCATGCTAGTCAGCGGGGATGTGACGGTGGGGTGCGGCCGCGCAGGTGACGGCTGGGAGCCGGCACACGCTGCTGCAGAGCGCCAACGGCAAGGTGTATGGCTGCGGCTGCACGGAGCTGGGGCAGCTCGGGAGGGCGTCAGAGGCAATGCTGGCGGTGCCGCGCGAGATTTTGGTGGAAGACGTGGAGCTCGGCATGCGGCCTGCGCTCGTCACGGCATGCGGAGACCACAACATTGTGATCATGTGTCCAGACGCGTCCTTCCCGGAGTGCCAGCTTCCGCTGCGTGCGGTGAACTCGCCGATCAAGATCCCGGATCTGCTCGCGCTCGCGCGCGCTTGCCGCCCGCGCACGGGCGCAGCTGCGGCAATGCATGACCCCCATGCGCGGGACGCAGCACTTCAGGAGCTCGTCAAGGCGATCCACAACGTGTTCAGCTCGCCGGGGCTGCTGCTCGCAGGGTTCTGCCTGCCGCAGCGCGGCGCAGAGGTGGGCCCTGGTGACTGGGTGGGGGAGAGCCGGCACTGGCTGGACGTCGCGGCGATCAAGGACGTGTTTGAGTGCGTGCTGCTCGTGCTGGACAGCGACGTGGTGCTCGCGCTGCAGAACACGATCTTCAAGATGCTGCAGAATATCTACCAACGCGAGGAGGTCGCGGCCTCGCATGGCTGCACGTCTGCTCTCAGCCAGGCGCAGTGGCTCAAGGTGCGCCCGCCACCACACATGACCTGCAGCCATACGCACGTGCACAGCGCAGAGGGAAATCCACGCATCTGCCACAGTGCCCTCAACAGGAGGGGGCGGATCGGGGGGAATCGTGTGTCGCGTACCGCCGAACTCATCAGCAGGTCTGTCGTTAACTCCGGTGGCGGCCCCGTGTTGGTCAGCCAAGCAGGCACTGGAGAGCGCAACGGCAGGCGCAGAGCGTGGCATCGCCCTCACGTTGCTGCACTACCTCTACTGACTCTGCACCTGCCGCACCTTCTCCATCCCCGCAACCCTGCCGCGCTGGGCACAGTGGTGCCGCTGGGGGCGAGGCAGAGCCCGTCGGCGATCAGTCGCCGGGCGATGCTCACCGATGCACAGGGGGGATGCACGTGTCGCGTGCCATTCGCATACGCTGCCATGGCCGGATTACAGATGCGGGGTATACATCTGTGAGTGAGCAGCCACGCATGCAACGGTGGTGGCTACTGCAGGTGCTGGTGATCCTGTTCCTGAACCCTGCCAACAGCGATGCGCACAAGTCAGCAAGGGACATGATCGAGGCGCAGGCGCGTGTGCTGTTCTCGCTCAAGTCCAAGGCCCGGCAGCTTCTGACGCTGTGGCTGTCACAGCTACCCCCTGACGTGCTCGGCGGCCGCTGCATTCGTCCCCTGCAGCGCCACCTGACCATCTACATCGAGGTTGGCCTGTCCACGCGCTCTGATCTGTATAGATGTGCATAACACTCCGCCTCTACTGGTGCGGGCGCTGTGGCCATTGCCCCCCCGGGAATGGCGTAATGTCCGATTTTTGTTTCTGCTCGTTTGAGCATAGATCTGCAGGTGCATGGCATACATGCATGTCATGCATGACTGCATGGTCTGTTGCTGTGTCCACAGGTGGCGTGCATGCGTGCAGATGTTTGGTTGGGGCAAGGGCCGCAACCACGTGTTGCTGGTGGGGAGCGTGCTTCGGGTGCTGGACGACGCCAACAAGCTCGCTGGGGAGCTGGTGCCGTACACGGAGCTGCAGAACAGCGCGGTGTCGTGCGCGGTGCTCGAGAGCCTGCAGGCGGAGTGGCTGGCATGGCAGAAGGTGAAGCAGGGCCTGTCGCAGTGGGGCGCGTCCGAGGCGCTGCCGCAGTCGCTGTGCCAGCTGCCGTTCCTCATGACGGCGGAGTGCAAGAAGATGATCCTGCAGGGCGAGGGCTCCGCACTGATGCACGCAGAAGTGCAGAACAGCTTCCAGCGCGCCATCCACATGATGCGCCAAGGCTCCGTGCGGCCCCGCCGCCCTGTGCCTGCCTGCTGCCTCCCACGTGACGGCACAGCGCGGTGGTGCCTGTGCGCGACGCGTGTCTTCCGTCCGACCTCTCAGACGTGCGGCGCTGACGTGGTGCGAGTGTGCAGATCTTGATCGGGCCGCACCAGATGGCGGAGATTGGCCAGGTGTCGATCCAGGTGCGGCGGGACCACGTGCTCGAGGACTCGATGCAGCAGCTTCAGCTGCACCTCACCGAGCTGCGCAAGCCGCTCCGCATCACCTTCCTGGGGGGGGAGCACGGCGCCATCAAGGAGGAGGCCGTGGACGAGGGTGCGCCTCCAGCCGCCGCTCCATCTGCCGCCGCTCCCGGCCGCGGCTCACCGGCACCCGCGTGGCTGTAGGGGGCGTGACGAAGGAGTGGTTCCAACTCCTCATCCGAGAGCTCTTCCAGCCGGCCTTCGGCATGTTCGAGTACGTCGAGGAGACGCGCGAGTTCTGCTTCTCTCCTGCGGCGTCCCACATCGGCGTGTCGAAGGAGGACTTCCGCATGGTCGGCATCGTGCTCGGCCTCGCCATCTTCAACGGCGTCATCCTTGATGTACACTTTCCCCTCGTGCGTCCCCCCCCCCCCCCCCACCGCCCCTGAGCACCATGCCCTGCTCCCACCACCTGCCCGCGCCCTCCGCTGCCAGCGTCGTCTACCCTGAGCACCCACCTGTGCGGGAAGGAGGCAACGCGAGGCACTGCTGCGACCTCTGGCACACGGCGTGATGTGAAACGGTGCAGGGCTGCCAGCGTGGCAGATTGCGTGACTGCAACGTCACACTAGCAGCCCGAACAGAGGTGGCCGCAGGCTGGCCCGCAATGGAACCGCGAGAGGGATCAGTGCGATCGGTTGGGGTTGACCTCAGAGACACCGTTCTCCGTTGAGCTCAGGCGGCCTGCGCTGATGCCCGCCTCCGGCAGGAGCGGCAGCCGGGGCCCCCTGTGGCCAGCAGCCCTGCGGCGACCGTTTGAGAGGCTGCGTGTTGCTGACTGGGACACGGGTGTGTGCCACCTGCGGCGTGCGGGCGGCCGCAGCCTTGCTGTGGGTTGCCTGAGATGCGTCAGCCATGGCGTGTGGGATGCAGGTTGTATACAAGAAGCTTTTGAACGGCGTTCCGACGTTTGTAGACCTCATGGATGCGCAGCCGACCCTAGCCAAGGGGCTGGAGGCCCTTTTGCAGTATGATGGCGATGACATCGCAGACGTGTTTTGCCGCACGTTTGAGACCGAGTTTGATGTGCTCGACACGGTGCGCGCTCGCCCCTGGCAACTGCGCTGCTGTGCTCGCCTCGCCTGAGCATGTGCTGCCACCGCCACCCTGAGCGCTCTGCAATCGCCCTGACCGGCTACTGCTGCTGTTGCTGCGGCGGAGGCAGCGAGCACCTGCCCACTGCCGAATGTGCATGCTTGCACTGCCTGGAGGCCCCGAAAAGCTGCCATGCTGCTCCAGAAGCATATGACAAGAGCGTGTGATTGATGGGCAGCTGTGCTGCAGCCAGCTCAGGCGGTAGAGGTGATCTCCCAGGGTCTGCACCCAAAAATAACCTCACAAAAAAAATCTCCGTCAAGATAACATGATCGCCCGATCCTGACTGCCGCACACTCATGGCGTGACTGCACGCTGTCTACCATGGCCGCAGCTTCCCTGCTGGACATGGCTATTATGGAGGGCCTACATGCGCTGTGTGAAATGCAGAAATTCAAGGTGGAGCTGACTGATGGCGGCTCGGATATTCCCGTCACCAAGCACAACCGTCAAGAGTTTGTGAACTTGTTTGTGGACTGGTGCGCCCTGAGGCCATCTCGCCGCCTCCCTGGTTGATGCTGTGTTCCATCCCTTGTGCGAGATGGTCATGCAATACTGTCTGTGCGATCGCATGTGCTGTATCGTGTTCAGGTATCTCAACCAGTCCATTTCTGATGTTTTCGAGGAGTTTAAGGCTGGATTCTACAGCGTTGCCTCAGGCTCGTCTCTTGTTCTGTTTAATGCACATGAGCTGGAGCTGCTTGTGTGTGGCCTACCCCACCTAGACTTCGGGGAGCTCGAGCGTGCGACGGCGTATGAGGGTTACACGGGTCAGGACGCAACCATCCAGAACTTCTGGAGGATTGTGCACTCATTTTCTCTCGAGGAAAAGAAGCGCTTCCTCTCGTTTGTGACCGGCTGCAACCGAGCTCCCATGGGGTATGATTCTCTCGCCTGGTAGGTGTCTGGATGGCATTACCAGAACGATTTGTTGTGTCTGGTGGACTCTGCAGTGCATCTCACCTGCGCCAGGACGCTCAACATATGGATCTGCTGTGCAGGGGGCTCGGCAAGCTTAGAATGTTGATACAGAGGAGCGGACAGGATACTGACAGTCTACCTACAGCGCATACTTGTTTCAATGTTCTTCTACTGCCAGAGTACACAAACGAAGAGAAGCTGAGACAGAAGCTTCTCCTAGCCGTCGGCAACGCCGAAGGATTCGGACTTCAGTGAGTATGCAAACATATGATCGGCGCGAGTGGGTCAGACTCGCGTGCCGTGTGGGCCGCCTGACACAGGTCGATACACAGGAACATTGTGCAGGCCAGTTTCGACAGATGTACGACGTAGCGCAGTCAGCGTCGCGTTATCTGTAACTCTGCGATCATAAAGTGGATCTGACCTGGCCATTGAGCACAGTTTAAGGTGGTCGTGCCATATCGGGAACTCATGCATGATGCATTTCACGCGTAACGCGACAATCCGCTGCTGTCTTGCTTAATTTCGTGCCTCAGGCATCGCTCGTGATCAACAATGTGTAGCACACCCAAGCGTTATTAATGTTTCGTGATTCAGGCTTCTCGGGCCTCGGGCTTGATATCGGACACGTATGCCGGACACATCAGCATAGTTCAATCTTCACTTAACCTTAGCGCCAGAACACTTGGTCGTAAGTAGGCTCTGCCATCATTTGAATTTTCTTCAATAATGGGCTGCTCTTGCTACGTAGGCTGTAGCACGCGCGCAGCACGGCTCAAATGGGCCTGTCTCGGAGCCACGGTCTTGCTTTCCTTCATCTGCAATGCGATTGGGAATGCATACATGGAGCCCTGTAGAGATCGTGTAACTATGGGTACGGACTCTGCGGATGCGCTATGTGGCATGCAGGCTATTTAGCGATCGCGAGGGATTGTCTAGTGCACGCTGTTTCCAGCTAGGCTCACGTGAGCGACAACAGTACTCGCCACATTGCGGTCAGCGATGACCGAGTCGTTACATTGAATAATCAGAAACACATGTGTCGATGAAAGTACGTTTTTCCTGCATCTTTTCACATCGAGGTGGGCGATTGCGCAAGACCGCCGTGATCGTTTTCCGCGTGCAGCATGCGTCAACTTACAGTCCGTGGACCCACACAATGAGGAATGCCAGAAGACGTTGGAAAAGTTCTATGAATGTACCAGTCGTGTCATGGTGGAGCTTGTGGCGTTCGCATTCCTTACAGATTACTTTCTGCTGATGGCTGTTGTGATACTGTGCCTGATGTGCTGCTGCTCCAAAGGCCCACAGAATGACCAGGTGAGGCTATGCACCCGATTCACAGTAGATCGTTCTGCCGATATTTATAGTCGCAAGTGCCCGACTTTTTGGTGTAGCTGTTATGGGGATCCCATGCTGGATGATGACTGTACTATTTGGCATGACATGGCCATCCTGGGGTGGTGCCAGAATCCGGTTAGAAAGATGAACTAGGAGGGACGTTACTGTTTGCTGTGCAGGCATTCCACATGCCACCTGTTGCACATGAGGTTGGCCAAGGTATCAGAACTCCTCTGCTACGCCCCACAGTCTGAAGACTTGTATGAATCCCTGGAATCGAAGCCTCAGGCAGCGCTAAATCAAAGTCTGAATTTCGTGTGATCATGGCGTGCCTTACTAACGCAGCGAACTGTTGGACGGTCAGTCAAGAAACTGTGGAGATGAGGCAAGCCAGCGATTGAGGTGGCCGTTTACTGAGAAACGATGCAGATTGAAAAGGCTTGTTTTAACATCAAATTTGTGCCCCTATCAGAGATACCTACGTGGTAGTAATGGCTTGTTTAAGGCTGCTCTGGGCTGAGCATGGACTCGTGGGTGAGCCGGGTCGGTCCTGAGCCTCGCACGGCATGTGGTGTTCCATGAAACCGTTTGCTGAAGATTATATCTCCATGAGTTCAATAATATGAAGACGTGCGTCATCGTTACTGTTAGCATTCCGTGTGTACATGTCAGATGAATGTGGCATCTCAGTAGCCAGGGCGCTTTTGCAGTGACCCTACTGCTGTCATGACTTTGAACTGTAATGAAAGTGGAGTCCACAACTGCCTGGATTTTTGGAAGGAATGTAAAAAATGTGAAGTTGTAAGATGCTTGACATGCACTCGGTCATACGCAATGAATGACGACAATATGTTCTCCAGTGATCAGCGTCACGCAGGCAATGCCCAACAGGTGGGATGTGTGCTTGCCCTGCAAGAATGCTCAACGTTGCAATGGCATGTGTATGTTCGACACTGCAATGGCATGAGTTACCTTGATCGCATCCGAGATCACCAAACACCAGCAAGGCCTGAAAAGCTATGTTGCAGTCTTACATCAGGCATGGATGCACTACACATGTGCTTCTAAAATGGGTTTGGGAGCGATCCATCTCCTCAGCATGATGGGCAGAACACTCAAGATACCACACACGGCCACAGTGCATATGGACTGCCAATTGTAAACATCTTTCCATGAATGGATCTGCGAAATTGTCCGACCTCCAGAAATCATGATGAATATCTGCATGTCCATTGGATCAGAGTTCACTGTGTTCGATCATTCCTGTTGGGACGAAATGCCACCCTTCGTCCTGATAGATAGAAGGCTCAGGGAATTCAGGACTGTGAGCTGGCTAACCGCCCGGACTAAACATCCAAGCAAGGAGCTGAGGCTATTGCGTTGAGCCATGACTCTATGGCACAGCTGCCGTTCATCCTCATGCGTATAATGACAGAAATAAATGGTGGAATTCTCCAGTGGGAGATTGTTTCCGCACTGTGTGCGAGCGAGCGAGAATGGTGGTCTTGGATGTTGGCCATGCCTGACGCATTCGCCAGGACAGCATGTGGCGGAGAGGAGGTTCACCTGGGGTTGAAAGCCAATCACTGCTGAAGATGTGAAGGTCCCAATTGGAACATTGACGAGGGGGCTGGCAAGGTTGATCATCCATGATGGCAGAACTGCCACCACTCGGAGAAACATCATGTAGTTGAACAAATTGTGTGAGCCTTGGTCTGATACAGCCTGCTGAAAATGGTGGACCTGGTTGGGAATGGCGTACAGCAACAAGTCGGTCAGGATGTATTTGGAAAGCTGATAGTTCACAAGGCATCCCACTGTGATGAGCACTGTCGCGACCACAGTGGCAGGAACGTGTGGCAGCAATGACCCCAGCAGAACTGTCAGAAAGAAGCATCCTGGGATGGTGAAGCACTGCATGGACAGGTACACAACGCAGAACGCCAGGATGAGCTGCGGGAAGTGATCGGCTCGGTATGCTTCCAATGTCAACTGCATCTTGCGAAGGTCGTCGAATGACCTGCATAGCAGCAAGTGCATGGCAGCACCTGTCGGCTCAGAGCATGGTACATCCATCACATGTGCGAGACTGGTCCAGTCGAGTGGGCCTCGTGCCTTGGAATGGCCCAGTCAGTCATGATCTTGGGTGAGGTCAAGTCATCCGCCAGAGCAGACGGGCTCGGCAGCTGCGACATGGCCCAATGGATCAGCATCAAGCTAAGACCCATGCAGAGCAAGTACCCGACTACAACGCGGATCAGCTTGCGTGCAATTCGCCGGGGGGGGAGCTGTAGACATCCCATGCTGACGGTGTGGTGGTCGTGGGATGGCTGAAGCAGCACAGGTGGGGGTGCATGCCACACTTGTTCACCTGCCGGAAATTCCTGCATACCGCGTGAAACCATGGGGTGGGATGAGGTCTAGACGCTGCGTGCGTGTGCTTGCTCTCTGAACACCTGTGTAACACTGCTGCGATGACTCAGACGAAGGGTATATGTACAGGCACTGGCACAGAATCCACAACGGCAGCGGTGTAAATCAGCAAAATGCACACATTGTGTGCAATATGTCGCTTTTGTGGACTTCTGGGGTTGCTTTCAACCTCGATGTCGTCCATAGTATGCGCCATCGTTCGGTTCCCTTGTACACGAAGTATATTGCTTCTATGCCGAGGTGAGGAGCATGTGCCCTCACCAGCATCGTGATTCTGCCGGCCTCAACAACGTGCGCAAGCAGCTTGCTATGATCGTCTGATGTTGTGCTATCCTCGGCTATCCTCCCTCTGACAGCGCTGCAGCTTTAGACATGCATGCGATTTTTTTCCTCCGCTGAAATGGAATTCCATCGCTGTACACCTCGAGAGCTGCAACGTATACAGTCGCTCATATTGTGCCAGCGATCTCAGCGTGTTCCACGGTTGGGTCTTGCAGAAACGTGAACATGCCACTAGTTTTGGGATCTGGCCTTTAACGACTGCATCCTGGCCTTTGCTTACAGTGCCACACAATGCTGAATCTACAATCGCGGACGATTTCGGACAAGCAGTTCAGTTATCTTCGAGCACACTCAGTACAGTATTCACAGCGGGAAAAAGTCGCACAGGTGATGGGGCTGCCCGATGCCACAGACCCTCGAAACCAAATTGGTGGGTTTCCACACATGACATAAAACGTGGAGCAGTATTGCTACGACCACACTGCATAGGCTGCTCAACGAAACTCGCTTATGCGGATACCTGCTGCAGTCCTTGACCTGTACACGGCATTGCTGTCCTTCTGTACAAGGTCCAAATTTGATGACGTCAAATGCTCAACCTGCATGGGCATCATCAGAACCATTCATTCTACAGCAATGAAGCAACGGCAGCCTCTTCAAGCCTGCTGTAAGCACTTCAACGAGCTCGTTCTGCAGCACAGCATACACCGGCCACCATGGTCTCTATCTGTCCTTTCCATTGCCGACATCAAGCTGTTCTCCTCCTTCGTCCACTCCCACTATTTAAGCAATTTTGATTACTTCAAATACTCGTTCACGCCAGCAGTTACTCTTTCGTTTCAATCTGTGGATCCTCGCTCGTGGTGTGAAGTGCCTGGACAGATCCCACCTCTGGCAGATGCTGCTGATGAAGCTCAGCATGAAAAAGAAGAAGCTGATGTCGCTGCAAAGTTGGAGGCAGAAAAACTTGCAGATGAGGAAAAGGTAAACAGTCTGACTATGCAGTGGGTTGCTGAGATTGCCACCATGCCATCAGGCACGCATGCCTTGTTCAGGCAGCAGAAGAAGCCGAGCGTTCAAGGCAGGCTCGCATCGACCAAGAGTACATATCAGCACAGCCCATGGACATCGAGGCACAGGTCGAGCGCATTATCATCGAACAGCTTGCACACCTCAGACAGGAAGTGTCACAAGAGTATATGGCTGAAATCTCAAAATTAAAGGAGGACATCCACAGACTCGAGCATAATTAATCACATGTGCAAGTACGAGTATAGAAGAACGCATCAGTATCTGGAACGCTATCCTCAGATATATGTGCATAATCACAGTTGAACATCCCAGCAGGTTTGGCTGTGCTGCACAGTGCGAACTACACCCCAACTCATTGACTACCTTCCAGGGCCATGTGCATCTCCACATGACTCCGTGGATCTAATACAACATGACAGCCAAGCAGCTTCCGGGTGACAAACACGTTCCGGGCAAGCCTGTTCACCAGCGTTTTGAATCTACCATGAACAGTACTTAGATCGACAGAGTCTTGCAGCAGCCACGTGGGGCGGGCGGTAGAACTCCACTGCCATGAGCGCAAGCCATGGTCCCATACGACATCACCTTCAACCTTGAGGATGAATTGGGCAAGCAGCAAGGCCCGCAGCTCAACTCCATCGTCGCCAACAGCATGCGCATCTAAGAGCGCGTGCTGAATGTGCTGCTTCATGTGATCTAAAGTGTAAAGGAACTCATCCCCATCCTTTGAGTCTTCCGATGCAAAGGGCAGCGCTGCCCTCATCTTGTCGCACAGTTGTGAATGGACCATGTCAGCATCTGACACATCAGCATCTGTCACGCTGCCTCTTTGCTGCACTGTTTCCTGAAATTTGGGAGTCCCAAGCTCTGGGCAATGCAGTGACACCGCAGCAGCGAGCATTGCCTCGACGATGCCTACCAACGCCTTGGCCCGCATGGAAGCATGCGGGTACTGCTGTGTACTACAGGCCGCAGCACGGAACAGCATCATCGAGCGCCGCCACTCACCCAGATGCATTGCCACAGCGCCTCCCCAGTACCAAATGTGCACCTGGCCAATTTCATCGTTCGGGCGTGATGCTAGCTGGCTCAGCGCCACCTTGGCACACCCAGGATTCCCATACAGTGAGTGCACTTGCAGACTGACCTGCATGCCAGCCCTGTGAATGAAGTGGGTGGTGACCATCGTCACGTCAATCGATCAGTACACACCACAGTTCAACCCTCGCCTATGGTGAGTAATGGATGACACAAGCCATGCACAAGCCGATCACACTGGGAAACGGGGATCAAATTGCAGTTGACAGCATATAATCACTGCCATATTTGACCCATATGGAAATCCAAAATCGTGGCAGGGCAGGCGATGGTCGGAAGAAACACATGCGATGTGGACCAGTCAGTGCGATTCGACGTGGCGGCGGTGCGATCATCATCCAGCCCTACTCAGGTAGCACTAGAAGGGACAGTTCTAGGTTTCAACATGAGATAAATGCAGGCATTGGTCTCTACTCTTGTGACGAACCTGGTGCATGAAGAACGAGATGGCGGTCAGCTCCATTTCTTCACAGTCGACGTGCTCCAACGCCACATGCTCACTTACATGCTGGATGCTCATGCGCGCTGCCTCATTGAGCAGGCGAGCCCGCCTGGCGCTGTCCCCGTCATCGCTCAGCTGCACGCCTGGCATGGACGCCGACATGAAGCTCGACAGTAGCTCTGCCGGGGGGATGATACCTGGCTGCTCCGCAAACTGCACAGCACACATACAACAGTCAGTCGCTCAAGTGCAATGAAGACGCAAGCGCGTAATGGGGGGGGGACGCACAGACAGGAGTTCCCAGATCGCGGCATTCTGCGGAGCCTGGGAGTCGCCTGCAGGGTGGGTTGTAGCGTTCATGCCTGCAGCAGCGCCCGCTGCTTCTGCCGGCGCAAGTCCAAGCATCTGGTGCCACGGCACGGCTGCGGGCGGCGGGTCCTGCTGCAGCAGCTGCAGCAGCGCGGCGGGCGGGTGCTGCCCGAGCGCCTGCTGCACGTGCACCTGCATGCCGATGTGCTGCAGCAGCCAGCTGCTGACGGTGCGTGCGGTCGGCAGCTCCTGCAGCTCGAGGCTCGCCGCGATGGCGGCCGCACGGAACGTCTGCGGCACCCCAAACTCCTCGATCTGCTGCCGGAACTCCTGCATGCGCTGCTCCTCCTCCCCGGGTGGGCAGCCGTCCATGTGGATGTGCATCGCACGCATTCGCAGCATGCTGAGGAACTGCTGCGGGTCGCGCCCCTGCAGATTCACCTCGCACATCGCACGCAGCAGGATTTGCTCCGTCTCCTGCCCCTGGAGCAACGCCTCAGTCACTACCTCGCGCTCGATCGGCCCCACCGCCGCCCCGGCATCCTGCGGTACCGCAGACGCGGAACCGTTGCGGCCGCTGCTGGGCGCAGCCGCGGGGGCGTCTGCCGCGTCGGCGCTGCCGCTGGCGGCTTCCGCCTGCGCGTCCGCCCATGGCAGCACACCCCCGCGCCGCTGCAGGTCCACCGGCTCGCCGAAGGTGTGGTCGAGCGCCGTGTGGAATTGCGCCTGGGTGGCGTCGTCGCTCGGCGTGTACTGGAAGAGGGGGTCGCTGCGGGGGAAGGAGTACATCATCATGCACCGCATAGCGATGCATCGGCACATACTCGCGTCGCCGAGGCTCAGGCCCGCGATCGCGCTAAAGCTCTGGCACTGGGACATCAGGTTGTAATGCTGAACGGCGCCGTCGGCGGCTGCGAGGCCGGTGAGTGAAAAGATCCGGCGTGCCTCTGCGAGGTTGTACGTCACGAGGGCAATGTCGCCGAGCACGAAGAGCGCCTGCAGGCACGAGTCGACGTGGCGACCGCGCGCCGTACGGTAAGCCTCCCATGCAAGCTGGTGCATGTACTCGAACGTCGACGGCACCTCGACCTGCAGAGTGTCGGCGCGGCCCGCCTGCGGCGGCCACTGCGGCACGGACACCCGGTACGTCGTCAGGCCCTGCCGTATCCGCAGCTCGAGCACGGTCGCCGCGAGCTGCGCGGTGGCGCACGTCAGCAGCGCAAAAACCTGCATGCATGCAGTAACGGTCATACCTGCGGCACAGGCGATCACGATACCATGCATGTCCACGCCCCCCTCCCCAAACCCTGCCGCGAGTATCTCTGTAAGGCTATAGACATGACTGGCGAGCAAAGACTGGCTGACAGCTTGATATGGCGGGGGCAACGCGGTGGGTCATGTCCTGGCACCGAGACGAGCAGCAGCGACAGATGCATGTCAGCGCATGCTGTCTCGCACTCCACTACGTCTCCAGTGGCTCGTATCAGGATCAAGACTACGCAACCATGTGCCTCAAGGCTCCAGGCACACGACCACCATACCGTTGCTGCAGGCTGGGAAGTGTCGCACCTCGTTCGTGTCACTGTCGTGCACTGCGCGCCCGTTCGGACCGTTCCATCGCGCGCTGCGCACCTGCAGCTCATGCGTGCACACGGCACGCGAGAAAACCAGCGTGCGCAGAGCGGCCGGGTAGTCTGCGGACGTGATGAGTTCGTTCGCAAGGTGATTGAGTGTGGACGCGACGTAGCGCGCCGCCGTCAGCGGGGCCGTGCCCGGCTGCAGCGGGTCCAGCTGATCCTCCAGCACATGCTCTACACCACAGCGCAGCACACATCATGTACAGCATGGCACGGCACTGCTGACCCGCGCTCATGACGCGGAGGGGGGGGAGTTGCGCACCGGGCGGCAGGTGCCGAACGATCTCAACGCTGTGTGCATAGAAGAAGGCGGCCATGGAGAAGAGGCCCAGGGCGGAGCACACTTGTGCGAGGCACTCGTAGAGGCGGCTGATGATGTGCGCGGGCATGTCAGGGGCGCCTTCCGGCCCCCCGTCGCCCTGCCCGCCCACTGGCATGAGCGCCTGCAGTAACTGAGATCGTCACGAGTGTGGTGGTCGTGCGCCGTCACAGCCTGCTCCACCACAGGCTGTACGGTGAAGGGAGCAGCCACAGCAGGCAGCACTGGCACACGCGTGACGCGGGTGCACATTCGACCACGGTCGTGGCGCCCCCGCAGTTATAGTGCAGCGGGAGGTAGCTACACTACAGCCGCAGCGCATACAGGGGGATGGAGGGGTTGCGGTGGCAGGGCATGTGGTAGGGAGGGAGGCGTGCCACGATGGCCTCGCGGCCGCCCTGGAGGCCCAGGATCGCGGTGAGCTCGACCTCATAGTCCGCCCACTGCTGCGAGGGCTCGACCTCGCTGGAGATGTACTGCAGCTCCCCGAGCCAGGGGCATGCAGTCGGGCCGGCCTCCGAGGTGCTCGCACCGGCGCTACTGTCGCGCCGGCGCTTCCGGAACCACAGCAGCGCCCACCAGAAGGGGTCCTTCTTCTTGGCTATATCTCGGGACGCCGGTGCCGCCGCGCCGGTGCTGCTGAAGATCCCGTCCAGCGACTGCTGTGCCAGGTAAGTGTCCAGCTCCTGCACAGCACATCCCATGCATGCGCTGACCAGCTGCCACCAGAACGCAGCGGCGTGCCATACGGTACACCTACAAGCAGGGCCACTGGCCCAACAGTGTGATGACGCCAGGGCGCATTGGTGCTGTTGCCGCAGCCATAGCGTACGTAGCCAGCAGCAGGCGGAGCACCTCTGGGCTCTCGTTGTTGAGCCACTGTCTCAGGTACAGCATGCCGGCGTCCCCGCCCTGCTCGTTCGCGGTCGTGCTGCGCTCCGCAGCATCGGAAGCGCCGACGTCGGCGGATGCCCGCGCGCGACCGCCGTCGGCGCCACGCCGGCACACCGCCTCGTCCTTGCGGTGCGCGCCCGCCAGGTGGCGGCCGATGATGCTCTGCGGCAGCGTGCGCGAATCGACCTGCGGCACCGGCAGCTCCGGCACGGGCGGCCGGTGATTCATCGCCACGCGCTGCAGGCACAGCCGGCACAGCGCCAGCGCCGCCTTCGCGCACCGCCGCTGCTGCTCCACGTGCGGCAGCCGCAACATGCAGCAGAACAGAACCTGCATACACACCCACACATCTCCCCTGTCCACGGGACGCATGGGCATCACGTGGCATTACGTCACCACGGAGTACAGCAGCACTGCGGGGGTGCCACCGGCCGCCATGCCCGGCAAGCAGGTAGGGGCGCGCCTTGCTGAGGCGCTGCACAAAGTTGGAGTTGAGCTGGAACATCGGAGCGGCGGCGAGGCGGAAGAGGGCGAGGACCCACTGGACGCAGTCGCGCAGCACGCGCGGCGTGTCGACGGCCGCGCGGACGTGGTTGTTCTCGAGCAGCGTGACGTGGATGTCCACGAACTGGCCGGCGAGCACGTAGCGCATGTCGGCGACGTCGGGCCGCATCGACGCCTCGTTCTGCAACAGCGCGAGCAGCGACGTGTTGCAGGCCGCGAGCAGGAACCCCAGGGAGTACAGCTCCATCGTGAGCTCGATGAGGCAGCCGACGAGCACGTTGTCGCTGTGCTCCGCCGGCATCTCCATGTGCGACAGGATCGGCTCGTTTCGGCCCTTGCAGCGCATGAGCAGGTACGTCGCCATGTAGCTCGCCGTCGTCAGCCACACTGAGCGCCTGCACACCGGGCTGTGCTGCACTCGCTGCCCTGGTCGGGGTGCGCTGACTGTTATCAGTGGGGCTCGGTGGTCACGGTGCATGGGGCAGCTGCTGCCGAAAGCGCAGTGGTGCCTTGAGTGTCATGTGGCGCATGGCACCGCATCACGGGCGCAGTGAGCCAGAGCAGAGCGCCTGATACAGCGGAAAGGCAAAGCAGCAATGATGAAAGATGCAGAAGGGCCTACCTGTTGCACATGTATGGCGGCGACATGACCTGCACAGACGCACACTCCTGCTTGAGAGTACTGGGTTGTGCAGGGGCACTGCATTGACGTGCAAAATATGGTTACGGATTATGGCTCGTGTGTCAGGCACGGTGGCCGTGCAGATGGAGCCCGTCCTCTGAGATTGGTGTTCAATGCCATTGATCCACCGAAGGGTTTGGCCCGTGTTTGTCTGTCACATAGTCTTGGTTGTCCGCGGGGGAAGAGACCACCAGCCTCTGTCAGACCACATCGTGGAACAGAGCAGCCAACAGCCTTGTTGGCGCAAACTCTCCGGGCACAGACACACAAAGCAGCGCTGCATGAGCGAGCACCGGCTAGGAACACGGGCTGCACCAAGCATGAGCGGTCTGCATGGGAGTACAGCAAGGCTGGCCAGGCGAGGCCATAGCGGAGCGGCTGAGGGGGCACAGCCGCACCTCGTACGCCGCACTGGCGTTCTCTCGGGCCACATGCTGCCACAGGTGGCAGGCCGCAAATTCCTTCTGGAAGTCGCGGGGGTGCACCATGACCTGCTGCACGATGTCGGCGATGCCCGGCCGCAGCAGCCCAACGAGCTCCGGCATGTTGACAGCGAGCGCGCTGTCGCACGGCCGCAGCACGTAGTCCAACAGTTCCTGCCGCTTGTCCATGTGGCTCAACACCCGCACCGCCCGCTCAAAGTCCCGCGAACTGCAGCGCAGCCATGCCGTTCAAACGTGTCCACTCGCTCCTCACATGGAACAGTGCCAGCACGAGCACTGTGCATGTGTGACATGCTTGCGGAGACGCGCTGACATGGGTGCATTGGGAAGCAAACCTGAAGGTTGCTCCAAGGAACGTGAACGAGAAGTCCTCGATCGGCACATCTGGGCTCCTGCGGTCCTCAGACCCAGCTGCTGCCTCATCTAGTCTGCCTGGGCTGTGAGCATGGTCGCCTGTGTCCTCTGCAGCCATGGGCTGTGGGGAAGGGCTTGGGGAAGGCGAAGGTGCAGTGTCTAGAGACGGCAGGCTGGATCCGGCCTCTGCAGCTTCATCGGCATCAGCCGGTGCCTGGTCAGAGGGAGCGGCTGCCGCTGGGCCGTCTGACGTCTCCGCTCGCGCGCTCAGGAGGCTCTCAAACACCTCTGGCAGGGGGTGCAGCTGGAGCTGCTCACTTTTCTCTCGCTCTATCACACCCTGCATGCCGGACGATGGTGCCAAACCTGTGAGCATAAATAAGAGGCAGTGTCGTTCTAGTAACACGCCAGCAGCCCGGGTCATTGAGTGTTATTAGCGTCGAATGAGAGGTCCAGCGTGCGGGGCTGCAGAACTACCGACATGTGCTGGACACTGGCATCAGCACATGGAGGCTCCTCTAGTGCGAGCCTCCGTTTTACATGTTCGTTCCTGGCGGATGAGACAGCCTCGAAACTGCAGAACTGGTTTCGCACGTACTCCGCAGCAGATGGGAACTGGTGAGCACCTGCAGGGATGACTGGCTGAAACGGAAGCAGTGCGCCACCAAGGCCACCAGTGTGGCGAGCTGCCTCGTGGCCACAGCATTCTCTTCTGTTGGATCCCTGGAAGCAAAGTCTAGCCAGGAAGGCTGGTCTGTGCCGACCGTTCCCAGGATGTTGTTGTCGTGGATGAAGTCTGCTGCTTTGCGGATGAGAAGTGCTGTGCGCTCCAGACACAGACACTCCATGAAGGCCAGCAGCACATACCTCACGTATGTACTCAAGCTGGGCTCCTCGCTGGAGGCACAGGCGAGGGCAATGTCTGCATGCAGCGTGTAACCTGCAAAACATGCGGTCAGCCACGTTTGTATTTGGGTTGCGGAATGACAATTTAGCATGTACAGCTGGCTGCAGACCTGAGTTCCATTTCAAATCCGAGACGTGTAGACAGTGAACTGCAAGTTTCTTGCCACTCTTAACCGCATCATTCACGAGGGAGTGATGGCTCTTCTCCACCTGCGCCCAAGCAATGTGTTAACAGATGCAATTTCACACAGGAAGCACAGGAGCTATGGCTGTTCAGCAGAGTCCTCACCTCCCATGATAAGTGCCTATAGCTCGTGATGGTCGTGTTTCCCAGGTTCAGGCCACGAGCCGCATCGCATGACTGACTGTCACACACGTGCGGGTTTTCTCTCCACCGGCTGAATTGCAACCCTAGGCCAGCATCCAGACAGTACGCGGGTAGCTTATCCTGCCAAAGCCTGCATGCGACGTGTGCGTTTGGAGTTCATGCATATCTTCTGAGCTGACCTTGATACCTGTACCTGCCTGGACTGGCAAACTGCCTGAAGCCAACGGTAATGCGGACCTTTCGTCATAGAGAGGTTCACATATCATCGTCTGAAAGCGTTTACATGTCGAAGATAATCTGACCAGATCCCGACACGGAAGCTTGCTGGCAATGAGGAGCTGAAGCTCGGACGGGAGCGCCACAAGCGCTAATTCTTCAGACGATTCCATGGCGGATGTACGATCAATTCAAAGCGGGCGGTGAGAGCAAATTTACCCACACACGTCTGACATGGCCTGTACCAAGCGCTGCTAAATAACGCAGAGAGCCATCCCAAGTAGTGTTGTTGCCCTGCAGTGTCACAGAGGTCGCCTGCCTGATGCAGTGTTACCCGTACTTGATCAGGAGCTTGTCAGCTTTGTTGCGTCTGCAATGCCGACGCCGGGCACATCTGCAACACAACAGTGACAACTTGTGGTGAACTGCTCATGGCTACCAGTGCTGTGCCCAGTCACACACAGGAATCATTCCACGCCATCAACAAACGGATTTTAGCTCTCAGTTCACTCTAATTGTGCGACTGATATGGCACTGCAGTGACGTGCGCTCGAGGTGACTTTGCCGCTTCGGATTTTCATGTATGGTCCGCATCTTCGGCGTCGGCGAAAACAACAGTGTTTACTTCCTTACAGTGCGTACGCATCGAGATTGAATTGTGAACATGTGTTTCTGGCTTTGTAGTGGCTCAGGTTTGTGAAGCGATCGCGGATATACCGGAATGGCAGGCGGCCAAAGCTCTCAGAAGAACAAGGCTCATAAGCCAGGGCGGAGAGCAGGCCAAAGTGCACGCGCACGTAGCAGACATGGTAAAAAGGATCTCAAGTCAGCTTCCAATCAGGCCTCGCATCTGGCTCGTAAAGGCAAGGAAACGCGAATGCAGCAGGTGACGAACGCCAGGAACAAGTCCCGGCAAGAGGCGCTGCAGCGCATGCGGCATGAGCACTCCCCCGTGGTCATCCAGATCCTGACCGCATCAGCCGCCGTGGATCAACAGCGTATTTGGTGCGGAGCTTGGCTGTGCCCTTAGTCCCTGCGGTGTGTCGCATGCGTCGCAGCGTGCGCTGCAGCCTCCGCGACCCACAACGCAACACCACGTCATGCAGGGACGTTCTTCGTAACGCATGCGACATAGGATCCGACGCTAAGTCACTGAAAGACTTCGAGGAAGAGCAGGTTACCGCAGGAATGACTGCCGAGCTGCAGAGCCACGCGAGAAAGCCTGTGACTCTTCATGTCCCAGGCCGGCACAGCATGCGCATCACGCTGCTGCCCCCGGTCAGCCCCGAGCAGCGGCAAGACGTCCAAGCACTCGCGGATGTAGCCAAGGCCGCAGACGTGGTGCTGCTGTGCATGGCCCATCCCGAGGCCCCATCAAGCAAGCGCAGCAAGCCAGTGGGAGCGCTGGATGCAGAAGGCGCCCTCGCCCTTCAGGTCCTGCGCAGCATGGGCCTGCCGCAGATCTTTGTTGCAGTACAGGGCGTGGGGCCGTCCATGAAGGAGCGCTCACATGCAAAGAAGCTTGCCTCGTCCGCCCTTGAGGCTGAGCTGAGCGGCGACCTGAAGGTCTGTCTACCCCCCCACCCACTCCCATGTGTCCTCTCAGGAACTCCACAGTGTTCGCAGCGCCGCTTCAGGTCCCTCTTGGCCGCCAGGCTAAGCTTTTGACCGCCAGGCGCAGATGTGGTGCTGCTACCCGGCGCAACCGGTGGATGTAAGGGCCCCCATTCACAACGCAGGTGTCCGCCACAGAGTGCCGCGCAGGTGCATGCATCGCGCGCTGCCTTTGTGTCGTTCACCACACGGGGCATCTGTCAGCACCCTGCGGCTATGCTGCACACTCGCATGCATGCGAACGGCACCTCAACGGCCCGGGGCGCTCCACTACCCGGGCACAGCGCGCATCTGGCAGGGGGCCATCGGGCACGGGCGGTGGCCGTGCAGGTGGCGCCGCTGGACAACGTTGCGGACTGCGTCACGCTGCTGCGGCTCCTCGTCTCCTGCAAGGTCGACGCGCCGCTGTGGAGGCAGGGCCGGCCGGCGCTGCTCCTGGAGGGCGCGACCTTCGCCAAGGCCTCCCCGGAAGCGGAGGCTGGCACGCTGCTGCTGGACGCGTACGTCCGCGAGGCCGGACTGACGGCGAACCAGGCCCTCTCGCTGCCAAGGGCAGGGGATTTTAGCATCGACAAGATCTGGTCGGCACCGGAGCAGGTGCCGCTGAAGGGCCGTACGAACGGCATGGCCGTCGATCAGTCGGGAGACCTCCCGCTTCTAGCCGCTGCTGACGACGATCGGTGCGGCCCGCATCCCCATCTTGCAATTTCGTTGACATGTGCATGCATGCGAGGGAGGGGGGAGGTGCGACGGCACCGCCACGGGATCGCAGGCCACCGTCGGTGAAGCGGAGGCTCTGCCAGCCGGGGCATGCCGCCTCCGGCAGATTTCGCCGCCACACGATGTCACACCTTGCCTTGTTGCCAGCCTTGGTGTGGCCGACTCGGGAGGGGGTGCGTGTGCATGCAGGGAGGGGGTGGTCCGGGAGAACCCTAATGCGGCGGAGCAGATGGACACGGAGCAGACGTGGCCGACGGAGGAGGAGATGGGAGGAGGTGCGGCGCGGCGGCGGCGGCTGCCTCCGGGCACGTCCGACTATCAGGCGTGCTGGATCCTGGATGATGATGTGGAAGGGGAGGAGGATGAGGGCGCGAGTCAAGACGGCGCGGCTCCGGAGTTGGTGGCTCCGGCGGCTGAGGTTGCGGGGGCGGGCGCAGAGGGGGGGGGGATGGAGTTCGGAAGCGACGGCGGGAGTGATGTGGATATGGATGCGGAGGAGGAGCTGGACCTGGAGGAGCTGCGGAGGATACGTGCCGAGCGGCAGCGTCGCGCCGTGGACGATGACCTCAACTTCCCGGATGAGATGGACACCCCGCATGACGTGCCAGCAAGGGTGCGTGCTACGGCGATGCATGCGTGAGGTCTGTGCCAGGCGCGGGACGGGCCTATGGGACAGGCCTATGGGACGGGCCTTTGATCAGCGGACACCCACACGCTGGCGCAGTGTTTTGCCTCGTCAGCACTGTGTTCTGGAGTCGAACTAACGCTGCTTGCAAGCCCGCTCTCATTCCTGATGTTCCGTACGTGTCGGTGGTGCGTGCGGCCTCGAGGAGTGGCGAGATCCAGAGGCGGCAACTGAGTGGACGTGTCGTGTGCAGGAGCGCTTCCAGAAGTTCCGGGGACTCAAGAGCTTCCGCACGAGCCAGTGGGACCCGAAGGAGGACCTGCCGGCCGAGTATGCCAAAGTGTTCGCATTCGAGAACTTTGTGCGCGCACGCAAACTCGCGCTCGCCGCGCGCAAAGCAGCTGTGGAGGTGCCCGCCCCCCTACGCCCCCACATTGTGTATCACAGCCAACCCGCACCGGCACGCGCCTCCACACACCTCGAACCCTGCGCAAGCGCCAGGCATGCGGTCTGCGTGCTCATGCATGCATAAGCACGGACCGCGCGCATCCCAGTGGTGAGCGAGGGTGCCGTGAAGCGGGCACGGGTGCAGGGGACGGCGCCGGGGATGGTGATGCCGGGCACATATGTCCGGATCGCGGTGCCGGATGTGCCGGAGGCGGCCGCGGCGCGCGTGTGCGACCGGGTGAGCGCCTTTCTGCTCGGTGCCGCCGCGCCGATCGTGGGCATGGGCCTCGGCAAGCATGAGAGCAAGCTGTCCGTGGTCAACATGGTCGTCAAGCGGGTCGGGGGCTACGAGGCGCCGGTCGCGAACAAGGAGGCGGTGACGCTCATCACCGGCATGCGCACCTTCGAGGCGCGCCCGGTGCTCTCCACGAACGACTACAACGCGGACAAGTTCAAGCTGGAGAAGTTCATGCACTCGGGCCGCACGTACGTGATGAGTGTGTTTGCGCCCATCGCCTTCCCGCCGCTGCCCGTGCTCGTGGTGAAGAAGGTGCGCCCCGGGAGGCACGCCCCGTGCACCTGCCGCGCTGCGCCAGTCGGCGCCGACATGCATTGCCCAGCGCCCTGTGCTGCTTACGCCGTCGCTGTCTGCCATGTCGGCAGAGGCGCCCCTGGCTAGCCCGCCGCCGATGCCTCCCCGCGGTGGCGCGCAGCTGCACATGCGTGCAGGCGTGGTGATGTTGTGCAGGTTGAGGGGCAGGTCCCGCAGCTGATCGCGACTGGCAGCGTGGATGACTGCAATCCAGACAGGGTCGTCCTCAAGCGGGTTGTGTTGACGGGCTACCCTGTCAAGGTGCACAAGACGAAGGCCGTCGTCCGCTACATGTTCTTCAGTCCAGATGATGTCAAGTGGTTTTCGCCTCTGGAGGTCTGGACGAAGTACGGGCGGCGGGGGCGGATCAAAGAGTCTCTGGGGACGCATGGAGGGATGAAGTGTGTGTTTGATTCTCCAGTGCAGCAGCATGATAGTGTTTGCTTGGCGCTTTATAAACGGGTGTATCCGAAGTGGCCAGAAGACTTGACATTCAACATGTAACCCGTGAGTGCACCCTTCTGCGGCACCCCTCTGCAGCACTGTGCACCATAACGAACTGTGTGCGTCGTGGTCCACAGCAGCGCTGCGATGGAGGCAGGCATGCTGGCCATGCACCCTGCGAGCCAGCTGTGGGCCACGAGAACGGATGGGAACAAATTACACACTTTGTGGTGTGCTGTGTCAGCCGTAGCTGGCCTAACAGTTTTTGCAGACCTGCTGCGGCCTCAGCTGGCCAATGGCACAAGGACCTGCCTAACTGTACAAGGATCACCCTGGCATGTGGAGTGTCCCTCCTGGAGCCCAGGCTCAAGGCGCTCCGTAACGTCGTGCTGATGTGGATACATACAGGTACACATGCACATGCGATGGAGGCATGGCATGCAGAATCTTCTACTCTACAGATGCATGTCTTCACAGACATGCGAGCACCATGGCCCTGAAACTCTGCAATCTAGATGCCCCCTGCTGTTTTGCCTCATCCCCGGCCACAACCCTCCGACATACTTCCCATTCATTCCTTATTCGTCCTGTCACTCGCTGTGCGTGAGGCTGCCCCTCAGCTTTGTGCTATCTGTGCAGGCTCCGTGGGCGTGTGTGCATCGGCCGCCGCCTTGTGCGCTTCGTGCGCCAGGTCATCCTCCGTCGGCGCAGCGCGCAGCAGGCACGGCGGCGGGCCGACGAGGGACAGGATGACCGGCAGGAAGAACATGCCGACAAAGGCGCCGAAGATGACGGTGCCCATGAGGAGCTTGAAGAAGACGCGGATGATCTCGCTGCTGGAACCGGCGAGGATGACGACGCCGAGGAGGGTCGACGTGGCGCCGAGCAGCACGGCCGCACCGATCTCCAGCATGGATGCCCTGGCCCGCTCCAGCTTGGTGCCGCTCTTGTGCAGGAAGGTGTGGAGAATGTGCAGCGAGTAGTCCACTGCACCCCGACTGGATCGGTGAGACGACGGCATGCGATGCATGCACGTGAACGACGACACCGGCGCTCAGGTGAGCCTGCTAGCCGGCGTGCACACGTTGACTGTGGTGGAAGGCAGGACTGCGGCAGGTGCACAGGTGAGGCGCCAGGTGTGCGGCCACGGTGGGAGCATGCAGTGGGTGGGCCTGGTGAGTGGTGGCAGGGACGAGGGCGCACCAGAGAGGCCGATAGCCATTGTCAAGTTGACCACAGACACCGTGTTGAGCCTGCAGGCAGGTCACGCGTTAGGGCGCAGGCGTGGGATCGCGGTGTGTGCAGTGGCGCTGGTGTGGCCACTGTGTGTGGCATCGAGGGTGGCGGCGGTCGAGGCGCATTGCAACGAGCGGTTGGTGACAGGGCCAGCATAAAGAGACCAGCGCCGGCGGACCACGGAGACGCGCACGGAGGCGAGGACACGAGGAGCGGCGAGGGGGTGGCAGCACCTGATGTCGAAGAGCCACATCTCTGCAAAGAGGAAGAGGTCCACGGTCGCAATGCAGGTGACGATGATGAGCACGGCGCGAGGGCTGATGAGGAGCAGGATGCTGATGATGACGATGCCGAGCATCGCGTATCCGAGGTTGAGGAGCATCTCCCGGAAGATGATCCTGTCCGTCTCGAAGAACTTGTAAAAGTCACCAAAGACAAAGAACACCTGCACGCGGCGCTCTGGCGTCATGGGCCGAGGTCAGGATGCCATGCGAAAGGGTGCTTGCCGGTAGCATCGCTGGCATGCCGTGCCTTCTGCGTGCGCGAGTCCCGAGTAGGACACCGTGAGCCACTGGTGTGGCATGGGAGGCAGCGGTGATGCATGGCAGGCGGGAGTGATGGCAGCGCACGTCCTTGCCGTCAGTTGCAGCGTTCTCTGCAGCAAAGATCTCGCCGTTGATGCGGTCTTGAGTGTCGTGCATCTCGGTGATGAGCTTGCGCTCGTAGCCGGCGTCGTTCGAGGGGTCCGCCACATGGACCACGTCGAAGAATGAGACCTCGATCGTCTTGCCACCACCAGGAGCGTCGATAAAGTAGATGGAGTCGTTGTACACGGGCTGCACACGGCGGCAGTCCAGTCAGCAAAGCAACAGGGGAGCTGGTCTTGGGACAACAAAACAAGGGCCATGCCGGGGGGTCACGAAACACCCAGGCGGCCAACGTTGACCCGAGTGACGGCAGACCCCGCTACGGCTGCACTGTCACCGCCTGGGGCCTGGAGCGTAAGTGCCACATGTCGGCCCGCACCTTTCCCTGGAGGAAGGAGTCGAGGAGGGGGTAGAAGGCGGCGGCTGTGACGGTGCCGTCGTCGGGGTCGACGTCGTCCGGCTGCTGCGCGGCCGCAAACGCCTGCAGCTCCGACAGCCACGTCGTCGCCGGCGACAGCTCTCGCGAGATGTAGTCAGCATCCAGGGCTGACTCGTACGCAGCCGCCATGCTGAGCTGCATCTGCTTCTCGGACTGCTCGATGTTCCGGAAGAAGACCTTCGCAGGAGGGCCTGCGGCGGGGCGGGCCTCAGCATGGGTGCGTGTGCACGCTGAAACTGTGTGGAGCGTCATGGAGGGCACGGGCGCGGACAATGCAATGAGAGCATTGGTGAATTGGAGCGTGCGCAACGGTGGGGGGGCAGGTCGCACCTGCGCTCTGGTCGAACTCGTCGAATCGGCTGATGAACGTCTTCATGTAGTGGCCGTCTGGCGCCAGTGTCGACAGCGGCAGGCCCTCGTCAAGCCTTGTCTGCACACGCACGGCGATGTCACGCCACCCACGGCCGCGAAACGCACACGAGGTGCAGCCGACCCGCCAGGCCCGCAGCCGGGCACCGGTGCATGTCAAAGCTACAGACCGGTACACGCTGCTGCGCAGGCGGCGGCCTGGCAGGCGTGGGAATGAGCCACGGTGGAAGCAGGCGGCTGCTGCTCAGAACAGCTGTGTGTGCAAGGTGCACATGGCATGCATGGGGAGCACATCGCAGCTCAGGATACTCAGGTCAGGACAAAACAGCCCCCACCGCTTCCTTCCGAGGCGTGCTGCGGGAGCACACGCGATGCAGCCCCTGCTGCCCTGGTGGCGAGCGAGGAACGGTGGACAGGCGGGGCGGAGCGCACGATCCCGACTGAGCCGAGCACGATGCCCCCGACGATGATGCCGATGATGATGACCTTGCCAGGAAGGCTGTACACGACGCTGAAGAGGTACTTGTTGAGGAAGTGCTGCAGCCAGGAGTCCTTGTTGCTCGACAGGAAGCCCACTGGCGTCTTGCCGACAGCGGCGGCATCACCCTTCCTCGCAGCCACCTGCGCCTCTGCTGCATCCTGCAGGGCGCCCTCCTGTCACTCGGCTGCGAGCGGATCACCACGGTACCGACACAGTACTGCATTCCAGTTCTGCAAGCCCTCATCCTACAGGCGTTGGCACACCCTGGCCACACACGCATGTTGTGGCATGCGCTGGAAGCCAAGGCACTACAGAAGCGGCACGAGCAGATGGGCGAGTGAGGCGACGAGTGGCCTGGAGGTGGCCTGGAGGGCTGAAGAGAGGGCAGGCAGGCGGACGCGTGCGGGAAATTGTGGCGCTGCAAGCATGGCTAGCATGGATTCTCGCACCACAATTCCGCCAGATTCGCCGGCGACGAGGGCCGCAGCGGTGGCCTCCCGCATGGAGCCCTGCGGAGCTGTGGGGAAGGTGGTGCGGAAACTGGAGCTCGGCCGGCCTTGGGTCTCGGTGACGGTGACGCGGCGGCCAGCGGCGGCGAGCGTGGCTGAGGGGCTGCGCTTCCAGCAGCAGAGGAAGTCGTAGCGGGAGGCAGCGATGCGGCGCTCGGTGAGGACGAGGCAGCCGAGGAAGAAGGTGAGCTGCAGCATCCAGTCCATGGCGATGCTGATGGCCGCCGTCCAGCAGAACCTGCAGCCGGTTCCAACCACGCGTTAGCTGGATCGAGTGACATCCACCGCAGCAGCCGCTGCCTTGTGAGCCCCTCACAATCGCCCAGAGGACACCATGGCATGCACCTGTTGGATCGTGGCAAACGGCTGCGCACGTACCAGGTTAACCCTTCGCGGTCGTGCAAACAGCAGTGTGCAGGAATGCCTGGGAGGGTGGTTTCGCACCAGCGAACGGCGGGGATCTCGGTGATGCTCCCCATGGTGAAGGCGGCGATGTTGCTGAGAGAAGTGACAGACACGGAGAGCCCCGCGCCGTTCAGAACCTTCCGGAAACGGGTCTCCATCGGCAGGCCGGGGTGCAGCTCATCTACCTCCTCCAGCGAGCGCAAGATGACAAAGAGGTCGTCCACGCCGATGCCGAGCAGAATGAACGGCAACACCTGCACGGGACCGCGCTGTCACAGCTCCCCCAGGGAGACTGAGGCTGCTTTGATGGGCAGCTTGTAGCAAGGCCACAAGGCGCGATGGTGTGGGTGGACGCATGAGGTGACACTGCGGCTGACTGGAGAAAGCCCTCTTGCGCGCAGGCGCCACAACACAGCAACAGGGTGACAGAGCAGGATCGCGCTGCGTGCTGTGGGGGCAGCTGAGGGGGCATGCCTGGGTGATGGAGGTGAAGGGGATGCCGAGGTAGAAGGAGAGGCCGAGGCCGGAGCCGATGGAGAGCGCAATGCAGAGGCAGCCCAGCAGTGCCAGCGACGAGCGAGTGAACACAGCGTCCCGGAGGAAGAAGACGACCCCGACAAATGTGCAGATGACGACGACGGCGATGGCGATGAGGATGATATCGCCGGCGACCGACTCCTCGATCGCCGAGTCGACGGAGTTGGGAAGCAGGAAGAAGACGTCGATGGCGGTAAACTGTGCGAAAAAGGCGGAGCGCGCGCTCTTCTTCTCCGGCCAGAAGACGTCCTCCACCGCGTCGTTCCAGTCGTCGACGATGCCGTCCTCGACATCCGGGTTGATCTGGCCCGTCTGCAGCAGCGTGCAGCTGTCATCGCTACGCCGGCGCGGGGCGACCGCACTGGCGGCGCATGAGAGGCGCAGGGAGTGCAAGGGCCGTGCGTTGTGATGGAGACAGGCACGCACGCGCTCGTAAATGTAAATGTAAATGTGACACGTACTCGCCATATCCTACAAGGACCTTGACATCTCCGGATATCCAGGACCACGGGCCAAGGGGGTAAACCACCTGGAAACCCCCCTCAGACAACCGCACGCAACTCACAGGGCCTCCTCCTGTGCTAAGCGAGGTGGTCGCGCTCGTGTGGATGTGGCACGAGTGAGGCGCCACCATGTGGCGGGAGTGAGCTCGCGAGGGAGCAGAAGGTGGGACTGTGGGGTCACCTGGTGATGCGTGTGAGTGGAGGTTGGTGGAGGGCGCACCTGGAGAGCCATGCGGGCGCTGCGGATGGTGCCGTTGGAGTCCTTCTGGGCGTCGGCGAAGATGCGCTCCTGGGTGACCGGCGCGCCGTCCGGGTAATTTGGCGCGGACAGGACGGCCTGGAGAGCAGGCTCGCCACGGGCTGCAACCGCCTCAAAGGTGGCCATGTCGCTGTCGAAGAACACGAGAGCCCCTGATTCGCGGCACTTGCCTGCAGCCCACGGTATGTATGTATGCTTACATCACCGTATCCATAAGGACATTGACACACGGTATCGGTGTGCTGGTGCTGTGCGTGGTTGCACGACGTAATCAGGAGCAGGCGGCCTTGCTGCCTTGCCAGAGAGGTACCGGAGGGCTCAATCAGGGGTGCTCTTCCAGGTACGGGAAGCTGAAGGGCAATGGCAGCCATGTGTGACAAGAGGCTGGACGGCGTCCCTGACCATATCGAGTCGAAACGGCACCTGAGGCAGCTTTCCAGCATATGCCATCGTCCCAGGAGTATGTGCGTCCATCTTTGGTGACTGTCACGCTCTTCATTGCTTGGTAAGCTGTGAACATGTCACGCAATGCGGCCTCAGAGATGGCGTTACCGCCTGGCGTTTTCTCCTCAAAAATCATCTGCAGTCACTCACACCACCAAGCAGTCAGGCAGGAATTGCTTGCAGGGGTACGCAGTGGCATGCGGGCACAGGAATGCGGCCCTTTTGGTCAGAGGGCACCGTGAGCTGCTGCTGCAGTGCGAATTGATGCATGGTGTATGGCAGCAGCCCACCTGAACGAACAACTCGTTACCGCCTAGCCGTGTGTCCAGGTACTCTTCATGATCAAACCAGACACTGTTTTGAGGTACCCTGCATCCAAGGCGGTCGCGGTGACATGGCGCGACGAGTGGGCTTATCGTTAAATCCAGTGGGTGTGAACAAGCCTCGACACCGAACAGCGGTGCACATCTACAGAAGAATCCGCCGCGCGTGCAGCAGCCAGTCAACTATAACTCACCATAGTTTGTCAGATTCCGTTTCGGTGCGATCCCCGATGAGGACTAGACCGCTCGTGCATGCAAGCGCCAGTATAGTCGATAAGACAATTGTCAAGACAGGCCTGCGAGCCACAAACGCGCCCAGCGCGCCCAAACCAGCGTTAACATTGCGATCGATGGATCCTACAGCTCGTTGATAGGATGCCCAGATGCCTTTCTGGTCTGCAGACATTTTGGCAATCAGTGCGAAACGCTGAACGCTGAACGATGTCAATGCCTGAATATCTTTTGCTAATGCGAAGCAATTCACATAACCGTATATCCAGCATCTTATATTGATCGACAGGGCTGTGGACACTTTGCGTACCGTGGCACCAGGCAAGATTCTGTATAGCATCCCTGGGGACTGTTTTACTGTCTAGGTGGTAACCTGAACGAGTATGACCCGCGTCATACATGGTCCGGCTTAACGAGGGAGTAATCCCCAGCCCAGTTCCCTTACGCTGCCGTGGCTTTATGATGCCTCCCGCGGTAATCGATAGCAGTTTGCTTGAGCAGGCGGTGGACGAACGTTCTGTGGTTTGCAGCAATGCTGTGATGGTCACCTGCATCCACACTGCGACTGCGTAACACTGTCCGGGTCGATCGCCAATTAGACGGTCTCACCTCAAATTCATTGACTTGCATGACGTGCCCCATACCATCCGCCTACTCTAGCGACTCAGCGCGGTCCGGAGAAGGTGCATCGTGCTTGCGTTACACCAGCAAGGACGTGTAGTGATTGACGTTCAGTCTTGTGCACTGAGAACGCGGGCATGCCAGCATCGACGCTGTGCATGGGGCACAACAGATTGGCAAAGGCAGACCCCGAAACACCTGAAATTTTGCGGCTTTCAGCAGACTGCTCTGTTTTAGTGTGGGGGAGACCATCTGTGGACTGGCGTGCGCCGCGGCAATAGGTGCATGTTCCTCGTCGTATGTTGTGAACAGGCATCCATTGCACTTGCTGTAGAGAAGTCCCATGCGATCGCGTTCGCCTGCGAGCAAGTATTCACACCTCCATGTCTCATGCACGTGCTTTCGTGCTCACCAGAGCGCTGCGCTGCCCGTGATCGCCCACCAGCTAACGAATTGTCATAGCCTGAGCTGTTCACTTGAAGCTGGCCATTCGCAATGGAGAGCCACGCATGATGCCTCCGAATGGTAATTCAGGATTAAGCCGGGTTCTCAAATTTTAATGCTGCGTGAAGCAGGCGCGGGGGACATGGCAACAGCAGTGCGAGAGCAGGAGCATCACCAGCCTGAAGAAATCAAATGACGCGACTGAGTTGGACTGAAAATTTTTTGGTTGACATGGGCCTATGAAGTGGGGTGTTGGAAGGGCTCGTTGGGCAGGCTGTGGGTGAGGGCATCGAGGCAGGTGACCCCCACCGCAGGATGGTAGCACCAATTTGTGGTGCGTATCCGAATGGATGGTGGTGGGAGTGCCTTTTGGGAGAGTACAGCCCCGCAATGAGTAGCGGATCGTGACCCTGTAGCTCCCGCTCCTTGAACAACACCTCAACATCTCAAACGTTCACCTACATGTTCCGCAGCACCATTACAGCCAGGCGTTGTTCAACATCTTTGATCGTCAGTCGGGGCACCCCCCCAAAAAGACAGCTTCAAAACGGTGCGTGCGTTTGATGTGAGAGGCCTGCATCGCTAAGTGAAGCACCGGCCAGCTGTGGGGCGTCATCTCAGCGTAGAGCGCCCCCAGCTGTGGGGACATGCATGGTCACAGAGTCACAGATCTCGCCGTTGTCACTTATAGGGACACGAGCGAGAGGGGGGAGGGAGGGGGCGGGAGGGGGGCACCTCGAGGGGCTGCAGCCGCGATTCGCGGGGGCCCATTTGGCGCTGGTGCGGGCTCGGCAGCAGCATGCCAATGGCGCGCAGCGCAAGGTCGTTCTAGACCTCTGTGAGGTTCTGCAGCCGCTGCAGCAGCTTGCCGCGCGCGTCCAGAATTCGCGCCATCTGCAGCCGCATGCTAAGGGACAGAGGCGCAGCTCTGGAGCGGTTCTTGGGCGCTATTCGATTGTGGAGCGTCCCGCGCACTCCCCGCGCACTCCCCGCGCACTCCCCGCTGCACAGTGCAGCGCAACGCCTGCCGCTTCCCGGGAGCGCAAGGTGCGCTGTCCACAGAATGTGCATGACCCGGATGCATGATGCGGGCAGGACCAGCACTCAGCCGGGCGGTATGGTACATGGGTTGCGTACAGCGCGCTTACATACACACGACTGTCGGCTCCGTCTGGTTGACAGGGCAGCCTAGTTGTCAATCAAGCGCAGGCTGCATTCTGATTCACTGGCTTGGCACTGCAGGTGGGTATACAGCTTCTGTAACCGGCAGCGCATCGTGGCTGCATGTAATCCAGTCTGGCACCAGACAGTTGGCTGACCTTGGCATCTACACCAGCCTCATCTGTTACGAGGCAGGTTTGGATACCAACTGCTGTCTGGTCTACACAGGATCCACGTCGGCGGGATGATGTGCTGCATTCAACAGCGTGCGTTGTTACAGCCTGTGAACGGCTTCCCATGCGATGGCGGGCCTGGTCGGTCCCCAACACCAAGGCTAGCTCAGGTTCACAGAGGACCTGCACATGACAACCGCAGAAGACGCAAGCGTAGGCATGAGCACAGCACAGCATGGCAGGCCAGGTTCATGTGCTGCCCTTGCATGGACGTCTGTGGCTGCGGCGTCCGCTCTGAGGGCCCACACGCGCCTCAGGCTGCGAGTTGCAGCTGCCGTCCCTTTCGGGCAGTTTGATCGCCACGGTGCCCACCTGCAACTGCCCCGCCTACAACTGGGCTACTGCCCAGCCTCCCTGAGGAAAGCAGCAGAGGTAACCCGTATGTTCCAGGCCCAGATCCGGGCGATCCACGGGATCGCGCTGCTACCTGCACTACGGGAGATGCAGCGGCGACCCGCTGCCGCCTGCCGCTCTTAGGGCACAGCGCCCGCATCCATTCCATTGCGCCACACCCCACCCACGCCACACAGTTGCCTCGGTTTGTTCTTGCCGGCGCTTGCAACTGAGCCAGGAAACGGTTGCCAGCAACCCGGCATCCGCCGGCCAGCCGTCTCTCAGACCTGCATCCAGTCCGGATCTACCAGGAACTACCAGTCCGGAGTTCTTCCTGGCAGCACAGACGACGGCTGGCCAGCGTGCCACAGTTCATGCATGGGTGCATCCTCGCCATCCGGCACAGTAAAGGTTTCGTGTGGTGCCCTAGCAAGGCCTCGAGCTCATGCACACAAGCGCACCTGACGATGGTTTTCACACCACAATTCAAGTGACGGTGTTGTATCACCCTATCAGGAACATGGGGCAGGCACATGGAGTACCGCAGACTGGCCGCCGTTGTCGTCTGTCTAGCGATCACAGATCACTTTCCGCAGCCTGGCCGGCCATGGCCGCCCCATCCCAACGTTCACCTGTGAACTGCACAGAGGGATCTGGGCGCCACTGAGACAAACGGGTGGCTGTGTGTAACGTCACAACAACTGTTGCAACATGAGCTTCATTCTGGGAGTTGGCAGATAGTATACTCCCTCTAGGCTTCACCAGTTAACATACATTCCCCGGCTTTGTGTATGATCGTGGCTCTGCGTATGATCGTGTCCAAGCCCGGGCCCAGACAAAACAGTTTGTATATCGTAACAGTATCGGGTATCACGCCACACCCAAAAGGGGTGGATGAAACACAAGTGTCCGACACAGAGTCCCCCCACCCGGAGCCGCAAGGGCCAGGGGAGTCTGACATCCACGCATGGACATGGGACCAGCCCGGCAGGCGCAGAGCGCGCGTAGCGACATCGCCACCCGGGGCGAGCCCACCCCCCGAAGGTGACACCAATA
Organism: Ulva armoricana; assembly: GCA_032360965.1. Taxonomy (NCBI): domain Eukaryota; kingdom Viridiplantae; phylum Chlorophyta; class Ulvophyceae; order Ulvales; family Ulvaceae; genus Ulva; species Ulva armoricana. The sequence continues at coordinate 2,834,269 of JAUMHO010000008.1, forward strand.
GGTGCTGCCAGTTCAAGAAACACACATGCTTTCAGCACACAACACATCTCCTGGTTGGACATCGTCGGAAGCGGTTGAATAACGTTGTACATAGACAATGTGTATGCATGCACGTCTCCTCAAGGAGAACGAGAAGGCACACTGGAGGTCTACAACTTGGATTCTTTGGCATGGCTTGCAGTCATTCGTTCGGCGGTCATACGTGTGACCATGCTTGCTCGATCACAGCCTGACTGTGCTGCATGTGCGTGCACTGGCGTTAGCTAGCGCATGTGGTACATTTGCACGACGACTGGCCTATGCCCTGTCATGTCCAGTACCAGAAACTGTATCAAGCAAGATGTTGCGAGCATGGCAAGGTCTGCGAGGTCACACAGAGCTCGAGGACATCCAGAGAAACATTGGCATGGCTTCCTAAAGCCATGCATAAACGCGACGAGGCATCCACCTTCAGACGGCCAGACCATTCCCAACAAACGCTGAGTGCGGCGGTCATGGTCGCCGCTGCACGTGGTGCAGCGCCAGCAGTGACTGCCACGTGCCACATGCCAGACTGGTACGCTCACAGCTCGATGAACTTCCACTGCGTGCCGGTCGCCTTGTCGGGAGACATGAACGCGGCTCCGCCCAGCGTGGACCCCTCGGCGACCTTGTTGCCCTCGAGCACCAGGTCTTCATCCTCGAGGAACTGGGTCGTCAGGAAGTAGTACCCGCCGCCCGCCGGGATGGGCTTCCACATCGTGCCGGTCGCCTGCTTGTCGGGAGACATGAACGCGGCCCCACCAAGGAACGAGGACGGCGCGCGCCTGTTGCCTTCGAGGACCGTCCCCTCGGGCTCTTGGAAGACGGTCGTGAGGTGGTAGAAGCCGTTGGGAAGCTTCTCGGCCTTCCACTGCATTCCGGTGGGGATGCGGCGGTCGCCGGACATGAAAGCGGCTCCGCCGAGGGTGCACGTGTCGCAGATGCGGTTGCCCTCGAGGTTATAGCCCTCGTCCTCGAGGAACCGGGTGGTCATGCGGAAAACACCCTCCGGGAACGGGGACGGCTCAGGGGCAGCGCGCGCGAGGGCACACGACAGAGCGAGCGCGAGGGCTGCCAGGCAGCTGCAAATCCTCAGGGAATACATGACCTGCGAGCTGATGGTAGCGACTGGTGGAGAGCACGGCGCCAAACACTGCAGCTACGGTTTGAGATGCGCCGGTGATTGCGTTGACAGAGGCTGGCACACTGGGCGGATGTGGATGCTGGCTCCAGGTCATCGAGCAGGGCTTTTATATGCACGCTCGACAGCTCTAGATCTGCCTTGTGCATGCGAGCGCCCTCAGCTAGATCATCCCCAGGCTCAGCAACCGTGTGGACCATGCCGCTTGTTCTCAGAGCCGTGCGCGAGTGGACGGTGTGGTCACTCCGTTTCGTGCAAGCTCGTGCATACTCGCGCACGTGCAGCTGCGAGCGTCACTGATATATGCATTCCAACGCGCTCATCGACGGCGATGACAGACTGCCCGCGGTATTACAGATCACGCGTCCATGTACAGTGCAGGTGTTCACATGTACACTCGTCTCGCATGAGAACTGGCCATGGGGACCTTCTACTATTGTACTCCATATGCATGATTCACACAGTGTGGACTCCCTGTTCAAGTCAAGAACTCGAATTGCCTCGTCCATCACTGATATCAGTCGATGATCCGGATCCTATACGCACCACTGGCAGTGCCGTGTATATGTGACACGTGACGTGTGGTATCATTCACGAACCGGCTGGAGCTCGATATCAAGGCAGATACGCATACTATATAACTAGTGGTATGCGCGCTCTGATTCCATGACTTGGTCCACTCTGTGGGTTTGCCCTTGTACTCTTTTGTAACTACTAGTGGTATGCGCGCTCTGCCGCGTTCACATCCGTATCTTCCAAGAATGGCCTTGAATTTCTAATGCATGTATATGCACGTGCACCCTCGGGAACGTGTAACTGCACGTCCGGTGGCTGCGCAGCCTCGTATGAGTTGAGAGAGGTGACTTCAAGAGACAGAGAGAGAGACTAGTAAACAACTCGTGTGGCACTTCTTACATGCAGGAGGCTGGCTTCCTGCAGGACGATGACATGACCCAGATCTAGATATCGATGCCGGCACACACCTCTGCCCGGGGGATCACACAGCTGATCACACGCAGCCCAGCTGCAAAGGTCAGGGACAGGTTCCACCAAAACCAACTCGCGATCACTGCCAAGCTCCAGCGCTCGCGCGCATGCGCGGTTTCAGGCCTCCTGCTCCCCCTATAGTGTGTTAAATTTCAGCAGCGCACTGGCGATGGCTGTGTCCTAGATGCTGTGAACAGGACAGCACGACAGGGGTTGCATGCGTTGTCCTGGTGCAGCCGATCATCTCACTGCGGTCCTCACGCGTCCTGCATGGCCACGGATTGTCCTACGTATATATACAGCTTTCAGGAATGCCGCGACGTCGACGGGTGTCCCCTGCACTACAAGAATGCTGGCACGCCCAAGTTTATGACCTCCCGGTTGACTTTGACACCGACCACCCCATGGCACCCCGTACGGCGCCATAGTGGCGCCACATTGAGCACCATACGCTGCATGCCGGCATGCCATCAGTGACCCATGACACATGAGACATTGACCACCTCCGTACCAGGCTGGTCCCCCGCCCCCTCCGTGCTGGACAGCTCGCCCTCCCCAGCCCCTCTTCTTCCTCTATTCGCCACCCCTCCTGCTGCCAGCTCCCCCCTCCCTCCCCTTTCCCAATCTCCCGGACTCTGACCAGCCCGCCCTCACCCGCACCGGCGTTTAACCCCCCTGTCACCCCCGCCCCATCCAATTCTGTTCGCGGGCCCCCTGGGGGAGGGGGTGCCGCATGCTCGCTCTCGCCGTCATGAGTGATTGCCTGTGACATGCTTGTTTGGCGACAGTGGGGTGTGCATGCAGGACTCTGGGGCGAGCTGGATTCCACGGGCGGCTCTGTTTGGGTCAGGGTGTTCCTGATTTGCACGTGCAGCATGCGGGGCATTGTGCGTTGTCTGGCGAGTGGTGTTACTGTTGTCTGATGGCTATGTATGACATTCGGGTCAGTGGGTGGTTATGGGTGTGACGTCTGTTGGATTGTGTGGTTGTGGTTGTGTGGTCGTTTGTGTTATCGTTTTGTCGATTGCTTGGGTTGACTTGTGATTTTAACCCTTGGCGCTGCCGGGATTTCGGGTTGATCTCCGTGTAACACATTGAGCACCACCGCTGCATCCCCGGACGCACGCGCCGTTACCGACCGCGCATTCCCAGCTGGTGGCACCTGCACTGATGTTTCATCACCTTACACTGTCCCCTTCCTCCTCGACCCTGTCCTGACACTGGAGTGGGTGGCTGCGTTGCGTGTGCGTCTCCGCTGTGGCCCAGTGCTCTTGTCGCTGTTTTTGGTTGTTGCATCGTCTGTGTGCATATGCATTGCGCCATTGTTGGACTCCTTGCCAGCCTTCACATGTGCGGAGTTGTAGCAGCACGCGTCGTGTCAACCTCCTGGCGTCGTGTCACCCTCCCGGACTGGTCTTTCGTTAGGGCATGCCTCGCTGGTGTTGCTCCTTGCCCTAGGTGTTGCTCTCTAGGTGTTGCTCTCTAGGTGTTGCTCTCTGGGTGTTGCTCTCTGGGTGTTGTTCCTTGCTCTAGGTGTTGCTCTCTAGGTGTTGCTCCTTGCCCTAGGTGTTGCTCTCTAGGTGTTGCTCTCTAGGTGTTGCTCTCTGGGTGTTGTTCCTTGCTCTAGGTGTTGCTCTCTAGGTGTTGCTCCTTGCCCTGGGTGTTGCTCTCTAGGTGTTGCTCCTTGCCCTAGGTGTTGCTCTATGGTGTTGCTCCTTGCCCTAGGTGTTGCTCTCTAGGTGTTGCTCCTTGCCCTAGGTGTTGCTCTCTAGGTGTTGCTCCTTGCCCTAGGTGTTGCTCTCTAGGTTGTTGCTCTCTAGGTGTTGTTCCTTGCCCTAGGTGTTGCTCTCTAGGTGTCGCTCCTTGCCCTAGGTGATGCTCTGTAGGTTGTTGCTCTCCAGGTGTTGCTCCTTGCCCTAGGTGTTGCTCTCTAGGTGTTGCTCCTTGCCCTAGGTGTTGCTCTGTAGGTTGTTGCTCTCTAGGTGTTGCTCCTTGCCCTAGGTGTTGCTCTCTAGGTGTTGCTCCTTGCCCTAGGTGTTGCTCCTTGCCCTCCGCCTACTCTCCACCCCCAACCATGCAGCAGCTTCGTGGATATGGCTCCCCTGTTCCCCTTTGTCCACCCCTATCTACAGGGGTGCTGTGGCCGATGCCCGCTTGGGTCTGGCGCGACTCCCGATTTCTCTGTATTGCTTTTTCCTGTAGCCGTGCAGTTGGTCTACATGCGACTGTGTGTTGCCATGCCACCCCTGCTGCACGACTCCTGCAGTTCTGTAGACGCTACCAGAGTCGTTCATGTGCCATATACATCCTATGTTTACCGCGTTTTCACAGCCCAAAGCATACAGGTAGCCAAGGCCCGCCCCCCCCCGCTCCCTCCTCGGCATCTTCTCCGCGGTCGATCCCAAGCCCATGATGCCATCAGACTGTGATAGGTAGGCTCTGCCTGAGGAGCACCTTGGCCGCGCACACAGCTCGTGCACCTGCTGCTGCCGCTGTTGCGCCCTCTTGCCACCTCGCCGTCTTGCGCGCCCGGGGATTCGCTGTTGCCGCGCTCTCACCCTCCCGGCGTTCCTGGGCCATGAGGCCATCGACGACTCCACCCGGGCGCACGCCTCCCTCGTCACGAAGGCCCCAACCACCACTTGTGTCGTTGCCGGCCAGCCTGAGCGCATGCGGCACCCTGTGCCGTCCCCTGAGCGCATGCGGCACCCTGTGCCGTCCCCTGAGCGCATGCGGCACCCTGTGCCGTCCCCTGAGCGCATGCGGCA